>WAAE01019457.1:2451-20079 GCA_013400495.1 Nicator chloris | reverse complement strand
CCCAAGGGATGCTCTCCCCGCCCCCGGCCCCCCAAATCTCTCTCCGGGGGAGGGGGGGGAGGATGAAGGGGGGAGGGCCGGAGCCCCCGGGGGGTCCCCACCTGTCCCTCCCGACGTGACGTGCCACTGGTGGGGGACCCCGTGGGCACAGCCACGGGGAGGGGGCAGCCCCCGGGGTTTCTGGGGGGTGTTTTGCCCACCCCAGGCTCAGATCGCCACCCCCTGCCTCGATCCCCGTTTTGGGGGGCTGAGCGTCATCCCCCCCGCGGGGCCTGCGGGGGGCGAGGGACCCCCTCACCGGGGTGGGCAGGGGCTGACTGTGCTCAGGGGCAACCACCCCCGCCCTCGTTTTTCACCGTGCCTCAGTTTCCCCGTTGTGGTGACAGAGAAATCGGGAAGGGGCGGGCTGGTGAATCCCACAGCACCCACGTCAACCTGCAGAGCCCCCAGACAAATCAGAGTCACCCTCAGCACACCGACATCCCCCATGGGGACATGTCCCTGTGCCCACCAGGGTGCCACACACCCCTCTGCCCCTGCCAAGGGGGCCCCAGCCAGGAGAACCCAGCTGGGAGACAGGTGGGCACAGTGCGGGGAGGGACCCCCAAAATCCCCACGGCTGTGCAGGGAGGGGAGCCCTTGGCAGTGCCCAGATAAGGCCGGGGCCGTTATCGGGACACCCACACCCAGCAGCACCCCCCACCCACCGTGGCTGCCACCAGGTCCCCAGCGGAGTCCCCAACCTGGATGGGCCCTCAGACCGGTCTGGCACAGTGGGGACAGCAGCGGTGTCACCTCACTGCTGGGGGGACCCTGTGCCGGATTGGGGGCTGGGCTGGGATTGCGTGTGTGCACAGGTGTGTGTGTGTGTGTCTGTGTGTGTGTGTGTGTGTGTGTGTGCACAACTGTGTGTGTGTGTGTGTGTGTGTGTGCACAGGTGTGTGTGTGTGTGTGTGTGTGTGCACAGGTGTGTGTGTGTGCAAGGCTCACCCACCTCCCCCTTGCCCTGGGATTTGGGATCGGGGTTTTGGGGCCAAGATCCTTTGAGAAAGGCTGGAAATGTGGAGACACACAGGTGTGTGTGTGCACACGTCCGCGGGTGTGAGGGTCCGGAGATGTGCACACACACACACACGGATGTGCACCCCTCACACACTCGTGTGCCCAGGGGTGTGCACTAACACGGCTGCACACACCCCCGCCCCCCCAGGCACCCCAGCCCTCTCCAGGGCACCGCAGTGACACCAGTCCCGTGGCACAGACAGACACCCCGTCCCCCTGTCCCCCCCGTGCCTCCTCTCCGGGGAACCTCCCCAGGAACCCCCTTTTTTTCTTTTTTTTTTTTTTTAAGAGAACACCCCAACCCCACAGAAAGGGGGGGGACACCCGGGGGGATCCCGGGGATTCCCTGCAGGGAAACCCGGAGGTAAACAAGACTGGGGGGACGAGGGGGGCGGCGGGAGCCGGTGCCGGGGTGCGGGGCTGGCTGCGGGACGGGCGGACAGCGGGGCGCAGGCGGGGCTGAGCCAGGGCGCAGCTTTACACCCGCAGATGTTGGGCCCCGATAACCTTGTTTTTACGGGGGGCCCCGGGGGGGGCCGGGTGAGCCCGAGGGGGGCAAGATTAGGGAGGTGAGCGTGACTCAGGCATTGGCGTCTCACAGCCCGGGCAGCCGCAGGCAGAGCGCGGGCAGGGGCGTCGGAGGCACCCCAGGGGTAGGTGCGGGGTCACCTCGGGGTGTCCCCGGGGCTGGGCGGGGGGATGGCGGGGCTGGGAGGGCACCCTGGGTGCCCCCGGGGTTGTCAGCGGGGGGTGTTGGGGTAGGAGGTGCTGTGGGATGGGGGCACGGGCTCCATAGGGAGCCAGGGGGGCACATGCGGCGGGAAGGGTCCCAGCCGGGCTCTGTGGGTGGCACGGGATGTATGGGCTCCATAGGGAGCCACCTGAGGCGCCCCAGCCGGGCTCTGTGGGTGGTGCGGGATGTATGGGCTCCATAGGGAGCCACCTGAGGCGCCCCAGCCGGGCTCTGTGGGTGGTGCGGGATGTATGGGCTCCATAGGGAGCCACCAGAGGGGTCCCAGCCGGGCTCTGTGGGTGGCACGGGATGTATGGGCTCCATAGGGAGCCACCAGAGGGGTCCCAGCCGGGCTCTGTGGGTGGCACGGGATGTATGGGCTCCATAGGGAGCCACCAGAGGGGTCCCAGCCGGGCTCTGTGGGTGGTGTGGGATGTATGGGCTCCATGCTGAGCCGTGTTGGGCACCTGCTGGATGAAAGACCCCAGGCATGCTGCACGGCTGGCAGGGGATGTGTGGGCTCCATAGGGAGCCACGGGCTTGTACCCACTGAGGGAAGGAGCAGCCCCGTGCTGCGTGGACGGTTTGGGATGGCCTGACTCCATTCGGAGCCGTGGGAGGAGGCAGGAGGGATCCCGGCCATGCCTCATGGATGGTGTGGGGTACGGGGGCTCCACAGAGCCCTGGTGGCTGCAGGAAGGATCCCGGTGACCGTGCGGGGATGGCGTGGGGTGTGCGGGCTCCGTGCTGAGCCGGGCGGGGCATTTGGTGCAGGAGGGGCGAGCCCGGTCCTGAGCGGTGCCCTGCGATGTGCGGACCCCACGGGGAGCCGTGGTGGTCGTACCCACGGCGGGAGCGACCCCAGGCACGCCCGGGTGCCCTGGGAAGTGCGGACCCCGCGGGGAGCACGCTGGCTGTGTGGTGTGGGGCACACGGGCCCCACAGGCGGGCGGTGGGAGGTGTGGGCTCCACCCCGCGCTGTGGGACTGGGGTCCCTGCACCGCCCAGGGGGGCTCGTGGGGCGGGCCGGGCCCCGTCCTGCCGTGCCCGGGGCTGGGCGTGGGCTCCGTGCGGGGCTGTGCGGGCTCAGCGCAGAGCGGGGTGGCACCGGAATGAGTTGGCGGGTGCCGGTGACCGCTGCCCGGTGCCCCCCGCGGGTGCCCGGCCCCGCTGCCCGGCCCGGGGCGCTGCGGGGCAGAGCGGGGGGCGGCGGGCGGAGCGGGGCGGGGGCCGACGCCCGGTGTCGGGCGTTATCAGTGGGGCACAGCCCGGCGCTCCGCGCTGATGCAAGAGCCGCCGGCGGGGCTGGGGGGGCTGGGGGACGGCCGGGCGGCTTGGGGAGGGGAGGGGGCCCCGGGGGGGGGGGGGGGGGCGGGGGGGGCGGGGGACGGGCGGGGCGGGGGGGCCGGGGGCCGCCGGCCCCGGGGCCAGGCGGGGCAGGAAGGAGACGGCCGAGTCAGAGGCTCGCCGTCCATCCCGTGGCACCGCCGCGGCTCCCGCGCCCCGCCGGGGATCCCGTGTGGCCCCACCGGGGATCCCGTGGCCCCCGCGGGGTGTCCGGGACCCCACCCCGGCTCCCGCCACCCCCGGCCGGGAGCGAGCTCCTGCATCACCCTGGTGAGATCTGGGGGGGCCGGGTCCCCCTAAAGCCGCCCACGCCCTGACCTTGCCCCTGAGCCCCCATGCGGGGTCCCTGGGCCGGGGTGGCGAGGACAGCCGCAGCCCCTCGTCCCCCCAAGCTGGGGGCGTCCCTACGGGGGGGGCCGGAACAGCGGCTTTGGGGGTCCCGGGTCATGACACCCCCTCTCAGAGACTGTGGGCTGGGGCGGGCGGGGGTCACGGTGAGGAGGTTTCAGGAGGGGGGTCCGGACCCCCGGGTCCCTCCGGGGCTCCCCCGGGGGGGAATTGAGGGGGGCGGAGTGCGGGGCAGGGCGCCCCCTGGCGGTTGTCCCGCAGCGCAGCCCTGGGGCAGCTGCGGGGGGGCGGGGGCGGGGCAGGGGACACAGGGAGGGGACAGGGGACACAGGGGGTCACAGGGAGTGCAGGCACCGGGTGCTGCACAGGGTCTGGCGGCTGATGGAAAGGCAGCAGCAGGGGCCTCCCCAGCTGTGCACCCTGGGGGGGCTTTGGGGTGCTCACCCCGCCCGGGTTTGGGGGGTCCCGGGGGTCCAGCTGTGCCTCAGTTCCCCCCGTTCTCCGTCCCCGCTGTGCCAGGGGCTGGGGCCGTGTGCGGGGGGGTCAGGGCACTGTGTGTGAGACCCCAGCCCGTGTGTGTGGGACCACACGGGACCCTCACACAAGTGCAAGGAGTGCAAGGGGTGGTGTAGGACCCCAGACAAGTGCGTGGGACATATGGGACCCCCACCCCACACACCGCAGGGTCGTGTGGGATCCCCGTCCCTGCGCGTGGGTCCATTTGGGACCCGGCCCTTGGGTGTGGGTCCGTGCAGGACCTGACCCTGAGCACAGGGCACGGTGTGCGTGGGCATGGCTGGGTCAGGGCGGGATGCCACGTCCCTGGTGGGAAGCTGCCGGGGCTCTGCCATGTCCTGACGTCCGTTCCCATCCCGGATGGCGACAGGGCAGGGCATGACTTCCCCGGGGACCCCCAACCCCGGGACCTCCCAGCCCGTGGGGAGAGGGTTAGGCAGGCAGGGGCTGCGGGAACGGCCACGGCGTCCAGCCCCAGCCCCATCCCTTGGGGCAAACGCGAGTCCCGGGGGCACCGAGCCATGCCCTGCTCTCTGCTAACTTCTTCTCTCTCGTTTCCCCCGTGCCCGCCCCGCAGAGCGCCGGGTTATGGTGGCACCGGGCTGAGCGCCGGGACGCGCCGAGGCGGCAGCGGGGGCCGAGCCCGGAGCCATGGAGGGGCCCGGCCAGGTAGGGACACCCGGCCCCCCGCCCCGGCTCCGCCGCTGCGCCCCGGCACCGCCCCGGCCAGGCTTTGGGGGTGCCGGACCCTGCTGACCCTTCTCTCTGTCCCACAGGAGGCCTACGAGGAGGGGATGAGGAGGACCCTGGACCCCGAAGGCTACGAGGACCCCGGCCTAAAGAGCTCTCACCTGTCCCTGGGCGAGATGAGCAGTGAGTGGCTCCCGGCGTGCTGGGGGGCACTGGCAGCGCGGGCACCAGTGCTGCACAGAGGTGGCACTGCATGGGCACCAGTGTCATAGGGGTGCCAGCACTGCATGGGTGTGGCACAGCATGGCTGCTGGGGTGTCACCTGGGCACCGGTGTCGCAGAGGTGACAGTGTTGCATGTGTGACAACAGCATTACAGTGACAGCTTTGCAGGGGCAATGGCACCACAGAGGCACTGGCAGCAGCTGGCTGCCAGCACTGCAGGGGCACCAGTGGCTCAAGGTCACACGTTGCGTGGGCAGCAGAGTTTTGTGGGCGCAGCTGTGCAGGGACACCAGCATGGCTCAGGGGCGTTGCACGGGCACCAGCAGTGCATGGACACAGGTGTTCCGTGGCTGCCAGCTTCTCACGGGCACGCATGGCCTACGGGCACCTCGTTGCATGGGTGCCAGCATGGCACAGGCACTTTGCATGGGCTGCACAGGTGTGTTGCATGAGCACAGCGTTGCACAGACGACTTGCATGCGTGCGTTTGCTGGGCGCCAGCGTGGCACTGGCAGCGTGGGTCAGGCAGGGACACCCACCCTCAGGGTGGCATCACCCAAAGGCAGCGACTCCCTTTGCCGAAGCCCTGGAGCTGTGAGGTGCCACCTCCAGCTGTGGGTACCTGAGGGGGGGCTGAGCTTGGGGACACCCGAGGTCCTTGAGCCCCCCAGGAGGGAGGTGAGGGCAGTTTGGGGTCTGTGTGCAGCGCAGCATCCCCTTGCTCCAGGCACGGTTGTTTCGGAGCTGCCACCCTGAGGCGTTTGGGCTCGGGTCCCCCGCTGGGGTGACACAGACCGGGCTAACGCTGCCGCCTGTTCCGCGCAGGGGCCGGCGCTGGCATCGGGTCCCCCCTGCAGGCGTGGAGGGCCAGGGCCGAGGAGATGAATCCCCTGCGGTGAGTCCCCAGTCGGGGCGGGGGCTCTGCCTGCCCGGCTGGCATCACCGGGGGAGGCTGGCGGCACCCGCGGTGCCCGGCGCTGAACCCCCGTGCCCGCGCTGTGTGTTTTGCAGCCAGTATCTGCCCGGCCGCCGGGGATTTTATGACCTGGACGGGAAGAGGCGCTCGGCCGGGGCCCCCCCGGGACACCCCAGCCGTGGCGAAGGGCAGCGTGAGTGACCGCGGGGGCCCCGGGGGACAAAGCCCAGCCCCGGCGTCCCCCCCACCCCAAGCCCTTCATCGCGCTGCCTGCCCCGGTTCTGCCACCCCCGTGTCCCACCCTCCGCGGGGTGACAGTCACCCGGGCGTCAGGGCACGCCGCGGGGTGACCGCTGCCACTTGCCCGTAATCGCCCACTGATTGAGGATAAATAAAGTCTTTGTTTGGGGTGAGGACAAGAACCACTTGGGGCTGAACGCCGGCTGGCGCCGGGCGGCTCGGTGGCGGTGGCGGCGGGCAGGGACGAGGACACGCTCGTGCCCACGTGCCGCGGCCAGCGCTGTCGGGGACACAGTGGCAGGGGACGCGCCCCATCTCTGCTCCCGTGGGCGCAGCATCCTTCCCCCGGCAGAGCGGGATGCGGCTCTTGCAGCATCGCCCCGCCGGGTGACCTGGCTGGGGACGGCCAGGGGACCGCGGTGGTCCCCGTCGAGGGCGGAGGGGGACGGGGTGAGCCTGTCCCCGCGGTGGGGTGACGGCGGGCGGGCGGGAGCCGTGCCGGTGTTTACTGTCAGCAAAGGAAGTGCTGCGGGATTTACGGTGCACACAGGGCGGCCGCGGGCATCGGTCCCCACTTTATAGGGACGGAGCCGCGGGGACATGGGGAGCGCAGGGGGGGCCGCAGGTAGGCAGGGGACGGGGACGGGGACACCTCAGGCCGGCCGGGGATGTGCTGTCCCCGTGCCCCCACGCCACGGGTGGTGCTCGGTCCTGGGGCTGTGCCGGTGGCAGGGCAGTGGCCACGAGCCCCGGCCTCATCCCGGCTCTGGTGATGTCCCCAGACTGTCACCCTGCCCCAGGGGCCGGGCTGTGGGGATGTGACGGCACCGAGGTGGGCACCGGCAGGGCGAGAGGTGGCGGAGGGGCACGTCCAGCAAACTCCAGCTGGGTCTGGGTTGGGGCAACACGGGGCACACCCAGCGAGTGCCCAACAGGGCTGGGGTGGGGACGATGGAGAAGGGGACACATCCAGGTGACGCCAAAGGTGGCTGGGATGGGTGTGATGATAGAAGACACCTCCAGCAGACCCTAGGGGGGTCCGGGCTGGGGCAGGGACCGGCTAACGCGTTGATAACTCCACTTGCAGCTGTGTCAGTGACCGATGTGGAACTGGAGGCAACAGGGAGCAGGAGGCTCCTGTCCCAGCAGGACACCCATGAGGTGGGTGCTGCCCCAGGGACTTCCATTCCTGCCCCGTTCTGGGGGTGGGTGGACTATGGCAACCCTGGGACCAACCTCACAACTCAGCCCTGGGGATACTAGGGCACTGTGGGGGGATGCTGAGCATCCTGGGGGTCCCCAGTGTGGCCAGGGACAGACACCCTGACCCCCTCCATCTCTGGCTGCAGGGATATGTGGAGCTGCACGAGCTGGTCCTGGACAATGCAAAGGACTTGTGCTGGATGGAGGCTGGCCACTGGCTCAAGCTGGAGGAGGACTTCCAGGAATCGGGGGACTGGAGCCAGCCCCATCTCTCCTTCCTGACCTACCACAGCCTCCTGGAGATCCGCCGGGCTTTGAACAAAGGTGGGGGCACCTCTGGGGACCACCAGGAGGGTGGCGAGGATGCCGCGCTGGCCGCATGGTGACAGTGCTGTCCCCACAGGTGCCATTCTCCTCAACGTGGAGGCCAACTCGCTGCCGGCCGTCGTTCACATCCTCCTCGACCAGCTGATCTACGAGGGGCAGCTGAAGCCGCAGGACCGGGACGACGTCATGAGGACGCTGCTCCTGCGCCACAGGTACAGCCAGGGCCGGTGGTCCCGGGGGGGTGCAGGGCCTGGGACCCTCCCCAGCGCGTCCGGCTGCAGCCTGGCTCAGGGTGGGAAAGCTTTGCCCCTCAGCCCGCTCTGGGAGTCCCCGTGCCCCCGCGGGGCTGTCTGCGGGAGGGATTGGTGGCCCTGGGGTGTCTGACATCGCCCCCGATGTTTTCAGCCACCCCACGGAGGACGAGTCGGTGTGGACGATGCTGCCGGCGCTGGTGCAGCGCTCGGGCACCACCCGGGCGGACGAGGAGCGGCCGCTTCTGCGGGAGCAGCGGCCCTTGGAGATGAGCAGGATGGCAGGGAAGGAGCAGGTGAGCGGGGACAGGGGCACGGGGGGCACGGGGGGCACTGGGGTGTGGGGCTGGCGGTGGAGATCCGCACAGGGTACACACACCTTGGCACACGCAGGTGCACGCACACACGCGCCTGCAGAGGGTGACACGCAGGGAACAGCGGGGGACACTTTGGGGTCAGAGGGGGAGACTCAGGAATAGTGGGGGACAGGCAGGAGATGGAGGGGGACACGCAGGGAACAGAAGGAGGGACATGGGACAGAGGGGGACGTGCTGGGGATGGAGGGGCAGATGCAGGGGAACCTGCAGGGGGTGGTGGGTGACACACAGGGGCAGAGCAGGGGGACATGCAGGGTACACAGGGGACCACAGGGGACGGCCATCAAGGCTGGCTGGCTGATTCCTGCCATCCATCTGTCTGCAACAGAGCGGGGTCCCCAGACCCCAACTCCTGGAGACAATCCCAGTGGGTGCCGAGGCCACCCTGGTCCTTGTGGGTGAGTGGTCAGTGGGATGGTGGCTGCTGGGTCGGGTGGTGGGTGCTGGGATGGGGCTGCAGGCTCGGGGGGGTAGGTGCAGGGTCGGGGGTGCAGGGGGAGCTTTGTCCCCATGTGCCCGTTTGTCCCCAGGTGCCCCTCGCTGCGCTCGCTCACGCGCTGCTTTTCTTGTGCCTTTTTTGCCTCTCCCCGTCCTCAGCTCTCGCCGCCGCCTGCTGCTGCTCAGCGCTGCTCTCTGGGCCCCTCTCCCCATGCCCTTTGTCCCCATGTCCTCATGCCTCCATGTCCCGTGTCCCCATGTCCCAATGTCCCCGTACTCCCATGCCCACCCATCCGTGTGTCCGTGTGTCCCTGTGCCCCATGTCCCTGTACTTGCATGCCCACTTACCCCTTGTCTCCGTGACCTCACGTCTTTGTGTCCCTTTCCCATTCTCTTTGTCCCCGTGCCTCTGTGTCACCGTCTCCATTCCTGATGTCCCCGTGTTTTGCTGTCCCCGTGTCTCTGTGTTCCCATGTCCCCATGTCCCCGTCCCCTGTGCATGGTCCCCCATGATCCCTATCCCGTCCCATCCTCCCCCCAGGCTGTGCAGCCTTCCTGGAGCAGCCAATGCTGGCCTTTGTGCGCCTGAAGGACGCGGTGACACTGGACGGTGTCCTCGGCGTGTCCATCCCCGTCCGCTTCCTCGTCGTGGTCCTGGGGCCCGACAGCCCCCACATCAGCTACCACGAGATCGGCCGCGCCATGGGCACCATGATGTCCGAGAGGGTACGGGTCACCCGCCACTGCCACCTCCCCCCGAGCACTCTGCACTCCCCATCCCCGGGCCTGCGGCTTGTCCCCCTGTGCCATGTCCCCGCTGACCCCCGTGTCCCCACGGGGACGCTCGGGGGCCGGCGAGTGCCCGGCAGCCCGCGGGGTGCCGGCTGAGCCCCCGGGCTGCCCCGCAGGTGTTCCGCCGGGACGCCTACCTGGCCGAGGCGCGGCAGGACCTGGTGCGGAGCGTGGAGGATTTCCTGGATGCCAGCATCGTCCTGCCGCCCACCGAGGCCCCCAACGAGCAGCTGCTCCGCGCCCTGGTCCCGCTGCAGCGGGAGCTGCTCCGACGGCGCTACCAACCCCTCGAGAGGCTGCACATCGAGGACTTCGCAAAAGATCTGGGTACGGCGGGCACCACGCCGGATCCCCCGCAATCCCCTGTCCCCGTGGCTGGCGGGACACCCCCCTTGGACACGGGGTCCCCTCATGGCCACCTGATGTCCCCAGGGCCGGACGAGACGGCGGCTGCGGAGGACGACGACCCCCTGCGCAGGACGCGGCGGCCTTTTGGGGGGCTGGTGCGGGACATCCGCCGCCGGTACCCCAAATATCTCAGCGACATCAAGGACGCCCTCAACCCCCAGTGTCTGGCCGCCGTCATCTTCATCTACTTCGCGGCGCTGTCACCCGCTATCACCTTCGGAGGCTTGCTGGGTAATGGGAGGGACAGGCTGGGGACACTCCCGGGGACGGGGATGTCCCCCCGGCTGGGCGTGGGGCTGGGGGGGTCTCCGCCTTCTGCACCGTCCCACGGGGATGCTCCGGGGGGACTATCGCCCCTAATGCCGGTGCCGAGAGGTGTGGGGTGGGGGCACAGCGCTGCCCCCCAGCCCGGCACCCACCGGCTCCGCTCCCCGTCAGGTGAGAAGACCAAGGGCATGATGGGGGTGTCGGAGCTGCTCATCTCCACCTGTGTGCAGTGCGTGCTCTTCAGCCTCCTCAGCGCCCAGCCCCTCCTCGTCGTCGGCTTCTCGGGACCCCTCCTCGTCTTTGAGGAAGCCTTTTACTCGGTGGGTGCCCCCTGGGTGACCCCCCAGCTGCCACCAGCGGTCCCCACAGCGAGGTTGGGGTGTCTCCACCAGCCATGGGACAGGGACAGGGTGCAGCTGTGTGGGGGATGGCACAGGGGGGATGACACAGGGGGGTGGCACACGGAGGGTGTACGGGGGTGATGCCACCCGTGTGATGACCCAGGGGTGATACCACACAGGTAGAGCCACCCAGGTGGTGGCCCTGGGGTGATGTGAGGTGCGTGACACCATGTGGGTGACGCCAAACAGCTGATCCCACGCGGGTGACACCCCACGGGCGATGCCAGGCAGGTGCTGCTGGGGGGTGATGCCAGGGGGGCCCTGCCACACCGAGGTGCCACCACCCCCATGCCAGGAAGGCGACGGGGAGCCACCGTGGGTGCAGCACAGCTGGGTGCCCACGCCAGGGGCTCCAGGGGACTGACAGGGCTGTGCCCTCTGGCTCCCCAGTTCTGCAGCAGCAATGGCATGGAATACATCGTGGGACGGGTCTGGATCGGCTTCTGGCTGATCCTGCTGGTGCTGGTGGTGGTGGCCTGCGAGGGCAGCTTCCTGGTGCGCTACCTGTCCCGCTACACCCAGGAGATCTTCTCCTTCCTCATCTCCCTCATCTTCATCTTTGAGACCTTCTCCAAGCTGGTCACGGTGAGGGACACGGGGGTCCCACGGTGGGGGCGGGGGGATGCAGGTTGTGGTTATCACCCAGGTTTCCATAGAAACAGTGGGATGCAGGTGAGGGATGGAGTCTCCTGGTGCTTTCTCCCCTTTTCCAGGTGTTTCCCAGCTTGTGAGGCCCCTTCCAATGTTATTCTATTCTGTTCTGTGGTTCTGTGATCCATGCTTCTCTCTGCAGAGGGATTTTGGGGCACACTTGTCCATCCCCACTGTACCACCCAGACCTTGCTCTGTCCCCACTTCCAAAACCACACAGAAAATCAACCCTAAAAACACCCCCTGCTCAACCTGTGCTGAGCTCTCAGCCTCACCCAGCCCCTGGTTCACTTCCTGAACTCACCGTGAAGGTGCCAGGGGGCTCCCACCATGGCAGGGGCATGCAGGGGATCCCCATCCCCGCTCTCCCTCACTCTCTCCTCTTCCCTCCCCAGATTTTCAAGAACCACCCACTGAAGCGGACGTACAACGTGACGACTGAATTCCAGGCCGGGGTGCCGGAGCCCAACACGGCTCTGCTGTCCCTCGTCCTCATGGCTGGCACCTTCTTCCTGGCCTTCTTCCTCCGCAAGTTCAAGAACAGCTCCTTCCTGCCTGGCAAGGTGAGCTCTCCCTGCACCCAGGGGCAAAGCAGGGGTTCAGTGGCTGAGGCCATGCAAAGTCACTGCATGTTCCAGCAGAGGAGGGGGCGGCGGGACCCCCGGGCTGGGGGGGACACGCAGCTCTCTCACGGTGTCCCCACAGGTCCGGCGCTTGATCGGGGACTTTGGGGTGCCCATTTCCATCTTCATCATGGCACTGGCCGACTTCTTCATCAGCGACACGTACACCCAGGTCTGGGCGGGCAGGGCTGGGGGGGCTGGGTGTCCGCACCTGGGGACATGGGAGCAGGAGGTCATCCCTGTGTCTCACCCCTCACTCCCCCATCTCTGCTCCCCCCCAGAAACTGAGCGTCCCCAAAGGGCTGCAGGTCACCAACTCGGCTGCCCGGGGCTGGTTTATCCACCCCATGGGGGAGAACACTGCGTTCCCCATCTGGATGATGTTTGCCTCCGTGATTCCCGCCCTTCTGGTCTTCATCCTCATCTTCCTCGAGACACAGATCACCACGTGAGGACAGAGATATGGGCAGGGGAGGGCTGTGGGGTGCCTGGTGGGTTGGGGGTACAGGGGACCTCCCCGGGGTGCTGTGTCACCAACTGGTCCCTGTGTCCCCACAGCCTCATCGTCAGCAAGCCCGAGAGGAAACTGGTGAAGGGCACCGGCTTCCACCTGGACCTGCTGCTGATCGTGGCCATGGGGGGGCTGGCAGCCCTTTTTGGGATGCCCTGGCTCAGTGCCACCACCGTCCGCACCATCACCCACGCCAACGCCCTCACTGTCATGAGCAAGTCCTCTGCTCCGGGAGAGAAATCCCAGATCCTGGAGGTCAAGGAGCAGCGCATCAGTGGCCTGTTGGTGGCTGTGCTCATTGGTGAGCTGGGGAGGGCTCCCCACATGGGCAGTGAGGGTGGGGGGCCCCCAGGGGCTCTCCCCAACCTCTCCTCGTCCCCCCGCAGGCGTCTCCATCCTGATGGAGCCCATCCTGAAGTACATCCCGCTGGCCGTGCTCTTCGGCATCTTCCTCTACATGGGGGTCACCTCCCTCTTTGGCATCCAGCTCTTCGACCGCATCCTGCTCCTGCTGAAGCCCCCCAAGTACCACCCCGACGAGCCCTATGTCACCCGGGTGAGCGAGCCCTGCGTGACCCCGAGGGGTGGCTGTGGCTTTGGGGGTGTGCTGGGCTGCGACACCCCTGGAACTGCTCGGGGCTCGCCAGGGAGCCTCCTCCTTCAGCGCTGCCCTTTGCTGGGCTCCCTGGGACACTGCGCTGCTCCCCGCGGCGGCCAACGCCCCGGGAGGGGTGTGGCACGCTGTCCCTGCCCTCAACCCCCGGCTCCTCGTCCCACAGGTGAAGACTTGGAGGATGCACCTCTTCACCTTCACCCAGATCATCTTCCTGGTGGTGCTGTGGGTGGTGAAGTCCACCCCGGCCTCGCTGGCGCTGCCCTTCGTCCTCATCCTCACCGTGCCCCTGCGGCGCTTCCTGCTCCCCAAGATCTTCCGGGACATTGAGCTCAAATGTGTACGTAGCCCTGGCACAGCCCTCCCTGTCGCCAGCCCCACCTCTCTCCCTGCTCCTGCTGCCGTCCTCATCTCCATTCCTGTCCCTGCCTCGTCCCTGTCCCTGTTCTCCTCCCCATCCCCATCTCTGTCACCATCTGCATCCCTCATTCCCACCCATGTCCCCATCCCCTCCTTTTCCCCAGCCTCATCCCAGCCCCTGTTCCCGTACCCACACCAGCCCCTGCCATCCCGCCAGTGTCCCTGTCCTCAGTGCTGTCCCCACCCCGTCCCCCTCACGGCCTCTCCTCTCTCCAGCTGGACGCAGATGACGCCGTGGTGACCTTTGATGAGGCCGAGGGGACAGATGTGTACAACGAGGTGCAGATGCCCAGTTAAGGGCCGGCCCCCGGCCCCCCGGTGCCCCTCCAGCCCCGCTTCCACCTCCACTGCTGCCATCCTGGGGCCACCGGGCAACCAGGAAGGACTGGGGACACAGTCCCCACCTGCCCAGCCTGGGAATGGAGCCCTTTTTTTTTGTTTTTTCCCCTTTTTTTTGTCTATTTTTAAAATTTTTTTGGATGATGTGACCTCACCCCCACTTTGCTGCCTGCTGGGGAAGGGGCTGCCTGGGCTGGGCGGGCCCCCCGAGCCACCCTCCACCCGTGGCAAGGTGGGATGTGTCACTGTCCCGTCCCCAAGGCCACCACCAGGCACCCAGCGTGGGAGGAAGACCCTGGAGCCTGGAGGGAGGAGGAAGGCAGGGACAGAGATACAGCAGGGTGGGGTCCTCCCCACTGTCCCCCCCCATCCCGGGGAGCCCCCCCAGCCCAGCCCCTCTCCCCAGATAAACTTTCAACAAGCTGGGACAGACCCTTCACCCTGTGGAGCCCTTTTCCCATTTTCTCCATTGCTTGCTCCATGCACGTCCTGCAGCCAGGATGTAAATAGTCCAGCAAGGGGGTTTATACACATTTACCATGAAAACAATCATTCTAAAAACACACAAAAAAACCCCAACTTACAATTATGCTGATGCTTCTGCGGGTAGAATTCACTTAGAGCCAAACAAAAACTAAAAAAAAAAAAAAAAGCTGAAAAAGCACCTTAAAAATAGGAAAAAAAAAAGAAATAGGAAAAAAAAAGTAGCTGCAAGGAGTGATCTGTATATTTGATGCTACTGGGGGGGGGTTTGTAATTTATTTTTTGGGCTGGTTTTGCCCCCGCCGCAGTGGGGCCACGTGCGTGTGTGTATATACTAGAGAATTATAGCAAAATCTAGAATTTTCTAGAAAAGATGATTTTCAAGGATCCTGGTCAGGGCCTAAACTCTATGGACCAGTCTGGCAGCGTCATTTAACTGATAAGTTAGTGTTAGTTAGTTAATTAGTCCTCTCTATTTTTATAGTGTTTCAGGTAAATCCGTGTAGTTTTTCTTGATTTTCCCTCGCTTGCTCACCATGTCTTGCCCCATTTCCCTTGGGATTGCATCCCCCGACCCTGCCAGGGCTGACTGTGCCCTGGGCAGCCCCAAGGGCTGGATGTGACCAGGGTGCAGAGCACCAGATCAGGTTCCAAATTTGCTCCTTTTTGCATAAATCAGAGCCGGGGACCCCAAAAATCAGCGAGGGGGGGTGGGGGGGTGGGAGGAGGCAGCCACACCCGGGGCTGCACTGCCTCGTGTTTGGGTTGGTTTAGTTTTATTAATTACGTGTCTGAAATAAAAATGTTTTGATCTTTGGGGGTTTCTTATTCCCTTCCCCATACCTTTGTATCAGGCTTTAATAAACAAATTAATAAAATCAGAAAGGAAATGGGGGTTTTCTTTTCAGCTGGGAATTTTCTGGGACGGTGCCTTAATCCCCCCTGCAAAAGAGAGCAGCAGCATCCTCTGAGGGTGTCCATCCCCCCGGAACGTGCAGTGCAGCTGCACCAAGATCCTTGTCTTGGTATCCTGGGATATCCCGGGATCCCAAGGTGCTCGCTGCATCCCAGCACTCTGGAACGCTCCCGAGAATCATCCCTGGGTGTTCTCTGCGGCCACCTCCGGCAGCTCATTCCCCCCGCAGCCCCGGGTGCTGCCCCACTGCTGTCCCCACTCCAGGGGATGGGGACTATCCTGGTGCAGCGCTGCAGGCACAGGACACGGAGCAGCCCCTGCCCCAGCCCCTGGCGCTGCGCTGACCCCGATCGTTCATAATCCCATGAAGGAATGGGCGACACCGGCTCCGTCAGCGGGGCCGTGGGAAGGGCCGTGCCCGTTCGCCCCCAGCCTTTCCATGGGGCAGGGATTGGGAGCAGCATCCCCCATCGCTCCCAACCGGAACCCCAAAGCCTGTCTGAGGGGCTGGGATAAATCCCAGTGTGGCCGCCAGGTTGTCCCAAGCCCAGCGTGGCTGCCAGGCCCTGTTCTCAGGAGAGGGGAGCACATGGATGGTGCTTCCCAGCCCGTGGATCCGGCAGTCCTTGTGTCCTCAGGTGGGCAAGCCCCGCTGCTGCCATCCGGAGGGCTCGAATGCACCATCCCTGCCTGCAAACCCCAGTGAAGGAGGCCTGCACCCATCCCTCACGTTTCCCACCCCGGGAAGGGTTTGTTGTTCCCTGGGAGATGGCAGGCAGGTCACTGCCGCGGGACCCAGCCCGGTCTGGGGTTGGGAATTTAGGTCAAGCTCTTCTTTGAACTTGCCTCAGCCCTGGGAAGTGGGGGGGGGGGGGGGAATTAGGGAAGGTCAGGAGTAACGAGGGGGAAATAAATGCCAGTTAATTGGTCGCTAATGAGGGGGAGGAGCATGGAGCTCCAGAGGGGGATCGCGTTGGAGCATCACCCCTGGAAAGGGAGAACCACAATGCTTGCAGCATCACAGTGCTCCATGCCATCCATGGGCAGGGGACATGGGACACCCTGGGATCTCCTGGCAGTGTCACTGCTTGTGCACTGAAAAAGCAGAAAAGCAAACAAACCCCTCCCAACCTGGCAGCTTTATTCCGCAAAAGTATTCATTGACACCGGTAACAGCAAATAAAAAATTCCCGTGGTCAGAAGCAAGGCCTGGGAAGGGCGAGGAGTGAGGGGGGTTGTAGGGATGGGCATTTGGGGGTCCCCATTCCTGACCCACCTGCTGCAGGGTCTGTGGCTGATTCGCAGGTCTCTGGTGTGCCTTGCTGTTAACAAAAGCCACAAAACCACTATGGGAGAATTGGGACTGGAGCACTGACAACTGCATCGGTTAAAAAAAAAAAATCTAAAAAATTAAATATGTCAATTTTCACGTGTTGGGCCTGATTGGCTCTAAATATTTTATTTTGGTTTTGTTTTTTTTTTTTTAGTTTTGTCATTTTTCCCTCTTGCAAAATAGCGACAATTCCTGAAATTCAGGGATCCAGCAGCCCAGGCCAGGCCCTTTTCCACACAGAATAAATACATATATTTTTATTTTTAAGCTCTCACAGGAGGGATTAACCACCCGGCGCCAGAGCCGCCTGGCCGGGCTTGGCACAGCTCGGGGCAGGACGTGGCGGAGGAGCCGGCTGTCCCTCCGCCTGCCTGATCCTTCCCTTCGGGATAAAGCCCAAATAAGCCACTTGCACAGCCGGGCACCACCCCCGCACCCCAAACCAGCCGGGGGGGACACCCAGATTTAGGGATTATTTTATTTCTTGTCTCCTTTTCCATATAAACAGGCGTGAAAATCCCCCGGATTTTGGCCATTCCCACGCGGTCAGCCTGGGAGATGTGCACAGCCCGCCGAGCCGGGCGACCCCACATTCCCAGATGAGCATTCCCATGCTCATCCCGCAACCCCGGGGGCCTCCGCACCGGCTCCCGCTGCCCGCGGCCCCGGGGCTGCCGGTGCCGGCCCGGCCGGGAGCAGCGCCATGGCCGGAGCTGCCCGGAGCACGCGGGCGGCCGGGAATGCGCCTGGAGCGGCCGGGAATGCGCCTGGAGCGGCCGCGGCCGCACGGAGCCGGCCGGAGCGAGCTGGCAGCCGGGAGCAGCCGGGCAGGCCGTGGCCGCAGCGCAGCCAGCCGGGCTGCTCGGTGCCGCGGCAGCTGCCGGTACGGCGGGAGCAGCCGCGGCGGCCGGCACCGGAGGGGTGCCGGTACCGTGCAGGCAGCCGCTGCCGCGGCGCGGTCGGTGCTCGGGAAGCCGCCGGTACCGTCGGGCTGTTCGGTACCGCGGCGGCAGCCGGGCTGGCCGGGGGCACGGAAGCAGCCCGGGATAGCCCGTGCCGTGCCGTGCCGTGCCGGCAGCCGGGATGGCCGGGAATGTGCAGGCGCTGCCCGGCCGGGATTGGCTGCGGGGAATGACGCCCAGCACAACAAAGGTGGAGTTGGAGAAATTCCATTAAAAAAAATTAAGAGAGAGAGAGAG
>WAAE01019456.1:0-22893 GCA_013400495.1 Nicator chloris | reverse complement strand
CCCTATATACTCCACAGTTAGTTGATCTAAGATAAAAACCTTGTTAATAGTTCCAGGTGGTAATTCTTTAAAAGTCTGTGAAGTTTACTATTAACATTTTATGTCCAATTGTTTGTTGTGCTACCTTTTATTATTTCATTTCTGTAAATAAATTGCAGCATTCACTTCATCAGAGAAATATGGTGTAAAGCTATATTGTAGCTGAGAAAATCCTAAATTCTCTTTAGATTTCAGAGGTAACATCTCCTTCCAGTTTCTTGGAAACAAGGCATGCATATTAAAAGTGAATAATTCTGAATAATTCTGGGTGTCTTAAGCAGGGATTGATTCTATCTCAGTAGCACAGTGCAATATTACATATGGGATTAGAATTATATTTTATAGATATATTTGGATAAACTAAGGCAAGACTGTAAAGCAACTTTCTCAAGGCCTAAAAGTAAGTTTTTTCAAGGTTTGATTCTGGAAAATTTCTATAGTGGGAATGTGTCTGGCTTTGGTATTTGGATCTGTGTATTTCTGCAGGGTGATGTAGACTCATTAGCTGTATGAAAAGGAAGGGAAATCTGTAACCGCTGCACTTCCAGTGGGAATTTTTTTCTGCTCTTTTTCAGGTTAATGGCAAAGTAACAGAAGAGAAGCTAGCAGCTTACACCTATACACCTGAAGCCATTTATGGAGCTTCCCATTTATATATCTTACCAACTCACAGACTGCTGCATGGGAATAGCAGTCTCAAGGAAGTCTTTCAGAGGGAGTTCATCTCAGGGAAAGGTGGTATTTTTCTCATACTGCATTTTGTTGTAGAAGAGTAACAATTATAAAGAATGATTTTAGAGAATGTGTATCAAGCTGAGCAGGAGCTGTTCCTGTTGAGAGCAAGCAGGCCTTTGATCCTTGCTATATGTCACACCATGTCACATCAGCCTGTCCTGCCTTCAGATGTGGAAAGGGCAGCTGTGCTAGAATTCTTCTTTTTATAATAGTTGTAACACTTGACAGTGTATAAAAGCAATGGAACAGATTCTTGTTTCCTCATGTACCAGAAATGAATAGCCCAAATTTGACTGTGTCAGCCCATTGAAAAATCTCATGTCTGTGTGGTAACTCATCATTAGCACAAAGACAGCAGCACCAATTCCTGCACCAGCAATGATTTCTTCCTGTCATAAGGAATCTAAAGAGGTCACTAGATCACTAATACATAGCAGAGTGAATCACTGATAGATAGTAAAATAATATTCTACTATGCAGATCCTTAGTTAATATAAGACTCTAATGGAGTAAATTCAGAGTATCCCTATGGCAGTTCATGACTTGCACAGTCAACTGATAATGCTTTAATTGTTGTTAACTGCTTTCCTGAAGTCTCTTACCACCAATTCTGCCTGTATTTAGCATCCATGGTTAGTATTTTTTATTGTTTGGAAAACGTGGAAATGACAAGAGTAAATATAATATTTTTCGTTTCTACTTCAGGCTGGTGTTCAGTGTTTTCTTTTGTCCTTACTGGTAAAGATGAGGCTTCATTGTCTATATAACATCTGATTTCAACAGCATCTTGTGGGAAATTGTGTTGGTTGTACAGAACCGGCTTTTTTAAGTACTTCATTTCTAACTTTAAAAAGTTTGCTTGCTAGTAGAAAAAAACATGGAGCCTGACTGTGTTGAGTACATAAAGCCCTTGTCTAAGAGGTGAGCAAAGCTTGGAGAATTTTGGAGAACAAATTTGCAGTTCTTGCAGTTGAACCAAGTGAAAGCGCTAACTGCACAAACACACATCCGTGCTTGTGCCTGTACCTTTCTTGGATCTTGTGCTTTAAGCCAAACCACAAAAGTGCAAAATTTGCTTTTAATAAGGACAATGGTGTATTTTTATATTTGTTTTTTATGTGGAAATACTTACAAAAGCTTTCTGTGTGTCTGTTAACAATAAGCTTAAAGCTTTTGGTTGAGTTAAATTAAGAAACTCTCAGTGGAAAAATGACAGCCAAAAGTCCTCAAAAAAGAGGCACAATTCCACATAACTCTGCTATTGTATATTCTGCTACTTGTAAATATACTTACAGATATTCTTCAATTGAAATTAGCTGAGATTGGCATTTTACATATGAAAGGCCAACAATGGCATTTAAATAGAACAAAATTTTGGGTGGCCTTATATATAAACCCTATTTTCACATTAACCACGACTTCTAAAAAAATTCCTCAGTAACACTGAAATTTTAATTTAATTAAGTGTAATTGTTTTCTTTTCAATGGGCAAATCTTGTAATTCTCTCTCTTCACTGTGTGTTCATTTAAATAATTAGGAGGGTATGTTTTTATATTTTTCTAGAAGAGAAAAAAAAAGCTATTGTATAGCAGAGTAACTGAAAGTTCTAAAACCTTTCGTCTTGAAGTACATGTCTGTATTTTAGGCTACTGTTATTTAAATAGATGGAAAAAATAGTTGTCAAACATTCTTTTTAATTTTTTTGCCTAGAATAATATATGTTAATTTAGAATCTGGTAAGTCTAATAGTTTTGACAGCAGGAGGTGCCTGAGATAAAGATTGGACCGTTACGTTGTTCATTATCTCATGATAATGCTCTGCATACATCGTCTTACATTTGTACCTGCACCATTCCCTCTTTTCAGTTATGATGATAATGATGTGAGCAAATGAGCACAGGAAAGAGCACTTTCATAAATTGCAGTTATTATTTTGGGTTCCAGCATAAAATGAAAATTATTGCTGGGTGGAAGAGAGAAGTTATTTTTAAAAGCAGTGTCCTGCCCACTCAGCTTCCTGCTCATGACGCTTTTTGGTTAGTTGCTTTTAAAAAATGAAATTGTCCCTTTTGTACTTTTTTTAAACAGAGGAAAGTGTGCAGTGGTTTGAGTGTGGAAATGTCTTTATAATATGAATACTTCAGAGATCTAAAATTTAGAAAACAGTAATCAGAAATAAATAAATATATCGTTTGTGTTAAGAGGCGTGATGAGATATAACAGCCTCGTTCACAAAATTGCTGTTACTTTACTTCAAGCAGATTTTATGCATTGAAATACAAGCCTTCATAGCCTTCATGAAGAAAGGTGAAAAGAAGCTCTTAGCAGCCCATATTTTAATTGCTGTAATTATCATCAACTTAAAAGCACTGAAAAAGTTAGAAGTAGGCCCAAATTGAGATCTGGGGTTCGAATCCTCAAAATTTGGAGTATTCAGATTTGGTTTTCTTCTTGCTGAGCCACCCAATCTGCACATTGTAAATCAATTTCAGTTTATTAGTTCTCACCCTTAATTTTCTCTTCTCCTATCTCGCCTTGCTTGTGGACGTTGGATTCCTCATCTGTCATATGAATATGAATATCCCGTTTGGAAATCAATAGGTTACCTAGGTGGCTTTTTAACACAGGTTAAAAAAAAAGATTTCCCATGCTTTGTAGTTCTTCTGTAAGAAATTAAATCATAAGGATATATGCTCCCCTGCAGTTTTATCTGATTTTTGGTGGGGTTTTGTAGCATTGTATGCAAGTACATAAACCAGGGCTTACTAAAACCAATTTGTACAACTTTGCAGCAGCCTATATTTTGATCAAAGACTCAATTTTTTTTGTTATAATCCAAATCTCACTCTGTTTTTATACAGGTAGGTGCTTGTTAAAAGTATGTTTTCTAATCATGAAAATTTATCAATCTGTCTTACTGAGCATTTTAATACATCTGCGCTTTTTGAAATGTGAATAGGTTTGCAGTTTTCTTTCTTTTTTAAAGAAAACTTTTAAAAAGTTTTCTTTAAAAAAGTATATAAAATTCATGTAAGTTTAAGATAAACTGCATTGTAGTGGTAAGTGATGTTCTTAGCATATCTCCTGTTATATTTTACTTACCATATCATTACATTTGTTTTCAGACTCACTTACTTCAGTGACAGCTGTGAATTTGCTTACCAATCAGGAGATTCCTGTGGTCATCTCAGCAAAAACCAATTTTGATAATTTTCTTGATACTAAAATAGGTATGTGACATTAGATATGTAAGTGGAATAAGTTTTCAGTTGCTGAGTTGGAGCACGAGATACTGTTGTGGTAAATACTGAACACAGAGGCTCTCTCTCCTTTATTTTGGATTTCTGTTCTTCATAGGGAGGAAAAGGAGCTATGTGCAATCTATGTGGGTGAAGAGATTCACGGGATGATAATTTTAAATGGAAATGTTATAAAAATACTGCATTTAATGGGCTAAGTTTGAGGATCTGCATATCTTAAGAAAATTGGTTACCTACAACATATGTGTTTGGCTTTCTCTCACCATCCTTAATCAAAACAGAATCATACCCTTTTTTGACAACCCTAACTTTTGGCTTTTTTTTGTGTCTTAAGTTTACATAAATTATGTACATCCTTATAGAGAAATGCTTCAGATGGTAAATGTACAAAACTTCCAACTTTGACTTTTATCTAGTATTTGTTTTGAGGCCAATAAAATAGTTCAGGATAGGTAATAATTGTTTTCAGGTACTCTTGGACAGTTATCTTAGATCCTTTATCTCTCAAGGTGGCATTACCATAATTTAAGGCACCTGATTGAGAGTTGAGGATCCATAGATGGAGGGGGAGGGTGTTGCTAGAGGATGCAGAATCGCCTGTAGTGAGCTTCTGTTCTCAAAGTTGTCCTATGAAGCTGCCTGTCTTACTCCTTTCCTGGATAAGGAGCCTGGTCCCCTAAACTGGGCAGCTAAGTACATACTCTTAGATAATCTGATTGCCCTAATAAGTCAAAGTAGAAATTGTACTAAGTTTTAAAAACCACATCCGTTTTGATCTGCACCCACCAAACTCTTTGTTTATTCTCGTGCTTTGTCGTGGTCTCAGCTGCATTCAGAAGGCAACGTTCTATGCCAGTCCCAGTGGGAAATAATTATGTCTTCTTCCCTTTTTTCCAGTGCTTTCCTTATCCCTTAACTCCTGTTGTTGCCTCCCTGTTGCAGATACTTCTTTCCTGTCCTGGGACTGCTGCTTTCACTGCTGCCAATATTGGCTATTTTTGCACAACTGGACTGAACAAAACCAGCTGACTGTGCAAAAGTGTCTCGGATGACCCTCACAGGGCTGATGGAAATTATCCATTTGGGCTGTATACCTTGCTTACAACATGCCCACGTCTTACACTTTAGATTTGAATCTGGGTTTGAGAAACAAAGGTTTTCCTCATATAGGAGAAGCCAAATAATTGAGATACCTAATCTTATTTTTCCTTAAAATCTTCCAATTTGCTGGCACATACTTTGGCCTCATGTCTGTTGGAAACAGTGCAGCTCTTCATGGGAAGCTGTGGGTGCCAGCTGTTGAACTTTGCCTGTGTACATTAATAGCATCATCTTTTCAAAAGGAAGCAGACCAAAAAGTGGGACCTGCTTTTTTCCATTTGTACAGAATATTGTGAAGTCACCTGCTGCAGACTGCAGGGCTCTCTGACAAATTAAGATACAAACACTGTTCTTGAAATAGCAAGAGTGTACATCTGCTGGAAAGATAAAATAACAATTTTGTGGTTTTCTAGTTAAGGAGTTACTTGTCACAGGGGAGTTTTGTTTGATTTTCTCTAGTAATCTGCTTCCAAACTTCCTCATATTGGCAGAGTTAAACTACAGCAGGCATTTCACTACCTGAACTAAGACGATTGTTAAGGTGGATTGGTTAATAATTCCAGTGTGCTCAGCAAGTATTTTGAGAACTTCCGTGTGTAGTTTTCACCAACTTAATGCTGGCATTGTCTCGTTGTAATAAGTTTCTCTGCCTTTAAAAGATGACAGTAATTGTGCAAGATGGTTCAAATTATTAACTAAATTATCATTGAAGGGGAAAAATATGCAGAAAGATGTATCTCTGTGTAAATAATAAATCTGTTAGTATCTTAATATTATTTCAGAATACATGTGATAAAAAAGCAAGCTAAGATATTTCTTAACTCACTGTGAAAGGTAACCCTCCAGAGCAGAATTAAAATGCATGACTGTCCCAAATAATAAAACAGAGGACAAGAGAGCATTGGGAGCCTTAAATAGTGTGACTTGAGTAACTCATCTGAATAGCTGTAGGAATACTACAGGAATACTACAGAATACTACAGGAATACTACAGCTAAACATCAGTTTGCTATTCAGACTACTCACTAATTGTAGTCTGAATAGCAAACTGATGTTATTTGAATCATTTCCCTGAGTTTATGAACAAGCCATGTCTTTCACAGTAAGTTAAAGAAGTAGTAATGTTTGAGACTGTTGTGTTATGGTACATTTTAATAAATTATGAAATTAGAAAGAGATGAAGTAATAGTGAAACAAAAAGACTCTGCTCTTTGTTTAATCTTTGATTACCATATTAGCAAATAGAATTAAAATTTGTATTGTTTAAATATATTTAGATAATATGGCTATATTGAAAATTCTATAATTCCATCCAAATTTTATAGCTTTATTTTTAGTTTTTTCAGAACCATCAAATTTTCAAACTTCTCTGAAAGGACAGAACATTGATGAACTTTTGAATTACAGAGGAACTGAGAAATGTGTTTGTAATTATTGCTGTTTGAATTTCACTGCTTAAAGAATACAAAGATATTTTTACTGTTCTTAAATCATTTTCTTTAACTCCTTTGTGAAAATGTAAGTCATAATAAAGAAAGTGCCATAGAAATGAAATTATTTTTCATCCCTTCTAGGAATTCCTAGTACTAGTGCAGAAGATGCTGCAGTAGCTAAGAATCTGGGCATTTCTTTCACTGAAGTCATTGAGACATTGCCAAATGGTTTGGAGAAGGTCATTAATTCTGCAGAGGTGGGTATATAAGTATGGATTTCTTTCCAACTTCCAGTAACAATGCAAACTAAATCTGTTTTCTCAAGAGTGCCAAATACTTTGTATGATTAAAGGGATTTTTTTTTTCTAAATAAAGCCAAGCTTCTGCTACCAATTTTCTGGGAATAATGTAATGATGAAATATGTTGGCTCCACTGTAGCAATAAAATAAGTTTTTTCCTTTTGTACATGAGAGGAAGGCTGAACTTTCCGCTGTATTGGTCTCAGTTGTATAATGGAAACTGAATAATTTAACCTATGTTAAAAGTTGATTCTTATTTCATAATCTCAATAGATTTTTAAGCTAAAACGTACTAGTCCTTCTTCCACAAATTCATTGAAATGTGGCTTCAGCCTTTGTGGTATCGTGAATGCCTCCAGAGACACAGAAATCTTATTTTTAGATATAGCTCTGGAAAATATGTATTTTAATAGCAGACACATTACATCCCAGGTAGGGTCTAAGTGGTTAAAAGGTGTGTGAAAGCAAGAATAGAAAAACCTGAAATGAGCACAGGGGAAGGAAAGCTGTTTTAACA
The DNA here is from genome assembly GCA_013400495.1 of Nicator chloris. Lineage (NCBI taxonomy): Eukaryota > Metazoa > Chordata > Aves > Passeriformes > Pycnonotidae > Nicator > Nicator chloris. The sequence goes on along the minus strand of WAAE01019456.1, from coordinate 15,507 downwards.
TTTGCATTTCCTCAATCTCTAACTTATGTTTGTGACAGAATTCTGAAAGTTTTGGTGTACAGCAACTGATAAGATATCAGCAGTAAATGCAAATATCTGCCAATAGTGACTGAAGGGGTCTTCAAGACTCTTGCTCAGCCTTCCTCTATTCAGACCATCAAGAACATAATCCTTTAAGCAAAAAGGTTCAAATGAGCAGTTGGCATATGAATAGTCTCTTGGATAGCAGGAGGTTAACCAGTGGTAAGAGGGAAATTACTATTTTATTTGACTCTCAGAAAACTGAGTGCTTTTGTTTGTTCTTGCATTTTCACTGACAGCACCTATAAATTTTTCTTTCTTTTTCCACGTCTCTCCTTTTTTTTTTTTTCAATGAGATCACCGGCATGACTCGGCAGGAGGCTTTAGAAGCTATAACTCAGCAGGCCAAAAATAAAAGAATAGGTGGAGACCTAACGAGTGACAAATTGAGAGACTGGTTAATATCTCGGCAGCGCTACTGGGGAACACCCATCCCAATCATTCACTGCCAGGCGTGCGGCACTGTTCCCGTGCCTTACGAAGACTTACCTGTGGTGCTGCCCAATGTGACCACGTTCACGGGAAAGGGAGCCTCCCCTTTGGAAAGTGCCCCAGAATGGGTGAACTGTTCCTGTCCAAGGTAAGGCAGGGCTGTATTTGCTGCAGCCTGGGAGAGATCACTTTGCACCTGCCTGTTTCTTGTGTGCTTTCCCAAAGTGTTGGCAAGTGGCTGCTCTGAGACAGGATGCTACTCCAGAATGATGTTTAGTTTGACCCAGCACAGGGATTTTTTTTCTTATACACGCTGTAAAACTCCTTTTTTTTGCAACACTCAACGCCCACTGCTATTTTTTCATAACAAGCTGAAACAAAACTCACTGTTTTTAAGTTAGAGGAAAGAAACAAAGGAAGAACAGAATAATTTTCTCTGTTTCCCATTTCTTAACAGTATTTCTTATGATGATTACTAAATTAGTCCTCTTGTTAAGGAAACTAACACTGTGTTCGTTTTCTTGCGATAGTCAACAATGAAGTGTTCCCTCAGCTATATAAATCTTTGTCACGAAGCTGTACCTTACAGATAGCATGTAATTCAAATTTGAAAGTAAATGCATCTTGTCATCGCTGTAATCCTTATTGTTTGTAGTCCATCTGTTCAAGAAATAAAAAGTCTAAATTATGTAGTGAGAGATGTGTTGTAAAAATCAATTGTGTAATCTTGAGGACTGCTTAGATACTCTGTACACTGAAGTTTGCCTGTAGGTTCTGTGGGAGGAACTGGCAGAACATGAGGTATCTCAGGGAAGTTTTTCATCAGCAGTGCAATGCATTGCTGCTCCTAGGAGACTGACCAAATGGGGAGTGTGTTATCAGGCTGCCAGGAGGGAAATCAGATGTATAAATGGCAATAGGGCTCTCACTGGTAATTCAGCAGATTCATAACATCTAAATTTATTTTAATATTAGCAGTTCCATGGTTCTCTGGAAACATGTATTTTGAACTTTGTTGATAACATGTAATTTTTTATAAAAAAGACCTTTACTCCCATGTTTCTGCATAGAAAATTTCTTCTCAGAAATTGAAATTGCACATAGTGGTGTATTTTAAAGTGTGACCTTTGCAGTGAAGCCTTACTGAATAAGATCCACAGATTTAGTAAAACCCCCAGAAATGCCTTGGTCTACAATTCCTAATTTCAGTTGAAAAATTTTCCCGTTGTGGCTGAAAGTCACTGTGTGCACTCTTGTCTTCCCTCACAACCTTAGTTAAAAATTATTTTGTTGTTTACCAGGCAATAACATGCTTTTGATGTATACCAAATCCTTATGGGTTCTGGATAGTTATTGTGGCTGCACTGCATAGAAGTTAATCAAAGGCATTTGTTCAGTCAGAAATAAAGTCATGCAGGATTACTTCCTTAGCCTAAAGTGTAGTAGCTTGCTGAAGTTTAACTTTTTTTAAATTCTGATCTTTATTTGTCTTCCTAATTCTCACCTATTTGACAGCTGTCATCAGTATTGCTCATCCATGGCTGCTACAGTTTCAAATCATTTGAGCTATTACTTTTGTGTGCAGTCATCCTTGCTTTTCCTTGCTCCGAGAAGTTTCATCATCCCTTCCTTTAGTTCTTCCCTCCAGTAATAGGGTTTTTTATTAGTTTCATTTAATATCTAGAATTAATAAGGAAAGCTGGATGGAAAGATACAAGTCTGAGTATTTGAGTGACAATAATGTTAACAATCATAAATGGGAGGAGATGCCCAAGTTATTTCTTGTTACACAAGTCCAGGTAATTGTGTTAGTCATCTGAAGATTGTCTAATGAGATTACAGTATTGTGCCTGTAATCACAATATTGATATAAATTGTATAAACTCTGAAAGATGCCCATGCTGTATCTGTGTTCGTGAGCCATGTCCATTTAGAGCACAGAGGCATGAAGCAGATGTAATTATGGCTCAATGACTGTAAAGTATTCTTACTTTTGACAGAAGAGCCATTCTTTTACATTGGCCAAGTCTTTGCTTATGTGTACAATTTAATAAAATTATTATTCTACACTAAAAAGCAGTTAGAAGGAAATCTCCTTTATTACATTACTCTCATTGGAAGGAAAACTTGCATGTAGAGGAGGACCAGGTCCAGAGACAGAAAGAAGGAAAATGTTAACTGGTGATGCTCTTGTAAACTTGCCTTGGCAAGCCAAGCTGAAGTATCAGGCAGACAAGCAGAGATACATGTTGCAGCTCACTCATCAAGACTGATCAGGGACTAAATATGCAGTTAGTAAATATGAAATAGTCAGTCCCCATTTATTATGTATACTTACTACACATACACATACATTTAAACTTACATATAGGTGTAAACTGCATACATTTCTTGCATATAATCAGTGGCATTTATGTTCAAGAGTATCACAGATTGCAAAGTTTCATTGACATTACAATAATCCCGTTGTTTTAATAGTAAGAGTTTTAAGAGGGATCACTTACAAAAAATTGAAGTTTATTAAATGTGATTATTGGTTCCTACAAACAATGAATATGCAAGAAATATATAACAGAAAGTAACCTGAGCTTCTAAAATCTATTTTGAAACTGTTCCTTAGGGCTGCCAATATAATTACAAGCAAAAATCAATTTGCTGTAATCACAAATTAAAATTGTGCTACAAGGTCTAGAAGAGATTTGATCTCAGTGAAAGCTGAAATTAAACTAAGTTAATTTTTTCTAGAGATAATAAATGGAATCTGCAAAGACCATTTTGTACAGACAATCAGTGAGAAGCAGCCACCTGACCTTTCTGCTAAATCTGCTGGTACCTAACAAGTGTGATCTGTATTCAGTGCCCATTAACTTTATGGCAAAGTACACTTGTCTGTGCTTTGTATGTTTTAAAATGGCAACTCCAAAAAATTCCAAGACTGAGAGGGCTGTACAGTGCAGTGCCATCTTCTGCTATTGCTGGATGTGATGATTGCTCAGCCTTTTTTTTNTGTTTTTTTTTTTTTTTTTTTTTTTTTTTTTGCTTGCTTTTGCTATGTTTTTGGGAGGGAGAGGGAAAAAGTCAGTCCTGGTACTGTTGTTGGATTTTTTCTGACCATATCACTCTTCAGACTGTTCAGTTTTCAATCTGAATGTCTTTGTGGCCACTCTGTCCATGTTTGTTTGGGGTTTTTTCCAAGCTTGTCACTTACCTAAAAAAAGCTTGTCTCCTCTCTTGCTCAGGTGCAAGGCAGCTGCACGGCGAGAAGTTGATACCATGGATACATTTGTTGATTCTGCTTGGTACTACCTGAGGTACACTGACCCTCACAACACAGACAGGTGAGGACTGCAGGCACAGGGCCACTGCAGGCAAGCCTGCTACACAGAAGAGAAGGGAACAAAGAGACAACACACTCGTGCTTCCAGCTTCTAACTGCAGTCTGCTGGCAGTGTAAATGCCTGCACTGTCCTCATTATGTGCCTGCCCTCTGGGTCTGAGCACAGCACAGGGTAGGTGGTGTGGTTTAACCCCAGCTGGCATTTAAGTACCACACAGCTGCTTGCTCACTGCCCACACACACCCTGTAGGCTGAGGAGGACAATCAGGAGGAGGGAAAAAAAAATAAAAATCATGCCTTGGATAAGAACTGCTTAATAAATGGAACAAAGTTCAGTTTGTTCAGTGATAATTATTATTATCACAAAAATATGGTATAATAAAATATTTAAAAGGAGAGGGAGAGAGAGAGAGAGGGGAAAGCCAGGAAAAATAAGTGATGCACTATGTAATTGATCACTGTCTGCTGACCGCTGCCCGGCCCATCCCTTAGCAGCGATTGGCACCTCCCAGCCAACTCCCCCGGTTCATGTACTGGGCATGACAGTCTATGGTATGGAATATCCCTTTGGCCAGTCTGGGTCAGCCTTCCTGGCTGTGCTTTCTCCCAGCTTCTTTGTGCACACGCTCTAAGGCAGAGCATGAGACATCAAGAAGTCCTTGGTTTACGGTAAGCACTGCTCAGCAACAACCAGAACATCTGTGTGTCATCAACATTATTCTCATACTGAATTCAAAGCACAGCACTGTACCAGTTATTCAGAAGAAAAAGAACTCTATCGCAGTCAAAACCAGGACAATATATGGAGCTGGTCTAAAAATGTGGTGTTTGATTACTCCTGTGTCAGGAGATCTAGAAGAGCAGGATGTGTAAACACACCTATGTAAGCACAGGAACTACAGGGCAAGGAGCAGAAATTTTCGTGAATGGGAATTGTGGGGCAGGGCACAGAGAAAATGTTCAGCTGAGGAGCTGAAGTCCTTAGTGGGGGGTGCCATCAGGAATGACAGCCTGCCATGGGTCTGAGACTGGTAAATTGCCTGGAGTGTTGTAGCAATGTATCTGCATGATTTAGGCCATTCTGTGTACCAGCCAAACTCTCTGTAGGTATTCTAACAAGCCACCTGCAGTTTTGTTATCAGAGTTCTCAGGAATTCATCAAGGTTGCTGAGAAAACAACAGGATCAAAAACAAGAACAGAGAGCCTGAGAAGGTGTCTACAAAAAATGTAAACCCTAGACAGAGGAAGTACAACGTGATGATGGATGCTTGACCAATTAGATGTCTTGGAAGAGATGTGCCTGCCTCATGCACAAGCGACTTAGCCAACCTGGAGATGCGTGCCCACGTGGGCCGTAGACTTAGAATCTATATCTGAGATGTAATGTAAACAGTAAAGGGGCTTCTGCTGAAATCATACTGCTTCTATTATTCAGTTGCCCATTTTCCCCTGCAGAGCGTACCCTCCCTGGCAATGCACTGAGTAGTTCAGTGTGTGGACAGGCAGTGCTGTTCCACTGGTAAGAAGAGGAATAGTCCAGTGTAACATCCAGCTGCCAAGCCTGGCACCTGCACTTCTCTCCTTTTGAATTCTGGTGACTCTTGCCATTTCCTTGTGTGCAGACCTCAAGTGAAGAGGCATCACAGCAATCTCCTGCTGTGTCAGCACTTCCACTACATGCATAATTAATAAAAGGAGATTTTTCATGTGCTATGGACTAGTATCTGCAGCATGGAGAGTGTGGGAAGACAGATGTAGTTATTTAGCTGTTTTTCTGCTTCATAGTCTGCCTGTAGTAGCACTGCTTAATAGCACTGTTTTTTTCCAAAGAGGAATTAGTGCAACATTCCTACTATGTAGTCTGAGTAAGACAGGAAAAATTGCATTTTAAAACATTGACACCACATGATGGGCTGTTTGGGCATGTATTTGTCTATTTATTGTGCAGAGCAGTGTCTGGGAAGATACTACATGTACTCAGTGACTTAATATTGCTGGGCTGATTATTGTTTTTGTATTGGCAGCGCTAGTTTGGTTAAACTAGAGAAAAATCTTCTGTGAACACTTCTATTTCATGCCAATTTTAATTATTTTCTAGTGATGGCATGAATATATAATTACTATTGAGTTAGGCAGATTGCTTCCTCTCCATGAGAGATAGAAGTATTTTTTGTGTGTGGGCAAGACGGACTCTTCCAGAAGTTGAAGAAATAGTCAGATGTAACATCCAACTGTCAAACGACTTAGTGTAGTCTAATCTGTTTTACACTGAAATGAGGAGATTTATGTGGACTTCTGCACTAAAATGCTGCCTGCATCTGATTTATTTAGTTAGTTCTTTTAACTAAGCTACACGTATGTAAACCCTTCATTTCTGTAAACCATATTTCACTGGTCTACAGTTCAGGAGAATTACTCGGTTGATTCTGGAACTTTATGATAGGTTTGATTTGTTCCACCAAAGACATGAATCCCAGATCCATGATTTGCTTCTGGGCTCATCTGTGAGGTAGGAAGTGTCACTTTAACAAATATTACAGATGGAATAATCAGACAGACTGACAAAACAAGTAGATTTATCAGAGCAGGGGCTTGAAGCCTACATTAGAGAAGAACTTCTGTACAAATGCTGTTTTGCAGGCCCACTACAGGAGATGTGGAAATATGTAATGAAGCAGTAAGCAATGCTGGGAAGCCATTCAGGTGACCTCCAACGACATAGTAAATATGCTGTAAATGACAAATTTACTGTCATTTCATCAAGCATCCTTCAGCTGGACTGCTGTGACCCATCTCACTCTACAGAGGGTTCTGCAGCCTTAAACTGCATCATTGCCCCCTAATGGCAACAATGCAAACAGTCGATGAAAAAACAACTGCTTTTAGGTGGTCATATCTTTTCTCTTTCATTCTAATATATTTGTATATATTAAGCCTGATAAATACTAAAACATTTAAAGCCGGCCACAGGGTATTTACAAAAAGAACATTTAAAGATCAGTCAAGCATTTTCATTGCTTTCTTAGGTAATTGCTTGCCTGAGATACAGGAAAATAATCTTTTTGTGGATCTACATCTCAGTGAAAATTAAATTTTTGTCTATAATAAGCATTTCACTTCTTAAAAAATAAGATCTGATAGCAAAATGAAAGTTTTATTACACGTGTATTGCTCTCAGTAAACAGTGTTGTCAAGTCAAGAATGATAGTGGCACTGATCTTTCTTTTCAACGTTGGGTTTTTTTCTATAATTGTGTGTTTTCAGGCCCTTTAATAGTGACTTAGCAGACTACTGGATGCCTGTGGATTTGTACATCGGAGGAAAGGAGCATGCAGTTATGCACTTATTCTATGCAAGGTTCTTCAACCATTTTTGCCATGATCTAAAGATGACAAAACACAAGTAAGCCTTATATATTTCTATTAAAATCTTTCATATTTCGTTTGACTTGCACGAGTATTAGTGGACATTGTTGCGACAGTGGAACATTACTTTGAATAAGCCTGAATTTTCCTGCTTTGTCAGTACTTGGTTTCTCACAGTGGGTTGCACTTCCTGTATGTGTTCATACAACGTTTTTATTGCATGAGTATTAACTGGCTCAGAGCAAGTGATAAAATGCTGCTATAGATTTTCAGCCTGCAAAAGCATGCACAACCTAGTAACTTCAGGCATTCTGTATAGTGCTATTATTTCAAATTAGGTAACTTCCTACCAGTAATAGCATTAATTTCAGTGGAACTATGCATATGTAAAAAACAAAGCATTATAAGTCACTGTATTATTGGAGCCGAGCACTACAAAACACTTCTTGAGAGGCAAAAGCAATATATTTATCTCAATTTATTTTTTATTTAATGAATTTTATATAATTACTTCTAATTACTCTTGTTGATGCTGCTGCTATAGCCTAATTCACTGTTCTCTGTTTTGGTTAGAGGTAAAGTTTGATGGAAGAAGGTGAGTCATTTGTTGTTCTGTTCTTTGTCCTCTTAGATAGGTTCTGAGCTTAACATCCCCATTTCCACTGAAATTCGGCTCTTTTGTACCCCAAGATGCCACCCTCAGCTTGGGCAGTACTAGTGGCAGAAGAATGAAACTCTGGCCCATGCTCTCTCCTGTTCTCCCATCAGCAGAGATGACTGAATAGATTGAGTCAAAATAAATGGCCCCATGAGAAGAACTGCTCAGTAATTTCTCAGCCACAATTCATTAGACTGATTCTTTAGAAGTATGCCCTCTAAAAACTTGTAAAAGAGGAGCCTAAATATATATGTCCCTGAACTCACTCGAATGCTGTAGTTTTGCTACAAAACTAGAATTTAAGTAATTGTGAGCCAGAAAAAGATGGACAAGTTACTGCAGCTAGCAGAATGTTTTCCCAAGGTTCTTCCTAATTTTGATTAAAATGGGCAATGTGTTTTCATAACTCATTCTTGCCTGTGCAATAGTTTGTAGTGAAAGCTTTGAAATATTGGATGTAGATGATTTGTGTACCTGTGTTTCACTCTGTTGTCTGCAGCTTGTGTAGCTGCAGCAGAAGGGCTGTTCCTTCTCTCTCAGAGTGGGCCTTTCAAAGCAGACCCTTCCTCTCAGAGGTGCCATGCCTTCAAGCAGAGAATTTTAAAGCTTTCTCTTGTAAGCACTTTTAGGCTTATTAATTCTACAAAAGATTTTACAGTTCTAATCCATCAGCCATCTAGTGGAGCTGTAACACACAGCAGCAAAATGTTCTTTTGCTAGTCAAATTCTTCAGCCTTCCAAAATGACATTAACCACATTAGTGGCTGAAGTATTGTCACTATAAAGTGAGATCACAGGGCAGGGGAGATTTTCTTGCAAAGTTAGTGGTTCACTTTGGTGTGCAAGAAAAAAAGGCATGGAAAGAGGACAGCTGGACTGAAAAGGGACCTCTTGTGTGACTTTAAGAAGACCAAAACAAGTGCAAGGAGAGTGGAAGTAAGGGTGGGATACCGCTGGAGGAATGTGGAAGCATTTACTGGATAGGCAGTATGGATTTTGGAAAGGTCATAGCTCATCAGATATTGAAAGTGGTGAAGAATGTGAAGGTAGTAAGAAGAGCATCTGGACATACATTGAAAAGAACACCAAGGAAGACATTGGCCTGATGCAAAATCCAGCAAAGACCCTAAGTAGAAAGGAAAGTCTTTGCCTTGGCCTTTGCTGTCAAGGCCTGTGCTTTGTAGGAAGGTTTGAAGGCAAGAGATACTGCCCGTTGTGGAGTAGGATTGAGTTAGGGTTCACTTAAGTAAACTAGACACATACAAGTTCCTGGCACGGAAGAAAAGGTGACTGGATCAGCCACCATGGATTTACCAAGAGAAAATTATGGCCTACTTAATCTGCTTTCCTTCCATGGTGAGGTGATTCCATTTGTGGATGAGGAGAGAGCTGTGCATATCTTTTACCATGACTTCAACAGAACAGCTGGGGCTGTGCCATCTGTGTGGGGAGGATTACAACAGAGAAGGGTTTAGGGGTCCTGATGAACACCAAGTTAGAGCTGGGTCAGCAGCTGGGCATGACAGGGCACTCTGCTAGGGAAACCATGTCTAGCTTTGGTTATCCCTGTTCATCATTCAGGAACAACTGGAATATTGTATCTAGTTTTGAGGCCCTCACCCCAGTGTGACGTCGACTGTCAAAAGAGGGTCTAGTAGAGGAGCACTATGATAGTCAGAGGTTGGAGCATATGACGTACAGGAAGAGGCTAAGGGAGTTGAGTGTGTTCCCCATGGAGAAGAGAAGGCTAAGAAGAGAATGTAATTGCTATCTACTGCTACCTAAAGGAGGTTTATAGAGAAGATGAGAAGATAGAACCAGACTCTTCTCAGAGATATACAGAGAACAGAAAGGAGTAACAGTCATAAATTGCAGCCAGGTTCAGCTGGAGAGAAGGAATACAGTTCTGGCAGGGAAGGTGATGAGACTGGAACCATTTGACTTGAGACATTGTGGCATTTCTGTCATTGCATATTTTCAAAATGCAGCTGGACAGGGCCCTGAACCACCTGAAGTTAGGTCTGATATGAGAAAAGAGTTGCTCCAAATGACTTCCAAAGGTCCCTTCCAACCTGCATTACTCTAAGCACTCTGTGATTCTGTAGCTGCATTACTTTGGAATGTGTTTTGTTCACACTCTAGTGTGACAAAGCAGTAGCACAAAAGCTGTGTAGTGTAGCCTGGTCTAAAAACGGTAAATTGCAGAAGAAAACTCTACCTTCTACCTTAAGAAGCACTGACTACGTCTCGTGACGATGGCAGAAGAAAATCGAAATTGCTTTCTGTAGGAGCAATTTGCAAGACTGTGGAGAATTCCTTTGGCACCATATACAATCTTAAGAACTGGTGCACATGTGAAGATCTCTAACAGCATTGCCCCGAGGGCCAGGTGTATGAACTGCTTAGATGTATGCTCAGACTGCAAGGTGACTGTAACAAATCCATCATCATGCACAAAATTGTTCACTTGCTTTAGCTCTATGCAAGGTAAAGCATTAGGTGCTTTGAAGCCATGAAGTCAAATTAGGATTTTGGTTTATTATGGAAATCATAACTTCTTTATTAATGTTACCATGTATTTTAAATGTTGTAGTGTTAATCAGAACCCACTTTTGCTCAGTCTTCTATTTGAACTGCTCGAGGGCTTGTATGAAAGATCTGAAGAGTGTAATTAGAAACAACAGGCTTATTGTTAGGAAGCTCGAAGTCATGATGTCAAAACCCGCAGCTCTGAGGGAAAACACTAAAATGTTAAAAAACACTGCCCTCTTGTGCATTTTCAGTCTTTCTCTAGTAGCATAGATCTTTTTCACTGATTTAGTAAATAAAATTCTTATATCTCAGTTAATGAGAGCTGCCACCGTTTAAAGTGTCACCTAGCATCCTTAAAAATTTTCATGATTCCCCTATTTATCTGTAGTAGTTTTTCATTCTGATATATTTCCTTTATGGAAAATTGTTTAGCTCCTCTCCTCTGACTTTCAAATCCATTGAAATATTTCTGGGTAGTCTTTAATTATGTACTCATGGCTTAATATACTCATGTGGTTAAAAACAGAAATTACAATTCCTGTTGTTTGGATTTTCAAAGCAATCTTTCCAAATATGGTGTAATGATTATTACAGAAATGTTATAGGCAACATGTATGAAATAGGCATTTACAAACACACGTACCCTCATTGAAAGTGCAGTGTTTGGAGGCATTTAAAATTGTAAAGGTGTCAATATAGCTTAAATATCCTCTAAAAATGAGGCATGGTCTTTTATTTTTTAATGCATTGGACTGGAGACAGTGGGAAAAAATGCTGCTCAATTGCTCAGTAATGACAAGGCAGAATAAGTGGTACCCTCTGGGTATTCATACATGTGATATCAGATTAAGGCCAAATTGATGTCAATTTGTTCTAGCAGTCTGGTCTGTAAAATGCATTGGTTCTATAAATAATTCACAAGGCAGCAAGCCCTCCCAGCTGTGACCACAGCTGGGAGAGGGGCCAGGTAGGCAGCTGGGGCCAGAAAACTCCTCCTCTGTTCCAGCTTAATCCACCATAGCAGGCATGTGATGACACTCTTGGTTACACCTGCTCAGCTGTGCAAGTACAAGTTACACAGAATTTGGTTCTGCCCTAGACTTCAGTAATCGGTTCTGTCTGATGAATAATTGGAAATGGAATCTAGCACATTCTCCCTAAAGGATTATAAAGCAATATAAAAGTTTATTGTTGCCGTTAAGTCAGCAGATTTGACTCTGATAGAGGGCAAATCTGCTGAGTAAGAAGGCACTATTTTTCACATAGCTGAGTTACAGAATAAAAGAAGATATGTGTGTGACAGAAATAGTTTGTTCTGTGAAGGAATTATGTTGCAGCTTCTCTGCATTCATTTAGGACCTTATCACTAGTGCTGATTTTAAGCAAAAGCACGGAGTTGTTAACTGTGTGGAATCTTGAACATTCAATATTGTTTTGTCTTTTTTTTTTTTTTTTTTTTTTTTTTTTTTGCCTAAAATTATCAGCTTCCACATCCTTCAGTCACCTCCACAAGGCTGCACAGCTGTATCTAACAGCAGGTTTCACAGCCCCCTGGACTCAGCTGATAGTGACTGACCTAGTCTTGTCTTCACTCCAGGGCACAGCACGCGGGCTCTCTCAGCCTTTCTAAAGGTGCAGGGTGCAAATACCTGCAGTGAACTCCCTTGCTAGGGCTATTCCTTCTTCTGAATTCACTATTTTTCACTGTGGCAGGCTCCACAGAGTTCTTCCTGCCAGGTCATTTGTACTAGGATTGAAAGTCCTGCTGCTTACCCTGCACAGAGCAAAGAGCATGAGAATATGGCACTGAGCAGGAATTCCTGATCTGTCTGTCATGCTTGCCCTACTATCCATTGCATGGTCCTGTATAGAGAGATCAGTCTCTCACAGAGATGAACCTGTATATGAACATTAGAGAAAGGAAAAGATGGATTGCAGACTTCATGGCTAGCACAGCTGATCCTTCTCAGAGGTGTCAGGCACTCTTTGCAGGTGGGACATACAACATGATCAAAAGCTGTAATATGGGCAAGGTCTCAGTGCGGATCCTCCAGCAGGAGCACAAACAAACTTCACAGGCAGGTGAAGGCCTGTCCCATTCCATTATAGCTGCAATCTGAAACATGACCAGGCATTCAAAGGAACTCCAGACACCTCTTCTGTGCCAGAAATGTCAGTGCGTCTGAAAATGGCTTAATTTCATTATTCTTGGTGTTTGGGATCAGGAGGTATTTATGATGCCATGACCAGGTGCTGCACTATTTAGGTCAGACTTGCATCATCCCTGCTGTGCTGCAGCCCCTTGGCAGTTCCCTTACACAGCCAAGAAGTGCATCCCTGTCTTTGAAGGGGAATGTTTGAGGTGTGCAGTTTCATTAATGTGAATTCAAGTGTAACTCTGCACGTGAACATGAGATGGAGCCACCACAACACTGCCAGAATCACTGTGCATTCAGTGCAGGGCTCAGTTTGGTTTGGAGCCCTGTGTTTAGCAGATGGGCTCTGGCTTTCTCATTTTGGGCATGTCTCCATACTCTTGCGGTCTCCCACTAGGAACACATGGTTGGGGTGTTTTTCCCCATACTTGGTAATGTATTTTGTATTGCACTTTTGTAGCCTCTGTCAGCACAAACAAAAATAAGAAATGCTTGTTCCTGCATTCAGTTTTTAGTAACTTGGCATATGATCTGAACTAACTCTTTGTCATTAAAAATAAGTGTTCCTTGAAAAATCACATCCAGTGGAGAGCCCTATCTGATTTGGATGATCTGGCTACCTCATTAGCTTTACTTTAGATAGCAGGAAGTGTAGCTATTTTAATAACTGAGATCTTAAACAGACTGAAGTACTGAATGACAGGAGGGAATTTTTTTTTCCTGTGGTATAATGTCTCTAGTTTGTAGAGACAAAAGAAATGTATAGTAAACTGTTAGATCATGAAGCATTTTCCTACTATTGTTGTTGGTAGGGTTACAAAGTTTTTATTCCCAATTTTTGCCTTCCAATTCACTTGTATAATTTATAATAATTTTTTTGGTATTTTAGATTACTTTTGCCTCCTATTTTTAAAATAGTTTTTCTTGGTTTTACTGTCTAAATTTGACTTCAGTACTCATTCCCTTAAGTTCCTTCTAAACAACAAGATTTTTCAGTCAACCTCTAAAGTATTGTCTACAAAATATTTATAGAGATGCTTGAGTTGCTGCTCTTACTTAACATTGTTGATAAAACCAGGTGGCGTGCAGAGATTCATACTTCTTTGTGCCTAAGTGATACATCAATATGTGCCAGTACTTGCACAATATTGAGAAGTATACAAAATATGCAAGGAAGGAAACTCATGTTCAAACTTGAACATGTTGAAGATAAAATACGGAGCTTGTCACTTTCTCTCCCAGTTTATAGTTTTGTTTTCAAATATCTTCTTACTTCAGAGTCATCAAAAGTGTTTAAGGACTAGTACTTGGAAGACACCTGCTTTAATATGGTAGAAATATACCTAATCGTTACATAATTTAATAATACTTTAATTGTATTATTAAATTACTGTGTTTTAAATAGTGAGATAAACTGTCATGTAATTTATATTTCTTTATAATGTAAAATACTATATTAACTCCTTAACAGTGAGTCATGGTTTGGATTATGACTTTTTTGTACACATGAAATAAAATGTGGAAGTTTGGTGTTACTACTTCCTTTTTAGATGGGTATACTCTGGCTTTTTAAAAAAAAAGTTAATAGGAAGAATGCACCCTTTTTACACAAGTTGTTTTGTACACATTTGAGGTTTCATTAGGTAGAAGTGTAGAAAATTCAGATTGTTTAATGTTGCGCACACGTCAGCATTAGGAGGTGCAAGTCAGTATTAACCAGTGCTGATGGTCATGTCCTCCAAAATGATGGTCACTGATGTCCCTGGGTTGGAGGGTCCCATGAGAAGGCTTCCAGACTGTATATGCTTTCTGGGACTGGCTCCATACCTCCTTCCCTGGCCCCTCCTGTTCTTAAAGCTGTGTTAGAACTGCCTTACTTTCCTGTTCTGCTGAGTGGGAACCAAAAGCTTTAGAGATTAATTTCATTGCCTTTTTTTTTCTGCTGAAAACAGTGACAGACATGTGACTCAGTGCATTAGAAATGCAAGATCATTAAAGGAGGGGGCCACAATAGTGTGTCAACCAGAGCAGTGTTTACTTGGAGTTCATTTTTTGCTGAGTGCACTACTGCCTTTCAAGGCTCTTTTTAGCCCTGTCATATACTCATTTCATGGGAGTTTACTCTCCCTGATGTAAATTTTGCTAGAAAAGTAAGGTGCTAAAATATTGATGCACTGAGATATGAACTTTTCAGCATTGCCCTTTTTTCTAGTGTACTTTTCCATACAGCTAGGCCTTCCTGGCTAGTTCTGCAAAGGGACAAGGCATGTGGGTGCTTATGTTGCAGAAACTGTCTTATCTGTTTATAGAAAGAAATGTGCAACAACATTTTGATTTATGCAAAATCCTGTGCTCCTCAGAGAGAAGCTAGAACTAAATATTTGTAAGACGATGAGGCCAGGTACTTGAATGCTTTTACAGAAGAGATTTAGCTTGAAGTTAGGGAAATTGCACTGTTGGACAAGAAACTTCTGTGTATTATCCATATGCTAATTTGAAAAGTGATGTTAGAATTACTTAGTACTAAATCAGGGTACAAGAATGTGAGCAGAATGCAAATAAGTACTTAAGACTTGCCAGGCAACCACCATGAATCAATGCACAAAGTACTCTTTCTAAGGTGACAATTATTTATGTATAGTCAACTTGAAATTCTTGTTTCATTAAAAAATTGTGCCTGATTGGCTTAATACCTGAGGCTTATCATAAAGTATGCTTTCGACAGCTCTTTTCAACAGAGAAGATTCTTTTTCCTTCCATCCTTAGGGAGCCTTTCCATAAGCTCTTGGTTCAAGGTCTTATCAAGAATCAGACATTCAGACTAACAACAACAGGCCAGTGTTTGAAGAGAGAGGAGGTTGATTTCACTGGTAAGAGAAACTGCATGGGAAAATGAGCATAGGTGCATCCCTGAAGCCAGGGACTGCTTCAGTGCTGGGAAAATT
>WAAE01019455.1:0-33920 GCA_013400495.1 Nicator chloris | reverse complement strand
CCATCCCATCCCCTCCCATCCCATCCCATCCCATCCCATCCCATCCCATCCCATCGATCCCATCCCATCCCCATCCCATCATCCCTCACCTCTTTCCTGAACACCTCCTTGCTCTTCTTGGCCAGCTCACTGGACGTGTCGGCTTCCGCCGTCTTGGGCTTCTTGGAAGACTGGAGAGGGAACCCAGGGATGGCAACGCTTCCCTGCGCCCACCTTGGGGACAGCGCTCCTGTCCCACAGCCTGGTGGGCAGCACACTTCCAGCCCATTCCCAGGAGATTCCCAGCCCATTCCCAGGGAGATTCCCAGCCCATTCCCAGGAGATTCCCAGCCCATTCCCAGGGAAATTCCCAGCCCATTCCCAGGGAGATTCCCAGCACATTCCCAGGAGATTCCCAGCCCATTCCCAGGAGATTCCCAGCCCATTCCCAGGGAAATTCCCAGCCCATTCCCAGGAGATTCCCAGCCCATTCCCAGGAGATTCCCAGCCCATTCCCAGGGAAATTCCCAGCCCATTCCCAGGGAAATTCCCAGCCCATTCCCAGGGAAATTCCCAGCCCAGTGCCAGCACATTCCCCAGTCCAATCCAGATCTTCCCAGCCTGATCCCAATGAGCCTCTCAACCCAATCCTGATGAGCTTCCAGGCCCGCTCCAGCGCACTCCTCAACCCATTCCCAACACCCTTCCCAGCCCAAGGCCAGCACATTTCCCAGTCTGATCCAGGTCCAGTTCCCAGGCAAATCCCAGCACACTCCCACCCCAAACCAGGGATTTCCCAGCCTTGTCCCATGAGCTCTTCCCAGCCTTATCCCAGCAAACCTCCCAGCCCAGTCCTGGTGCATTCCCCAGTTCAATCCTGGTGAACTTTCAGGTGAGCTCCCCAGTTCATCCCAGTGAACCTCCCAGCCCAATCCAGGCACACTTCCCAGCTCATTCCTGCTGAGCTTCCCAGCCCAGTCCCGGAACGCTCCACACCCCAAAGCAGGCATTTCCCAGCCCAATCCCAGTGAGCTCCCCATCCCGACGCCGGCACGCTCCTCGCCCCAATCCAGGCACAATTCCCAGTCTGATCCCAGCATTTCCCAGCCTTGCTCCTGGCACTCTCCAGCTCGGTCCCAAAACATTTCCCAGCCCAGGCCTGGCACAATTCCCAGCACACTCCTGAGCTGGGAGGCACAGGGACCACTCCTTGCTCTTGTCTTCCTTGGAAAAAAGCTGGAAAAAGAGCAGGAGTAGGTCCTGGGGCTGGTCCATAATGGGAGCAAGCCCTGTGGTGGTGGATTTTCCTTCAGGAATTCCCTAGGAGGGCTGGGCCCCCCACAAGCATTCACACGGATTATCTTTAGCTACAGTCAAGATAAAGGGAATTTTCTCGGAGTTTCTGGCTGCTTCCCTGAGCGCTGATCCCTGATTTACCAAGGGAGCAGAATCCGCTCCAGCTGCATCCCGGAGCCCCTCCCTTCACACTGGATCCACACCCACCTCCCACACGCTCCCATCCCCAGCTCTGCCATCTCCCTGGAGCCTAAGGAGGGAAAAGCAGCATCCCTGCACCAGCAGCATTTTCTGGGAGAGGTCTGGGATCCAGCTCAACCCAACTTGGATCGTAAGGACAGGAAGAGCAAAAGGATTTGTTAAAGGTTTGGAAAGCCGGAGGAGGTTTCCCTTCTCCTTCTGCTCTTTGATGATGTCCCAGTATTTCTTTTAATTAAAAAAATCCCACTTTTTAAAAGTATTTGACACTGAGAAAAGCAGGAAAAAAATTCCCTTTCAATCCTTAAAAACGTGCCTGGCTGGAGGGCAGAGCTGCAAAATCCCGGGAGCAAAGGGACAGGGTGTAAATCAGGGAGCCAGGGAGGGTTTATGGCCGGAGCAGGGACATCAAAGCTCCGGCCCCGGGCTCGGCTGCCACTTCAAAGGGCAGGGAATGGGGAGCAGATGGCTCCGGATGGCTCCGGCACCAAACCCTGCCGTGCTCCACGGCAAACCCTTCCTCATTCCCAAATCCCTCAGCATTCCCAAACCCTTCCTCACTGCAAACCTTCCCAAATCCCTCGTCATTTCCAAACCCTTCCTCACTGCAAACCTTCCCAAATCCCTCGTCATTCCCAAACCTTCCCAAACCCTTCCTCACTGCAAACCTTCCTAAATCCCTCATCATTCCCAAACCCTTCCTCACTGCAAACCTTCCCAAACCCTTCCTCATTCCCAAACCTTCCCAAACCCTTTCTCATTCCCAAACCTTCTCAAACCCTTCCTCACTGCAAACCTTCCCAAATCCCTCATCAACTCCAAAACCTTCTCAAACCCTTCCTCACTGCAAACCTTTCCAAACCCTTCCTCATTCCCAAACCTTCCCAAATCCCTCATCACTCCCAAATCCCTCATCATTCCCAAACCTTCCCAAACCCTTCCTCACTGCAAACCTTCCCAAACCCTTCCTCATTCCCAAACCTTCCCAAATCCCTCGTCATTCCCAAACCCTTCCTCACTGCCAAACCTTCCCAAACCCTCGTCATTCCCAAACCCTTCCCTAACACCTCGTCATTCCCAAATCACTCTGTCATTCCCAAACCTTCCCAAACCCTTCATCATTCCCAAACCCCTCCATCATTCCCAAACCTTCCCAAACTCTTCACCATTCCCAAACTCTTCATCATTCCCAAACCCCTTGTCAGTCCCAAACCTTCCAAAACCCTTAATCATTCCCAAACCCCTCATCATTCACAAACCTTTCTACTGCCCCAAATACTTCTCCACCCCCAAATTCCTTTTCCATCACCAATCCCTTCTCCATCATGAAATCCTTCTCCATCAATAAACTCTTCTCCATCACCAATCCCTTCTCCACCCCAAACCCTTCTCCATGATGAATCCCTTCTCCATCAGCAATCCCCTCTTCACACCAAATCCTTCCCCATCAAATCCTTCTCTGCCCCAAACTCTTCCCCATCCAACCCCTCTCCATGTGGGATGAGGGCAAAAAATCAGTGTCAAAATTGGCAGGGAAAGATGAGGAGGAGAAATGAAAACTCCCTTTCCAAGCTCCTCCTTGTGCCAAGGTGGAAATTCCTCCTTGGAGAATTCTTCCTAATTTCAGGCTAAAATTCCATTTTAAATGTATTTTAATATCAAAACCTCCTTATCAAGGCCTTCCTCCCTCACCCCTCCAAAGTGAAATCCCATAGTCCAAAGGCTGCCAGGAAAACTAACACAGGAAAATCCCCGGAATGGTGCTGTCCCTGTTTTCCAGCCTCTGGAGGAGATGGGAATGGAGAAGCCACAAAGATGGGGGGAAAACCAGCCTGGGATGGGATCAAGAAGCCAAATGTTTGGGAAAACCCAGAAGAGCCTGACTGGGATTCTCTCTTCCAGCAGCTGGGATCTGCTCCACTGACACCAGCCTTTCCATGGGCAGAGACAAACTCGTGCCAAATCCAAGCTTTTTCCATCTAAAAGGATGCAAAACCTTCAGCATCCAGCCCAGTGTCCCCTGCCAGCCTTCCTGCTAGGCCACTCCCTCAGGAAAGCCATTTTCCAAGGGAAAAACAGGATTTCAAGTGTGCTTTAAAGGGAACAGTGACCCTGGCTTCTCTCTCCTCTTGTGCCTTTCCATCAAAATCCTCCCCCACGGCCCGGGAACACCGGGAATAGCAGCAGCAGCTGTCGGACGCCAGAGCCACGGTGCCGGGGGGTTTAATCCCTCCTGGGTGGGTTTAATCCATTTGGGAAAGGTGTGGGGTGGGGAGGAGGGTAAAAAATCCAAGGAATGTGGTTGTAATTTCAGGGTGGAAGCGTTGGAGGCAGGAGCCGGGACCACGGGAATTCAGTGCCAGGAATAACCCGACCTTCCGGCCTTCCTGGCCAAGAAGAAAAGGAATTAAAGCTCTGGAGTGAGTAGGAACCACCTCAGCCTGAGGTCAGCCAGAGCCATGGCTCATTTAGGAATGAGGGATTCATGGATTCAGGGAAATTCAGGGATTTGGGATTTGGAGTGAGCAACAAAACCGGGAAGGAGGGGCCGGTTCGTGTCCGGCCTGAGGTGAAGCCCGTGGAGGGTCACCCTGGCCTTTGGCTCCTCTTTAGCCCAATTTCTGGGATGAAAACCCACACTTAGGGAAGCACCTTCCCCTGCTGCTCCCTCTGCTGTGCAGGCAGCACCGAGACCCTCAGAATTCCATAGGAAAACAACTCCCAAGCTGGAAAGCACCAGCACAGCTCCATTTCCTCGCTCAGAAGAGCCCAACCTTCTCCTCAGCACCTCGTTCCCATCCCAGGGATGTTCCCAAACATCTCCAAGCTGCTCTCCACCACTGAACTTCAGCTCATCCCTCCACAAGAATGCATTTCCCAGCTATTCCAGCTTCAAATCTCCCTTTAGAGCCTCCAATTAACATTTTCTTGCTCAATCCCAATATCCTTCAACAGCATCCTGGAATATAGCATCCTGGAGTACCAGGGAATGTCATGGGATAAATGTGAAACTGATCCGGGGATAAAAATCCTTGAAAAGGCTTCCCTGGATTCCTCTGTGGAAGCAACAGCCCCTTGGCTGAGCAGGGAGTGCCAGCTCTGAGCTCATTTTCCAATTAACTTTTTTCCAGGGAGATAAATATTTGTCCGTAATTTTGTCGGAGTGAACTCGCCAGGATTCCTGGCTGGAGCACTCAGAGGCATTCTGAGAATGGGATTAACCCTTGGGATCCTGGCAGCACATGGAAAGGCAACAGCAGCCATGTGGGATGTTCCTGGGTGCTGCAGGATGGACAACACCTCCAGGAAAATCCCGGGAATGTGGGAGCACCCAAGCAGCAGGAGAATGGATTCCTGTCTTTCCATGGATTTTCTCCAGCTTTTTAAGGAATCAGAAAGGTATGGGAAAGGTTCCTGAGCTACACCCTCAGTGTTATCCCCCCTCATTCCCACTTTTCTGGCCACCTCCAGACACAACTTGGAATCCAGGGCAGAACTTCAGGAAGTTCCGGTGTCCACACGTGTGGGCCTGATATTTCTGGGGCTGAGAGATTTCAGCCTGTTAGCTGCTGCTAACCTTCCCCCAAGGAAAAATTCCTCAAGAAAGCGTCTTCTCAAAACAAATCCTGGCAAACACCTCTCCTTTCTCAAAACAATCTTTGTCCAGGTGGGTTTTTGCCTTTCTAGTTCTCCAAACATGTGAGCTGTTTCTCTGGTTTAACCAATGGGATCAGAGAGGTCTAATTCCTGTTCACCACTTGTGTTAAGTCTGTATCAGAACACCTTATAAAAAAGTAGTAAGACTTAGACAATAAAGTTTTTTTTCTATGCTCTTTGCCTTCTGAAATATTTGGAGGCTCTCATCCTTTTTTTGTGTCCTACACGCGAGCCATGGCCGGAACTGCCGAGCCCTGAGTGTGGCCAGTGGAGCCACTCCAAAGCATCCGGGGTCACTTCTGTCCCTCTGCCACCTCCCAGCTCCACACTGACCTCCCACCCCATGGTCCATCCCAAAGATTTGTCTCCCTCACCTTCATGGGGTTCTCGTCGTACGTGGGGGTCCCGAGGTCCATCTCGGCCTCGTGCTCCAGGCCGGCGTCGTCCCCGGGGCTGTCCCAGGTTGGAGGATCCCACTGGGTTTGTCTGGAGGAAGGAAAACGGGTCATTGTCACCTCCTTGGAGAAAAGAGAGAGAGGAAGGGAGAAAGAAAGAAAGAAAGAAAGAAAGAAAGAAAGAAAGAAAGAAAGAAAGAAAGAAAGAAAGAAAGAAAGAAAGAAAAATCCACATAATTACATAGCAAATATAAAAATTAGAGGACTGAATCCAGTGAGAAGTGACAACAAAATATTACCAGATGAAGCTGTATCACTAACTCTTTAATGAAGACTATTTTGTTCCCTATTCAACAATTTTAGGACAATGGGGTCATTGTCACCTCCTTGGAGAAACTGGGACATGCTCATGGGTTATCCTATCAACTGGGACATCCAGATTCCATCAGCCATCAGAATTCCTGCCACGTGGAATTCACAGCCTTGTTCTCAATTTGGAGGTTTCTGAGTTGGAGAAGGTTAAAACCAAGCAGGAAGAACTGAAAAAAGGGAATCTGCAGCATTTCTACCACAGTGACACTGTGGGATCAAGGGATGTTCATCATTGGGATGGAATTCCCAGCATGGAAAGGTGGGAACATCCCAGCAGAGAGCCCAGGGAAGGCTCAGCCTCCACCAAGGCTCCCTTGGGTCTCCTCATCTCATCCTGAGACTTCCAAACAACACAATTCACCAATTCCTGCTCCACTGGTTTGAATTCCAGGTGTTTGAAGGTCTCCTGCTCTGCTGTGTGCCAGGGAGCAGGGAGGAATCCAAAAGGGAGATGGAAAAGATTCATGGATGCAGGGAAATGTGTGCCAGGAACAAGAACTGACAGCAGGAAACGGACATGGAAGGAAATATTCCTGCTTATCCCTTCCGAGATGGATCCCCATCCACACCTCCCATGGAGCTCCTTTTTAGAAGCTTAAAATCCATTTTAATTCCAGGTAAATTCATAGGCATTGATCCAAACTCTGGGACTTTCCAAAACTGATGGGGAAAGTGCAGGAAAACCATTGGGAAAACCGTGTTTCTTCCTCTGGAGGTGGGAGCTGGGCTCTTCTCCCAAAAAACAAGCAGCAGGACAAGAGGGAAGGGCCTCGAGTTGTGCCAGGGGATGTTCAGGGTGGATACTGGGAAAACTCCTTCATGGAAAGCGTTGTCCCTGCACAGGGGTGCCCATCCCGGAGGGACCCGGAAGCCGTGTGCATGTGGCACTTGGGGACAGCGATGTCCACACCCACCTGGTGACCACGTGGTAGTAGTAGATCTTTCCCTCAGGATCCCGGGCCGTTTTCCAGTTGGGAGGGAGGACGATGGTTTTGGGTTTGGGAGGGGAAGGCGGAGGCAGATCCAGGAGGTTGTTGGTGACCACCAGCTCCGGCTGCAAAGGGCACGGAAGGGATGGAGAGGAGGTTGTGAGGGTGGCCTGGCAGCCTCTTGATCCCACGGGAAAACCCTCCCGGTGCATCCCTGTGGATCCTCACCTGCTGGATGGGCTGGGGCTGCCCGGCCGCCACGATGGTGGTGACGGCCGTGGGGGGCTGCACGATGACGCCCTGCGGGTGAGCCGTGTAGATCTGCTGGCCCTGGATGTACTGGAGACCCGGCTGGGCATAGCTCTGCAACAGGGAATCACACTCAGCTGCTTCTCCCAAAAAAACCTGGGCTGCAGGAGCGCAGCTTCCACCCGACCAGGGCGCTCCAAGCCCCGTCCAACCTGGCCTTGGACACCTCCAGGGATCCAGGGGCAGCCACAGCTTCTCTGGGAACTCCATCCCACCCTTCCAGGCAGGAATTACTTCCTAATATTATCTTTAGATTTTTGTGATATAATTAATTCTGGTAGCTTCAGACTCTGCTTCGAAAAGCCAGTGGAAGTTGAGTTCCCACATCCACGTTTTATTCCTTTACTCAGCTTTTATCCACAATGTCTCTTCAACAGTCAAAAAACCAAAATATTCCTGCAAGTTGCAAATACCTGATTGGCCCCAAAAACTACGGAATCATCACCCCTGGATGTCCTCAATATCCCCCATCCCTGGATGTGTTCAACATCCCTCATCTCTGGATGTGTCCAACATCCCCCATCCCTGATGTCCTCAATATCCCCCATCCCTGGATGTGTTCAACATTCCCCCATCCCTGATGTCCTCAATATCCCCCATCCCTGGATGTGTTCAACATTCCCCCATCCCTGGATATGTCCAATATCCCCATCCCTGGATGTTCTCAATGTCCCCCATCCCTGGATGTTCTCAATACCCCCCATCCCTGCATGTGTTCAACATCCCCCATCCCTGGATGTGTCCAATGTCCCCTATCCCTGATGTCCTCAACATCCCCCATCCCTGGATGTTCTCAATACCCCCCATCCCTGGATGTCCTCAACATCCCCCATCCCTGGATGTCCTCAATATCCCCCATCCCTGCATGTGTTCAACATCCCCCATCCCTGATGTTCTCAATATCCCCCATCCCTGGATGTGTTCAACATCCCCCATCCCTGGATGTTCTCAATACCCCCCATCCCTTGGAATGTCCAAGGCCAGGTTGGATGGGGCTTGGAGCAATCCAGGATAGCAGATGGTGTCCCTGCCACATCAGGGGGTGGAATTGGATTCTCCCGAAGGTTCCTTCCAACCCCACGCATTCCATACCAGGATTCTCTAACTTATGCCATTAGCAGACAGAAAACACCCCGGCACGTGCTTTTCTCCTACTCTTGGGCAGGAAGCTCCCTCAGAAGAGCTAAGAAGACGCTCCAATAGGAGAAGTGACAGAGTGAGTAACTCCAGCGTTTTTCCCAGCGGGCTCCGCGGGCGTTCCCGGCCGGAATTACCTGGACGATGGGCGGCGTGGTCTGCGAGTAGGGCGAGGTCACTCCGTAGACGGTCTGGCAGGTCTGGCCCTGGTAGTAGATGGCCGGCTGGGACTGCGCCGGGGAGTAGGGCTGCTGCACGGCCACGGGCTGCTGGCTGGAATCCCACACGCCGTAACCCTGGCCCTGCACCGCGCCGGCCGCGGCCACCGGCACCACGGCCACGTTGGCCTCCTGGTGCACCACGGCGTCGCCGGGGGCCACGTACTGCGGCGCCGTCACCTCCATGGTGCTGGTGGCCACGTGCTGCACCACGGGCACCGGCTGCGGCGCGCTCAGCGCCGGCTCCGCCGCGTGGCCCACCAGAGTCTGGGAATGCTCGTAGCCCGCCGGGGAGCACATGGAGTCCATGCTGGGCGTGGGCAGCAGCACCTTGCCGGCGTTGGGGTTGCTGGGATCCACGTAGGCCTGCATGGGGTAGCCCGGAGGGTATCCCATGAAGCTGTGGTGGGACGTTCCGTAGCCCATGGAGTCGTAGGGAAGCGGGGACGTCATGCCCAGGTTTTGGAGCTGCTGTTGTTGCTTCTGGGCTTCCCTCTGGGCCACCTCCTGCTCGAAGAGCTTGCGGCGCTCCTCCGTGGACAGCTTGTTGCGGTCCTTGGGCCGGACTTTCTTCTTGGAAGAGGCTGGGGTGTCGTACCTGGGAGAGAGGGAACAGGGAAAGCGGCCGTGAGGCCTCAGGGAGCTGCAGGCCCAGGGCTCCAGCAGCAGAAGGGACAGTGGAAAACCTGGAATGCCCAACAACAGCGTGAATTCCTAAAAACATTCCCTTTTTTCCAGCTGTTGGACCAACTCAAGAGAAACACCTGCTGGTCCTGCTCATCCAGAGGGAGCCAGGGCAGAGGATGAGCAATCCCAATGGATTGGCCAAGGGCAGCCTGGTGCTGATGGAGATGCAAAGATGCCACAGAAGTTGTCTGGAGGAGCTGCTCCAGGATACCTGGGGAGGGAGGGAACATCTCCAAGAGAAGCCAAGGAAAGGTCACAATCTGCAGGGTATCCCAACCAGGCCCTGCTGGAAACACTCTGCCATGTCTTCCCCAAGCAGGACAAACAAGGAATTTGGAAGAGGCTCCCAAACAGGGGCAACTCCCAACGCAGCACCTTTCCCCCCAGATTCCAGTGCTGGGGTGAGAATTCCATCTCTCTAGTCCAGAACTCCCAGCTGGGAGCTGCAGACACGGCAAAGAACAAGGGAATCACAGCAGCACATTCCTGTTTGGAATTCTGCTCGTTCCCAGACCGCAGCTTCGGCTTCAAAAAATAATGGTGTGGATGGGATTTTTTAATTCCTTAAGAGTTTTCATCCCAAAACACACAGCAGCTGGAGGGATTTTTCCAGGGAATTAAAGGAGGAGGGGGAAAAAAAAGCCTGAGGACTCTGATCAAAGCCCAACCAAGGAAAATTTCAGATCAAAGGTGGATATTTCCAGACGTTATGAGTGTGGTAAAACAGGGATTACAAGGAAAAATGCTTTGCAGCCTTAATGTAATGGATTCTACAAAGCATCCAGGATATTCTCTATATATTCTGTGTTCCTGGGATCCATTTACATATCAAAAGCACATTGCTACCAACAGATCCGCTGGAGCTGCTTCCTGGCATTCCCAGAGGAGCTGCAGGATCCGTTAATGGGAACCTCATTGCCGGGAGGAGTTTGATTTCCCTAATTAAAGTCTTTCCTGGCACTGCCTGGAGGGTTTGGAAGAGAAGCAGCTGCCATGGAGGGGGTGGGAAGAAGGAAACCGAGGGTTTCGTGTTCCTTTCTCCATCTATTTGGTTAATTCCCTTATTAAACCCTTGGGATAACAAAGAGGGATCCTCAGAGCAGGGAGAATTCCCAGAGAAGGAATTTGGTCCTACACGGACAAGGCACAAGGGGGAAGAGCCAGAGCAGCAACTCCTCACCCAAAAAACGCTTATTCTGTTTAAAACAACCCTAAAAATCCAGGATTTACTTCCTGGGGATGTTTCCAGCCTCGTTACAGAGGGATAGATTTACATCTGTCTTTTTTATCCAGATGTTTCCAACTTTCCCAGCTCAGCTCAACGCGAGGTTTCCTCGTCTGGCTGACTCGGCACCAATTGTTCCCTAATTATGGAGTGGCTTTGAGAGGGACAACAGGGGAGTGATTTCTTCAAAGGAAATTCCATGGTGTTTCTGCTGCCTTTAACATGATCTCCAGCCTCTCTGAACTGCCAGACATGGAATATTTTCCTGCTCCTCATCAGCAGTGGCATGCTCACCCTGACAGTGATGCCACCATTCCCAAGGAAAGGCAGGAGACCTGGCACCAGCCTGCTGGGATCACACCCACCTGGACTGTTGTCCTCACAGGTATTTTTAGGGAATAACCATTGGGTCAAGGAAGTTCTGGACTTAGAAATCCTGGTTTGGGCACTGCTCCCTCTTGTACAGGGATTGCTTCAGGTTCAGAATAATTCCCAGCACACTGGGAAGAGGTGAGGCAGGAGAAGGGAATGGGTTTTGAAGGATCCCGGGAGCTCTTTGCATTAAGAGGGCTGCATCCTGGAATTCCTGGATTCCCCATCCCTGGCAGTGTCCCAGGCCAGGCTGGATGGGGCTTGGAGCACCCTGGGACAGTGGGAGGTGTCCCCATGGCACGGGGTGGCACCAGGTGGGCTTTAAGGTCCTTCCAACCCAAACAGTTCCATGATCCCTAATTTCTGTGCAGGAAATTCCTGCACAGTTTCCCTCCTTTCCCACCTCATTCCCAAAACACTCCCAAAGATGGAGGTGCAGTTATCCCAGAGAAGAAGCCACCAAGGAACCACCCAACTCCCACCAGGATTGAATCTCACCACCAGGATTCCGCCAGGAGAAAACTCCCTTCCCCAGCCCTGGGGGATCCCGAAGATCTCCGGGACCCTTTTTGCTGGAGATTTCACCCAGGAACGTGGCAGATCCCTGGAATGTGGCAGCTCCCTGCCACCACTTGCCTGTCCTCCGGCCTCTTTGTCCCACGTTCGTAGGCCGAGGACGGAGGGGACAGGGAATCTCTCCGCCTCTTCCTCTCCTTGCTCTGGCTCTGCCGCTCGGGATCGCGCTCTCGGCTCAGGATGGGGTTCTTGGGAGTGGGGGTCTGATCCCGGAGCCCCCCGGCCTCTCTGCCACGGTCAGCTGTTGGGGCAAACAGGGAAAATGGAGGGAATTTTTACAATTTGGGTATTAAGAGCTCCCCTCTCTTAGGAACGGCCTTAAGTTGTGCCAGGGGACGTTCAGGTTGGACGTTGGGAATGTTTCTCATGGAAAAGGCTGGCCAGGGCCAGGGCAAGGGTGGAGTCCCCATCCCTGGAGGGATTTAAAAGCTGTGTGGATGTGGCACTTGGGGACATGGATCAGTGGTGGCCTTGGCAGTGCTGGGGGCTGGTTGGCCTCAATCTTGGAGGGCTTTTCCAAGCTCACCAATTCCATGATTTTAATCCTAGCTTGCTCCATATCACGCTCAGGGCCCCATCTCCCCCCACCCACCACTCACATTATGTTCCCTGTTCCCAGGAGCTGTTTCCCAGGAGAAGGAGCTATGGAGGCAGAACATCCTTTGACATTCCAAACTGGGAATATGAAGCAGTTTCCTGGGAGCAGAGGAAACCATGGGAAAAGGTGAGGACTTACCACTGTTCTCCTTTTCTGCTTGGCTCTTCTTCGGGATGCGATAAACCTCCTGTGGAAAAGCCAAGGGTCAGAATTCCAGCTGCTCCCAAAACCACCCCAAACAGCCAAGAATCACAGAAATCACACATTTCCAAGAAACCACTAAAAAAGGGTCTCTCGAAGGAAAGTTCTGGGGGTTTTGTGGTGCTTTCCATATATTTCCTCTGCTCGGTGTTTGATCTTTGGTGGATTTTGGTGGAATTTTGGGCCAACGGCTCTGGGCAGAGCTGTAGGATCCTACACCATCTGTGGTGATGGAGGAGTGTCCCACCAGCAGCTCCTGTTGTCCCTGTCCTGGTCTCCAAGGCAGTGTGAGATAACCCAGCAAGGAGCAGGGAGCTGGGCTGGGTGATTCCGACAGATCCCTTCCAGCTGGAGACATTCCATGGTCCTGTGATCCTGGCTCTGGTGGCCAACACCTGCTCCCCCTGCTCAGGGACCATCCCTGGCCTTCTCCCAGCTCCCCACAGCCTCGCTGGGGACAGGGTCACATTGCCATGATGTCCCCACGGTCTGATGTTTGCTCTGGGAGCTTCCCAAGGGAGATGAGCAGGAGGACCAGGCCCAGCTCTGACCTGCTGGAGCTGCTGAGACACCAACACCCACCACGCCTTCACCAGCAGCAACCCCAAACCCTCTGCTCATCCAGCTCCTCCCTCAGCACAGGAAAGACCTGGAGCTGCTGGGGAGACCCAGAGGAGCCCCTGGAGCTGCTGCAGGGCTGGAGCCCCTCTGGAGCCAGGCTGGGAGAGCTGGGAATGTTCCCCTGCAGAGGAGAAGGCTCCAGGGAGAGCTCAGAGCCCCTGCCAGGGCCTGAAGGGGCTCCAGGAGAGCTGGAGAGGGACTGGGGACAAGGCCTGGAGGGACAGGACACAGGGAATGGCTCCCACTGCCAGAGGGCAGGGAGGGATGGGATATTGGGAAGGGATTCCTGGCTGGGCTGGAATTGCCAGAGCAGCTGTGGCTGCCCCTGGAGCCCTGGCAGTGCCCAAGGCCAGGCTGGACACTTGGAGCAACCTGGGACAGTGGGAGGTGTCCCTGCCATGGCAGGGGTGGCACTGGATGATCACAAAGGTCCTGGCAAGTCCAGGTGGAGATGGCACCGTGGGAAGAAAGGGAAGAAGAGCTGGGGATGAGGATCAGAACTTCCCTGAAGTCCAGGTTTAGCACAATGTCCTTGTTAAACCCCCTGGATTGGGCAGGAACAGCCCTTCCCACAGGGGAACCAAGTGTGCAACCCTCCAATTAAGAAATGAGGTTCATTAGCACCTTTCCTTTGTAAAAATACAATGCTCCATTGTCTTCTTAAATGGAATATTCTGGCATTCCCAGTGCAAATCCCATTTTACCTCAGTGGTGCTCATGATCCTACAGAGGTTTTACAGCATTCCTGACTGCCCAAGTGCTGGAAAGTTGGGGGAAAAAAGCTCATTTTTGTTTAATTCCAGCTTCTATCAAGCCCTTGCTCTGTCCCCTTCCTGAAGGAATGCAGCATTCCCAAGAATTCCCAGTTATTTCCAGCAGAATGCGATGAACCAGCCAGTTTGTGCCTGATGGAGCGTCCCTGATGGAGCAGCAGCTGCATCCCAAAAAAACCCCATTAAATCATAAAGGAGATGCTCAGTTTAAGACAAATAAATTGTTTTGGGGAGCTCTGCTGACATTCCAGCTTTCCCAGGGCACCTTCCCTAAAATCTCCTTTCATTTAGGCCCTGGATGAGGCAGAGTGGGGAAAAAAATGGATTTGACTGTTCCTGAGGGGTGAAGGCTGCTCCAGTTGGGAATTTAAAGCTTCCACATGCTCAGAAATGTGGAGTTTACCTTGACTTGACTCTCAGATTTTACAGAATATCCTCTTTTTTCTAATTCCTTGAGTTTTTAAAGCTGTTTGGGAATTAATTAACAGGTGGCTCAGGGGGCTCATTAGCAACATGTCCACCCCCAGCCCTGGATGGGCTAAAAATGAGAATTTCCTTTAGGGGAAAAAAGGGAAGGAGAAGAAACCCTGCTGTGGTTTGTCCACGAGGCAAAACCACTTCAAAAGTGCTGCTGCTGGCTTAAAAAAAAAGGGATTTGGGCCAAGATTTTTAGGTTTTTAAAGATATTTTTGCTTTTCTGTGGAGCCCGAACACAGCATGGGAAGATTGAAGCATCTACAAAAAAAAGAGGCATTAAAATTCCCTAAAAACGCCCTTTAAAATAAAGGCTTTTAAATTTATTTATGTGTTCGCTATGGGCTACAATACTCCAAATCCAAGGGGATTTTTAGATGAAATGTAAAGAAACAAAGCAGCAGCTCCTTGTTTGGGGTGGGGAGAGATGCAGGATGAGCCCGTAATTATATACATTTCTATATTTATAAATGATGTCATCCATAGAATGTCTGATCATGGAAATCATGGAATGGTTTGGGCTGGAAGGACCTTGAAGCTCATCCAATTCCAACCCTACCACGGTCAGGGAACCTCCCACCAGGCCAGGCTGCTCCAAGCCCCATCCAACCACAATCTGTGGATTTCATTTCATTTTCCTACAGAATTCCACAGCTATGGATGGCAGGGATGACTTTGCCTCTCACTCCCTCACGTGGGATGGAGGTGACCACAGGGGCAGGTTCTGAAGCCCCAAAATCACCTTCCAGCAATGGGTTTTGCTGGTTTTTCTCCATCTTTCCCACATTTAACTCCTAAAAATGTTCATTTTTAGAGCAGCACATCCAAAAAAATCCCCCCAAGTCTGCCCTGGCTGTTCCCAGGGGGAATGAGGAGCCACCAAGGAACGGGATCGTGGATGAACTGCCTGGAGCAGAAGGACAACGCCAGTGTTGGCAAGAGCTAAACTACACCAACTTCCCAGCTCCTAAAAAAGATCTGTCCCATTGAAGAGCAGGATGGGGAACAGGAAATTACCAGGAAAAGACTCAGTGGGAAGAGAAGGAGGATAAGGAGCACCTGGATAAGGGGACCCGGCAATCCCAGCACTGCCGCTCCCGCCACGCTGTGCCTCAGGTTCCCCAGGACATGGGGGGAGCCCGTCCCAGGATCCATCCCAACAAACTGGCCAGCCCCAAAAAGCCCAGGAAGCCCAAAATCCAAGATAATTATGAGCAGGGAGTGAGCTCCGTGCTGCTGGAGAGAAACCCCAGCTCCACTCACGGAGCCTCCAGCACCCACTCCACGTGGGAAGACGGAGGCAGCAACGGCTTTGAACCAGGAACAGAGGGATTTGTCCAAATCGCTCCATGAAAAGCAGATGGTGGTCAGACCAGGCTGGGGAAACTCCCAAGAAAAGCCAATTTTATTTTTGGAAACGGAAGCTGCTGGAGCTGCAGAATTCCTCAATCAAGGCGACCGCCGCTAACGGGCTCCAAATGGCTCCCGAGCTCCCAGCACAAGTTTGAAGGGATTGCACGGAAAATTAAAGGCAGAAGGAAAAGTGACACGAGTCTGTTTGACACAAAAGAGGGGGGGAAAATGGGATTTAGGCTGTCCAGGCTCAGGCACAACCCAGCCTTGGCTTGGGAAAGGGAAGGGAGCTGCAGGATGGAGTCACGACTCAAAAGGATTCCGCAGTGGGAAAGGAAGGTCGTGTCTTGATAGAACCTGCTCCACAAATCTGTCCCTCAGCTGCCAGTCATTCCTGAATTAACAGTTGGATTTGATGAGCTTGGAGGTCTTTTCCAATCTTAATGATTCCGTGAGTTTATCCTATGAACTTCTGTTGACTTGCTGAAGGAACACAACGCAACCAAATCCATCCCCTACCAGGCTGGATCCTCTCCTCTCCTGTCCTCTCCTCTCCTGTCCTCTCCTCTCCTGTCCTCTCCTCTCCTCTCCAGCTCCAGTGTGATCCCAAGGGATGGAGCAGAGCAAGAGGAAGGACCAACACCATGAAATCCCTGCCTGAAGGCCAGAAAATCCCACAGCAAACCACGGCCTATTGTTTTCCCCAACTACTCCTTGCTCTAAATTATAACAAATTATAAAATTCCTGATCAAAGCAGGGGATGTGCGTGCCGGAGCCGGAGCCAGGCACTCCAGGATGCCTTCACTGGGAAAGGGACAGGCAAGAGCAGCTTCAAGGGGCTTTACCAGGATAAATCAGAGGAGACTTGGAATCATCATCCCAGGGGAAGATGGAAGCTCAGTTGTCTTTGGTCACCCAAGATGTCCCATTCAGGGTGAAACAGCCTCCAGGGGAGGTTCAGGTTGGATACTGGGAAAATTCCTTATGGAAAGGGTTGTCCAGCAGTGGAAGAGGCTGCCCAGGGCAGGGGGGAGTCCCCATCCCTGGAGGGATTTAAAAGCCTTGGGGATGTGGCACCCGGGGACATGGGGCAGTGCTGGGTGATGGCTGGACTCAGTCATCTCTGAGGGCTTTTCCAACCTCACCAATTCCCTAATTCCATGATTATTAAGCTCCCAGATGGGTGCAAAAAAAAAATCCACTTTGTCCCAAGTCAGGGTGAGGGCTCAGCCTTGAGCCCCAAGTCACCACCAACGCTCACAAGGCCAGAAGTATCCAACTAAAACCTTTCAAACCCAAGAATGGCTCTTCCAAAAGATTTTTTCTACAACCAAGATTTTCTCCAAGTCACAAGGAAAGGGCCTGTGGATCCTCAGAACCACAACTCCCAGCTGCCCTTTCCCAGAAGGTGAGGGCCTCCTCTGGGGTGGAGAAAGATTCCCAAATCTCGGTCCCAAGTGAGGCAGAGCGGCACCAAAATGTCCTCTCTGTCCCTCAGCTCAGCTCCTCAAGAGGACGTTGGGAAGAGCTTCCCAAGCTCGGCCCTACGGCGTGTTCCGGTGACTCCGAGAGCTCTGTTGGCCATCACGCCACGCGGCACCTCCAGCATGGATCAGGAGCCTTACCTGAGCACAATCCACCTGGAAGAACCAGGTGGAAGCACCACCCGTGGCCCTGCCGGGTGTCCAGCAGCCAGCCTGTGGCCCTGGGAGGGAGTTTTCAGCCCGGGAGAAGCCATGCAGCGCTTCCTCGGAGAGCGGGAACGGCGCCCACGAGCCCGGGCTGAAAACTCATCCCCTTGGGAATGTGAGTGTGTGTTGTGCCAGGGGTGTGGCCGTGGCCGGCACTCCCCACGGAGCGTTGGAGCCCTGGAAGGACTTACAAGTCCTGTGTGTAGAGGTAGAGAAAAAAATGAAGCTCACTTAATCCTTTCAGGCCAGGAGCTGGGATTTCCCCGGAGCGACGTCCATTGCCGGCAATGGACGCACCAAAATAACGTCGGCATCCCCGAGTTAACCACCTCTGTCCTCCTTTCACCTATCACACTGCTCAGCTTCCCAACCATCTTCCCGGCTCTTGGCGCTATGTCCTCTCCCTTCTTCCGCACGGAGTTGGAGAAAAGGAGCCCCTTGGTCAGCTCTGGCTGCCCGGAGAAGCTGGATGGAAACGGTGGAAATTACAAGGGGGTCGTCAGCAAGGCTGGAGAGGACAGCGCTTAAGTCACGACGTTTCCGACCCTCCCGCCCCCCAGCCAAGGCCAGGTGCTCCACCACGCCGAAAACCCGGCTTTTCCAAAGCTGGGGTGACCGGGAAAGGCACCCGGGGGTGAATTATCCACCCCTTTCCAGCCTGGATTTGTCTTTTAGACGTGCGGGGTGGGCTTGGGTGGCACCTTATGAGGTGAGAGTTGGACAGAGGCAGTTAACTCCCAGAGCCATGAAAAAGTCCAGGACAGGATAAATTCCCAGCTCCCGGTTTTCCCTGCCATGGTTTTATAGGAGAGAAATGAGTTGTCACAGCCCCGTGTCACGATCCTGCTTTTTTGGGGTGGGTTTGCTGGGATTACTCCAAGCTGATGAGATCCAACCCCAGCCCTCCAACCAGACCACGACCTGAGGTTCATTAATAAATACACAGAGAGGATGAGAATCCACATCTAAAATATGGGAATGTGTCAGGACTCCATGGTCCGAACACAACAGCAACAAAATTCTGAAGATTCCCCAAGCTGAGCTTCTCCAAGCTCCAAAGAAAACACAAATCCTGGGGATAAAACGACACCATCAGATCAAATTTGGTCTCAAAGCAACGTTTTGGGGGAGTTTAGTGAAATTTCACACATTTAATTAATATTTTATCATTTTCTCTGTGCTGTTCCGTGTACGTGAGCGTGGAAGGGAACGCAGCTGTTCCAAAGGAGCAACTCAGTCTGGATACCCAAAACAAGTCTCCAAAGCAGAGCAGGATTAAGGCCTAACTTAACTTTTGGTTTAAAACAGGTTGGACTTGATCTTGGAGGTCTTTTCCAACCTTAAAAATTCTCTTGGCAATGATGGAAAAGGGAAAATTTTCCCAATTTAACCACAAATTCAACCTGACGGTGTCACTTCAAGCAGAAAACCACATCAAGAGCCTGCAAATTCAAATCTGGTAAATGATCAGATCCACTTGGAAAAAAAGGAAGGAGAATACCAAACCACAACCCAACCTCTCTACAGAAATGTGTTTTACCTCACTTCTTCCCCCTCTAAGGTTGTGTCACAAACGATTGTGCCCAAAACCTGTGAATGTTCAGGAGTATCTGATCCTCCTGAAAAATTCTGACTGAGGTAAAATGTCCCTGAATTCTCCTGGGAATCTCTGCGTTTCTAAATCCTGATGTTTGCAGCTCCAGAAATGGCACAAGCAAAGCTCAAGGTGAGGTCTCCACCTGTGCCAGTGCCGCAGCACAATTAACACTCATTATTTTAATTACCCTCTTTCAATCATTAAATCATTACTCATTATCGAAGTCAAGGGGTAAATAAACTCCTTAGCTCTACGATGCACCAGAAAACATGAATTTGCTTAAAATTACTTCCAGCAATTAAAGCTGGGCTGGTGGTTGATTAGGAAAGGGCAGAAGAGCCTCCAAGTCCCACCAAGCCCACGCGAAGCTGGAATTGAGGCAGTGCCCTCAATTCCTGCTGGATCCTCAGGAATCACTGGGTTTGGACTTATTAAAGAGGCTCCCAGCCCTCCTGCCCTTGAATATAAAGAATATAAAATAATACAGGAAATGCCATCCTACAGGAGCAGCAGATGGGTGAAGAGCTTCCAAAGATCTCAAGAAACCCAAGGAATGATTGAAGTGTTGAGCGGAGAGTGAGATCCATGGGATGGTTTGGATGGGGAGGGACCTTAAAGGACGTCCAGTGCCACCTCCTGCCACAGGCAGGGACACCTTCCACTGTCCCAGATTGCTCCCAGCTCCAACCTGGCCTTGGACACTGCCAGGGATCCAGGGGCACCCACAGCTTCTGTGGAAACCTGTGCCAGGGCCTCGCCACCCTCACGGAAGGAATTAATTCCTTCTCAACCACTGATCCAAACCTTTCCTCTTTTAGTTTAGAACTGTTACTGGAATGGCATCCTACATCCCATCAAAAAGCAGCTGTTGGCTGCAGATCCCATTGGCCACCTTTGGGACAGGGACACGACTCCAGAGGACAGAGGGAACCACCAAGCCCTTCTCTTGAAGAGGTTTCCTGCTCCAGAAGGCCTTGATGGGAGTGAAGTCCCAAATAACACCCAAATCCAGGCATTTCCAACTGCAAACACCCAGGGGTTGATCCAACACGGCCTTTGAGAGAACTTGGCACGGCCAACAGAGCCTCCTCTGGAGGCTCCACACGGTGCAGATGAAAAGCAGAGGTTGAAAGGACAGGAAAAGTTGGGCACGTTGGGATAACTGAATTCAGGGAATCCCAGAATGGTTGGGTTGGGGGGAACCTTACGGATCATCCAATTCCACTCCCTGTCATGGGCAAGGACACCTTCCACTACCCCAGGTTGCTCCAAGCTCTGTCCAACCTTAGACATTTCCAGGGATGGGTCATTTAGGAGTAGCCTTGAACACTTCCAAGGATGGAATTCAGGAGCAGGCTGTCCATCCACCCAAAAAGCTCATGGGAATCTCAGTCCCTCAGAGCTGCCCTTGCCCTGGACAGT
Organism: Nicator chloris; assembly: GCA_013400495.1. Classification (NCBI taxonomy): domain Eukaryota; kingdom Metazoa; phylum Chordata; class Aves; order Passeriformes; family Pycnonotidae; genus Nicator; species Nicator chloris. The sequence goes on along the minus strand of WAAE01019455.1, from coordinate 13,839 downwards.
CTAAGACACAAGAGCACAACTGAGGTGTCCTTGTGTGCCCAAACCCAACCAGCTGCTGGTGTCACCAACACTTGGACATTTCTCAGGTCACACCCAGGGCAGCTGGCACCAGAGGATTTATATGGAAAGCACTTTTTGTGTAGAAAAGGCCATTTAGATACCAAATATTGACCAGAAGACATCAAACCAGCCCCATTTGCACCAGACCACCACCAAAATCCACGTTTTCCTTAGCTCCAGGTGCTGGAGCTGCACGGAGCTGACTCTTACCTTGAGCTCCTTCCAGCTGTCGAGCAGCCTGGTGGCCAAGTCGCTCACATCCACGATTTTATCCGTCTGCTCCTGGCTCCTCTCGCTCTCCACGTCGGAGACTCCTTCCTCTTCATCCTGGGACGGCGTTTCCATGGCCATGGGCTCCTCCAGCTTCGCTCCATTGCTCTCCTTGGCCTCTGCCTCGGGCTCGGCCTCCAGCTCTGCAGGCTGGGCTTTGCTGCTCTCCACTGGTGCCTCCACAGCAGTTTTGATGTCCTGCTGCTGCTGCTGCTGCTGCTGCTGCTGCTGCTCCTCCGTCACCTCCATCGGGGCTGCCTCCAGCTGGTCCAGGTCCTCCTTGCCCTCCTTGCCCTCCAGCTCGCTGGTGGTGTCCGAGATGGCGCTGTCCATGCTGTTCTCACTGATGATCTTCAGCCTGCGGAACACCAACTTCTTGGGGGTGTCGGTGTCGCCTTCCACGCCCTGCTTGGCCAGCAGCTCCGGGGTGTTGAGCGGGGTGTGGGCCCGGGACGTGTTCTCGCTGGAGTATCCGTCGCCCTCGCTGAGCTGCGGCACCGCCGTCTTGGTCTGAGCCCAGCGCTGGATGATGGGCAGCACCTTGCTCTCCTCCAGCATGTTCTTGGTAGGGATGGGCAGCAGCTCCAGGGTCTTCATGATCTAAAGGCAAGGACAAGCAGGGCGTTGTCAGAGGCAGCGGGATTTAAAGCTGTGTGCAACCTGGAATAGTTCACTTTTCTCAGGAGGAATTAACTCTGGAATATCAAGGTGGTCGTGGAGTCCTGGAATGGTTTGGGTGGGAAGGGATCTTAAAGATCATCCATTGCACCTTCTGCCACGGGCAGGGACACCTTCCACTGTCCCAGGCTGCTCCAAGCCCCATCCAACCTGGCCTTGGACACTTCCAGGGATGGGAAGTCCACAACCTCTCTGGATAACCTCTGCCAGCACCTCATCACCCTCACAGCCAGGAGTTCCTTCCTAATATCCCATCTAGAATCTAAAGATCTGATCTAATGATGGTCACAGGTCACGGGTGAGGGGTTTTGGGAAGAATTTCTTCATGGAAAGGGCTGTTAAACATTGGAATGGGCTGCTCAGGGAGGTGGTGGAGTCCTCATTCCTGGAGGTGTCCAAGGAACACCTGGAGGTGGCACTCGGTGCTCCGGGCTGGGGACAAGGTGGGGATCACGCACAGCTGGGACTCCATGACCTTGGACTTCCAGATGTCTTTGGACATCCAATCCCAAACTGCTTATGGAAAACTGAAACATTCCAGTTCCACTTCAGATTGTCAGGATCTCAAAGTCCCTGTGCTCCAGCACGGAATGAACAGCAACAGCAACAACCTTTAAGTCTGGCTCATGGAATCTGCCTCAGGAATTTAAGGAAAACCACAGGAGCAAATTCCTTCCGTTTATTAAGGATCTGCCTGAGGGCAGAAGTTTCAGGCCTGTAGTTCTGAGGCACCCAAGGTTGTTTTCCACTAACACTTGGCACGGATTTGTATTTAAAAAAACAGAAGGAAAAGAAAATCCTCATGATCCTGAGCATTCAGCAAAGCTGCCAAAACCCTTTTCCCCAAAAAGGGCTGGCCTGGCACAGGGTGGAGTCCCCATTCCTGCAGGGATTTAAGGGCCCTGTGGATGTGGCACTTGGGGGACAAGGGAGAGTGGTGGCCTCAGCAGTGCTGGGGAATGGTTGGACTCGTTCTCAAAGGGCTTTTCCCACCCTGAGGATTCCGTGAGAGCTCCCAGTGCCAGGGAATCACCGACCTCCAGCTGCAGCTTCAGGTTGTTGGCTGTGCTTCCTCTGCCATCGCCCAGCTCCGTCATCCAGATCCAGAGCAGGGACAAGCCATGACACTCCAGGAAGGACTTCAGGCAGGACTGCGAGTGTGTGTTCTGCAGAGCCAAAGGTGGGGACAGTCAGAGACTTCCAGGCAAAAACATGGAAAACTGCTCCACTGGGATCATGGTCAAAGCCATGGCAGAGCCAGAACTCGGCCCCTGAGCAGGTCCAGCCTGATTTGAGTGGCTGGAGCTGCTGGGATTGGAGCAGGGATGCAGCAGCAGGACCATTCCACCCACTACAGCTCATAAATAACGAGGAATAGGATCGAAGGACCACGGATCCTGGAGTTCTGCTGAGCTTGGGATGCAGGAAAAAGGGCAGGACCCACCTCCCACATCCCCTCCTCTTCCTCTGAGGATGTCACTTGAACAGGCCGTGGATCCCTGCCCTTCCCAGGCTGCTGCTCACCTGGATGAGTTTGAGGCAGGTGAGTTTCTGCTCCAGGGTTTCGATGCGCACCATGAGGCGGGACAAGCTCAGCACCTGGTTTTTATCAGAGAGACCCTCCCCGTTCTCCAGCAGCGCCTCCAGCTCCCCATCCACCTGCACAGCCAAAGGAAAACCAGCTCAGGCTCATCCCAGGGAATTCCCTGACTCCAACTTCCTTTTCCATAAGCAAAGGCATCTTTTAGCTCTGCTGGAAATTCCAGGTGGCTGCACCTGGAATTTCCAGCAGGTGCAACTCCTGGTCCTGAGTTGATCTTTTAATGCAAGAAGACAAACTAAGAAATTATCTTTAACTGCAGATCAAATTTATTCTTTATATTCTGGAATTGGATAAATTCTTTATAAATTTGTAACGATTTTTGGATTATAAATCGCAACAGATTTATAATCTTTACAAGCAGAGATTCCCTCTCCACATGGACACTGGAACATCACCCTCTCATTTAGTGACTAATTAGTGTTTTAAAACACCCTATAAATTATTTAGGAACTCTTTCTTGGCTTCCTCACTCTCTATAAATGATTTAGGAATTATTTCTTGGTTTCCTCACTCTCTGATACAGCAAAAAAAACAAAACTGGCATTTTTAAACTTCCCAAAAGAATTAGGAATAAATCTTCTCCACAGGAATAGAGGTTTGTCTTGTCAAGGATGGGATAATTACAATTTATAGGAATTTAAGAAGAGCCTGTGCAGGTTCTTGCAGAAGATTTCACCCAGAAAAATTCCTCTTGCTCTGGAGTCTCTGCTCTTTTTCCACATGGTGTGATCCCATCCCTGCAATTCCATGTGTTGTCTTTAAAATTCCACCTCTCAACCTGGAGGTGGCAAAACTCTGCCCTTGGAGCTGCCAAATTTCAGGTGATGCCCTCAACGGTGAAGCCAATACTGTTCATCTTTCATCCATGTTTAAAAACCATGGAAAGCAAGCCAGATTTTTAAATCCACGTGGAATTTATGGTGGGGTTTAGTTATGGATGAGCAAATACTGGACTTGGGAAAGTCACTCTCTGGTGGGCCTTTAAATAACCAGGAGAAAGGAAATATGGATTTAACTGAAGATCCAAGAAAACACCAATTTTGAAGGGCCTTGTGAAATAAAACCATTGGAGCTGGAAAAGACCTCCAAGGTCATCAATCCAACCTTTACTGACACATCCAGGGAAAAGACTGAACCCTGAGCTCATCAGGAGCCATCTTCTCCCAAAGGAACAGCGACAGGATGGGAGGGAACAGCCTCAAGCTGTGCCAGGGGAGGCTCAGGTGGGGTAGGGGGGAAATTCCTCCATGGCAAGGCTTGGTGGTGCTGGAATCCCCATTCCTGGAGGGATTTAAAGCCACCTGGATGTGGCACTTGGGGACACAACGGGTCCCTTGGCAGCTCTGGGGAACGGTTGGGCTCAATCCCAGAGGGATTTTCCAACCTTGGGGACTGCAGGAGAGCCCAACTCACCGAGTCCTTTTTCCGGGAACGTTCCTTCTTCATCTTCCCGCCGGCGGCGCGGATGCTGACCCTGTTCTCCCCCCCCAGGTACCCCCGGCAGTTGGAGGAGCCACAGAAACATTTCTGGGCCTCTTTGCTGTGGGGGGACACAAAGGGAGCTTCAGCAACAGCTCAACGCCCCCCACAGCCACCTCTCCACCTTGAGAAGCCAGGAGTGGGGATGGCTCTGCACGCTGAAAACCCAAATGAAGTCTTTATTCCCAACTTTATTCCCAACAGAGCTGCCACAATCCCGAGTTGTGGCAGCTGGAAAGACAAGCCTGCCTCACTTCCAGGTCTCCACAGGTCAAGGAATCAGAGAGGAAAAAGTGGAGCTGGTGGGGCTGACAATTTCTTATCCCACACTGCCATCAGTATCCTAATTTTCCTAAGGAATTTATCCTCGGGAATTAGGAAAAGTTTGCATTTCATAGCATTTTACAGCTCACATATTGAATCTTAGAGCTCAGAACAGGATAAAGAATGAGCTCAGGATTCATGGAAGCAGCAAAATCCACATGGAAAATTTTGGTTTGGATGTTCAGCCACGGATAATAAACACAACATATATAACAAATATAACAAATACAATAATAATAAAAATAAATATAACAAATACAATATAGAAATAAATATAATTCCCAAGGAATATTTCTACCAAGCCTCTGTATTTCCCACTTGACACACCATCCATTTTAAACTCCATTCCACAATTTCTTGGGAAAATGGCAGGGTTTTATTTTAATTATGTGAAACCCACTGGAGGAGGAACGTGGCTCTGCAGTGGTAAGAAGCAGGGAAGCTCAATTCCAGGAATTTCTAGGAAGGAGGAATGATCTTCAAATGCAACTAAAAACTCATTCCTGCTTACAGGAAGGGCCTGGAGAAGGATCCAGAAGGAAAAGGAAGGGATGTTCTTCAAGTTATGCTTCACCAAACAGTAATGGAGGAATCTTAGGCTCAGGTTTAGCAAAGGGATCCAAATTCCAGGCTGGAGCTTTCCCTGCAGCCCTGGATCAGGCCAGGAAGAGGGGATGTGTTATCCAGGGGCTTTTACAGCTCCTCGGGTACTTGCAAAGCCGTAAAACAGGAGTGGGAAGGGAAGAACGGGAATTCTCGAGGAATATTGCAAAGCCTGGAGCTCGGCTAATTAACAACCAGACAGGAAGAAGCAGGGAAGATAATTGTCTGGGAAAGGAGCAGTGGGAAGGAGGGAGGAGCTGGAATCCCTGTGGCAGGGCAGGCACGTACCCGTATCTCTGGAATTGGTAATCGAACGTCAGCTCCGAGCCCGACGGCACCAGCTTGGTGGTGAAAAACCCAACCCGCAGCTGCCCGTTCACAGTCCACTGTGGAGAGAGGATGCCAGGAGTCATTCCAGGCCTGGCTCCAGCCTGGCTCTCCCTGAAGCACCCTGGAAAAGCAGCACTGAGGAGTTTAAAAGCGGGCAAAGCGCCCCGGTTAAACCCAGCTCTTTTCACGTCGCTGATACAACGGCAGCAGGAACGGCCAAAATAAAGAAGGAAAACGCTTCACTCTGAGCTCTCCAGAGGGAGGAGGCGCTGGATTTGAGCCAGCATTTTACCTTTTGGGTCTCACAGTTTGGCTCACAGCTGTGGTTCATGAAGCGGGAGCAGTTTCCTTTCTGGGTGGCATCGATGATCTGGAAAGGAACGAGAAATGCAGGGAAAAGGCTCATTCCTTGGAATGGGCAGCAGCTACAAACACAGCCCAGGCAGGAATCACCTCCTTTATTTGATATTCCATCTCCTTTATTTGATACATCCGTCTCTATTTGATATTCCCCATCTTGATTTCAGAGACTGGGGTTCGTTAGGATTTAATTCCCCCCAAAAAGAGCACTTAGGTACACGGCTCCTGATTTTCCAGAGTTCTCCAGCTGGATGCAGATCCTGGATTTTGTTTCTGATACAGCCAGGAGGGGTTGGGACAGTGAATTTTTCTCCCACATGGCTCACGCTCCAAGGGAAAAGTCATCCCAGAAATAAAAATTCCTTTTATAACTGGAAATGCTCCTTTGTGACACTTAAAATCACACAACAATCCCAAAAATCTTTATTTTAGAAGGAAAAACACCCAGGAAAAACCACTTTGAGTATTTTTAGCTCCTTTTCTCTCAAGCTCCCCAGATCCAAGAAGTTCTGACAGGAGAGACAAGGAGAATAAGAGATGGAATTTCTATTTATCCTCCTTGTTCTCAGGCAGAGGGAACAGCTCCACATCCCATGGAGCTAAAGCAGCCATAAATAATTAAGAATATCTCATATATAAATATTCCAATGCCAATCCTACACAGAGGGACTTTGCCAGCTTAAAATATCCCAATTTCATGGAGTTTAATGTGAAAGGAAACGTGGATTTTTGGTGTATTTGGGCAGCCAAAAAGGGAGAGCTTGGCTTGGAGCATCTTCCCAAACTTCTCTCCCATGGATGTTTGCCCATGGAATGATGAGCCATGCTCCATCTTTTCCTTTGGAAAGACACTTTCCCCTCCCTAAGGACACTGGGATACATTTAAGCTGCCACAATTTTGTTGGAGTTGAGCAATGGGTTAAAAAATCTTGAGCCTTGAAGTCTCCTTTCCTCGGGAAAACATTCCAAATTCATTCAGGACATTGTTCCATGGGTTCCCAAGGAGCTGGGTGCTGCACACAGCTAAATCCAGCCCTTCCCAAAGCCAAGGCCACTGCTCACCTCATCATTCTTCAGGGCCATGAAATAATAGTGGATGTTCTTGTTCCGGGCATATTCCTTCACCCGAGCCTTGAATTCCTTGTGATCCAGCACTTCCCCGCAGTATTCCAAGACAAAAGTGTTGCTGCAAGAGGGAAAAACATCCATTTTCTTAGCAAAAAACACCCCACCAATAAACACAAAAGAACCCCTGCTCAGGTGGATTGTCTGAACACAACTCCCAGCCTGGCCACGCCGGTGGTGCAGCAATCATGACATGCCTTCATCTCAGGGAATTCNGGACCATGGCTGGAAAAAACTTTTCAGGAGGAAATTTTCCCAGTATCCACCCTGAGCCTCCCCTGGCCCAGCCTGAGGCTGTTCCCTCTCCTCCTGTCCCTGTTCCCTGGGAGCAGAGCCCGACCCCCCCGGCTGTCCCCTCCTGGCAGGGAACTGTGCAGAGCCACAGGGTCCCCTGAGCCTACTTTTCTCCAGGCTGAGCCCCTTTCCCAGTTCCCTCAGCCTCTCCTGGGGCTCCAGCCCCTTCCCAGCTCTGTTCCCTTCCCTGGACACCCTCCAGGATGCTCCCTTCTCCCAGTAAACCTCATCTTGGTCTCCCCACCCTGATCCTCCCTTGTGCCTCAGGAGATCTCAATGTCCTCACTCCTCTCTCCCTTCCTGACCTCACCTAAACCAGTCCTTGGAATTACAATCCTGAATTAACAACAGGAGGAATGATACCCTCAGGATCTTCTTGTTGTCCAAAGGGGAGGAGGAGGAGGACTCAGGAAGAGAAGTTTTGCAGAGATGGGAAGAGAAGAATGGACACAACTGGAGTGAAGTAGGGACAGAGAAAGGGGAGGCAGATTCATCCCAAGAACAAGCCATGGAAAGGCTGCTGGGAAATCAGGAAGAGCAAAACCAGAGTGGGAGATCAAACAACAGACGGGCAGATGCCCAAGAGGAAGAGGGACACCCAGCAGGGACAAGGATGAGCTGGAAGAACCTCAGCCCATCTCCTGTCAGGGACATCCAGACCCCACAGACCCTTTTCCCTTTGGGAAGGAGTAAAAAGGAGGGAAGGGGCCATGGGAAGAGGGAAGGCTTACGATGGCAGGTCCTTGGCAGCCCTGAGCCCCCAGCCCTTCTTCTCAGTCAGGATCACCTCCACATCCGCGTGCTGCTTCTTCTGGAAGCGTCGGTTGGAGCAGTAGTCACCGTTGGGACACCGGGAAGTTCTGAGGGAAGGGAAGGGAAGGGAAGGGAGCAAATCAATTCCCAGCAGGAAAACAGCGCCAAGAGACAGGGCTCAGATGGGAAATAAATCCCAAATAATCATCATAAATGCCGTGTGAAACCTTCAAATGTGGTTTGCTATAAAAAGCACAACCACGTGACAGCCAACATGCAAATGCAGATCGTTTATTTCTGGAAAGATAAAAACGTTTGGAATGCTGATCCTGCTGTATTTCTATATCAGGGCATCCCAATGGGGAGAACTGGGCTCTTCTCCCCTCGTTTTGGGGGTTATTCCTTCAAGATAGTCTCTGCCCTAGGTCTGGCCTATGAGACAGAAGCAAAAATTGGGATTCTGCCAGGTAATTCCAATCCTTCCACAATCCTTGTGCCAGGAGGGAATCTCACCAAGCAGCCTGTCCCTGCCTCAAGCTCCCATGGAGCAGCAAACCTCTTCCAGAGGGAGAAGGAGACACCAGCCATAGGCTGGAGAGGCTCTGGGGAAAGGAGATCCAAGAGGCTGTGAGGGCTGATCTCCTGCAGATCATCCAAAGATTTAAATCACGGAATCATGGAATGGTTTGGGTGGGAAGGGACCTCAAGGATCACCTCATTCCACCCCCTTGCCATGGGCAGGGACACCTCCCACTGTCCCAGGCTGCTCCAAGTCCCATCCAACCCCTGCAACCTTGAGGCATGGAGCAGCCACAGCTTCCGCTGGCAGCCCCGAAGGTCACTCCAGGCCAGCACAGACACTTCACTGCCACCCCCCAGGAATTCCTGGGTTCTTTGAAGGATTCCCAGGACACCTCCAGGCCAGTCCATGGACCCCCACTCACCACTCGATCATGAGCAGGCGATTGAGACAATCCTCTCCACAGGCCACCTCCCCCTGCGCCCGCTCCTCCTTGGACAGAGGGGGACACTCACACAGCATCCGCTTGATATCCCGGTGGGATTTGTTCTTCTTCCTGGGAAAGGTGTGGAAATACAGGTGAGACAGCAGCCAGGTGGAGGAATTCCTCCTCAATCCTTTTAGCAGTGGTTTTTGGGAAAAAAAGGGCAAAGAAATTTCTCGACATACGGATTGACAGCCCTAGGATAACCACCGGGAGGGACAGGAATAACCAAGGACACTTGGCTTGGTGATGACTTTGGGATGACAGAAAGTGATTTCTTAAAGAGAATTCCCAGGATATTTAGCTGGTTTTCCTTTCTCCTCCCTGGCTATGTTTATTTGAACAGCCATATTTTAGTAAGGACATTGGAAGGTTTGGTTATGTCAGCCTCTGCTTTGCTGTCAGGTGAGAGGATGAAAAATGAGGAGAAAATCAGAGTTAGACAAAAAGCAGGGGCATCCACTAATTCATATTTTAGCTTCAATGAAGGATTTGGGGAATGCTCTGGAGCATGGATCCCAACAAGGCAAAAAATACAGGAGAAAAAAAATCAAATTATGGCCGTTAGATCTAAGAAAGCTCCTCTGAGATGATAAATAAAGACCTGGAAAAGCAAAAAAACTTTTGGAAAAGCACCTTGTTTGTCCAAAAGCTTTCCCACACCAAAGAATTCCCTGTGCCAACAGAAAGGGAGCAAGCTGGCATTTGGGGACATTCAACAGGCAGAATCTGGTAAAGCTATAAAAAAGGATATAAATAAATCAACCTCTCCCTCTGATTCTCCCATTTTCCAACTCTTCTCAGCACTTGGGACTGTCTTGGCCAAACTGGGGGATTCTCTTTAGGAGAAGAGAGCCTGGGGTGGCTTTGCCAAATGTGGGGAACGCAACATCCCTGCCCCTCCCTGCAAAGGATGCCAGTTTGGCCACAAAAACCCAACCATCCCGGAACTGAATGGAAGTTAAACCCCAAACTTGCTCCAAGAATTAAAGCAAGGATAAGGCAGCAGTTACCTCTCTGTCAGGTAGACGTTCTCCTCGATGAGGTCAAAGTAACAGGGCATCTTCCCCTGCTTGGCAAACTCCTTCCAGCGCTGGGGGTCCCTGAAGTCGTCCATGATGCACAACCTGCCCACCATGGAAGAATCCTGCGGCGCCGGCTCCACCTGCTCCCCCTCCAGCTTCCCCTTCCTCTTCTCCCCGGAGTCTCCGTCGCTCTCCGAGTCGCTCTCCAACTCCGGCCGCCTTTTTTTTGGTGGGCCCCGTTCTTTCACGTCGTTTTTTTCCAAAGCTTTCACCTCCTCCTTCTTCTCCCCACCCGGCACCGGCTCCTTGGTGGAATTGCTGCTGATCTCATGTGCCTGCACGGAGCCCTTTTCCTTCTGCTCGGGCATCTGGGATTTTCCAGAGGGGCTGGGAAAGCGGGGCTTGCAGTCCTCATCCCAACGCTCATCCTCTTCATACTCCTCGTGGTCTTCTGTGAGGGAATCCGGCACCTGCCCTTGGGTGCGTTCGTAGTTCACCACGGAGGCTCTGCTGGCTGCCCTCGCATCCCAGTAACCATTGCCCTGCCAGTAGCTCTGGGAGCTGGGATAGGCTCCCGAGCCTGGCTGGTAAAGGTAGCCCGAGTACATCCCAAAGCTGCTGTCCGGCTGCTGGTAGGTGCTGCTGGGCTTCTCCGGCTGGGAAAAGTCCCAGCCCACGGCACCCATCTCCTCCGGGCCACGGAAGCCATCCAGCCTGGAGTAGTCTCCGAGGCCGGACTGGTTCAGCCCGCCTTGCCCCTGCCGACTGTCAGGCTTGGAAGAGCTCATCTGGTGTCGGGATGTGTCGGTGCTTTCCAAACTCTCCGGGACACAGAAGGGCTGCTCCTCCGGCCGGCCCATGGGCCTTCCCATGGCCACCACGTCCGGCAGCACCATCCTCTCCTCCGTGCCGGCTTTGCCGTGGGAATCGGCCGTCAGGTCCGCCTGGCTCGTGCTGTCCACGCCGTCGCTCTGGGCCTGGCACGGATCCGCCCGCAGCTCCTCGGGCTCCTTCCTGCTCAGCTCCGTGGAGGTTGCCAGACTCTTCTCCATCCCTCTGGGAGAACACCTGCTCTCCACCTGGGGACCACCTTTACTCCCCATGTTTTCTGACCTCTCCTCATAGTAGGGCCTGCTGGGCTCGGGCCGCTCATCATCCCAGTGGTCGGAGAAGCGCCGGCTGCCGCGCGAGGAGCCCGGGCTGTTCTCCTCCATGGCTATGGTGGAGTTCTTGGGAACCACCACAACTGACTGGAGCCTCTTCCGCGGCGTCCCGTCGTCGGAATCTGAGTCCTCCGTGTCGCTGTCCTCGCTGCCCCCCTCACTGTCGCTGTCCCCCGTGTCAGAATAATCGTTGTGGCCGGTGGGAATGAATTCCGAGGCGTTGCCGCTGCTGTCGCACGTTGGGGCTTGGGTCACCATCTCCGTGTCCTCTGTAGTGACGATGACATCGGAGCAGGGATACAAAGCATCTGGAAAAGCTGAGGCCACCAAGGGCTCGCTTCTCTCATCCTCCTCGGCCGATACACCGGGACACTGAACCCTCAGCTCATCCAGCTCAGCTCCCTCGGTGGAAACAGCACTTTCTTCCACGACCTCTCTGCTGCGGTGCTCCAGCGGCACTTCCGAGTAGTAGGAATGTTCATTCTGGAACGAGGACTTGCCTTTTGCTGAGCCAAGATCAACATGCTGAGCATCCAACTCCAGCATCTCTTCGGCTTCCGAATGCTGGAGCGGCTCCTGGCACACACCCGGAGGGGGCACGTCCCATTTGGAAGAGACGCTCTCCTCCGGCATGGGATGATCCGACTGGAGCCTCTGGGAACAGCCATCCTGGGAGGAATCCCTGCTCGAGCTTTCCACTGCCAGGCTGATTTTATGGGAAGGATGGCCGTGCTCATCCTCCCCGGCAGACTTGGAATGGGAATCCTCCGTGCTCTCATAATCGCACGTCACTGTCTGCGGCTCCACCTGCACGTCCAGGAAAGTCTCGGATGTCACTTTCAAATCCGCAGGTTCTGCTTCGATTTCCACTTCCGAGTGGTACAAACCAGGGGTGGCATCATCAGAAATGTAGCAAAAAACAGGTTCTTTGGTTTTGTCACACGGAGTCACCTCCTCATCCAACTTCTCAAGGACAGTTTTAGTGGGATCTACATTCACGACAGGGAGAGGGGCGGCTTCCTCCGGCTGCTGCAGCTCCGGAGCCTCCGCTTCCTGGAACAGGCTGTTGCACTCGCTGGACTGGACCCGGGAATCATCTGGCTCTTGCTCTTGGGACACATCCATGCTCTCAAACCCATTGGATGGCAATGGATATGACGGGCTTGTCTTGACGGCAGGCGACGCTTCCGACCGACCCGGGCCGTGGTCAGAGGACACAGCGACGTCCTCTGCTTTGGAGGCACTGGAAGTTGCCAGACCCTCATCCTGCCCCTCCGGGGAGCCGTTCACACTGGATTCCATGGGGAAACACGTTCTTAAGGGATCATGCTTTGCCTTTAAGAATGTTTCCTGCTCCTTCACACTGTCATGGCCTTCGTTTGCTGCTAGTTCCTCAGATTTTGAGTTCGCCAAAGCCGTCTTGAACTCGTCGGCCTTCGGCAAAGCAGGAGAATCGTTGAACTGATTTAACGGAGAAAGTGTCTTTTCCCTTTCCAACTTTTTCACACTGGACACCCTGATCTCATTGTTCTTTACACAAGAGGTCTCTAAATCTAGAGAATTAGACTTGGACTTGATTTCTTCGATTGATTCTGTACAACAGAAAGAACTCTTAAATTTATCAGGCTTTGGTGCGGGGGCCTTGGAAGGGGTGGATTTATAGCGGGAGGAATTCACATTACTGTCGGGCTTGGAATGGGACGTCCCCTTCCGATAGCCCAGTTCATCGAGGGGAGAGCACCTTTTGGATACTTCACTTTCGGAAGTCCTTTTGGAATCTCGATCCGCTTTCGAAGACGACCTCCCTCGCCTGTCCACGTCGGCGTGAGACGACTCCACTTTGCTGTCCCTGTCCGACTTGGAGTAAGAGGATCGCGAGTCTCTGTAGGAGGAGGAGGAATGGGAGGACGTACGCCTGGAGTCGCCGGACCTGGAATGTGTCCTCCTGTACTCATCCTCCGAGTCCGAGCTCTCCCGCGCCCGGCTGTCCGCGTACGACCGGGAATATCGCGACCGTTCCCGGTACGGGGAGCTCCGGTGGTACCGGCGGTCGGAGTCGTAGTAATGCGAGCGCTCCGACCTTGAGTAGGAGGAGCTGGTTCGGGAGCTGCGATCGGAGCGGGAACGGGAATGAGACCGGCTTCGCCTCCTCTCTCTGTCCGAGCGGGAGCGGGAGGACGAGTACCGCGAGTCTCTCTCCGATTTGGAATAGCTCGAGTACTTCTCATCCCTGTCCGACCTGGAGCGCGACGAGGACTTGCCCGGGTCATCACCCCGGAGGGACGTGGAACTCCGTCTGGGATCTCTCTCCTTTTCCGTGCTGGAGATCTTCTGCTCATGCGACCGCTGGCTGGAGGAGGTCCTCACGGAATCCTCGTCGGACTCGGAGCCCTGCACCGCGCCATCCGACTGGGAGAACTTCCTCTTGGCCCCCTGCCTCCGGGAGCACACAGGAGCACTCTTCGAACCATCGGAAACTTCATCCTCCTTCCCAATATGGGAATCTTCTTTCGGCGGGGTTCTCTCCGTCTGCTCGGGCGCAGTCTGAGTCACGTGTTCCTCCGAGCCGCGCGACGCCGGATCCTGCTTGGCTTCCGGCTCCAAGGCCTCCTTGGGCAGCGCGCGGCTCGGCTCCCTGGGCACGGGGGCTTCGGCTTCGCCGGGCGGCGACAGCAGCAGCGCCGGCATCGGTGTCACCGGCGGCGGCGGCGGGGCCGTGGCTCCAGGAACCGGCATCGGTGACGCCGGCGGTGGCGGCGGGGGCGGGG
>WAAE01019447.1:0-12112 GCA_013400495.1 Nicator chloris | reverse complement strand
TAACCATAATAGTTCACAAACAGACATATCTTGAAAGGTTTTCTTGTGCTGTGTCTATTGAATGCCTTTAATCCTCTTCCAATTAAAATTGATACTTGGTTTTCATTTAAACAGTGCATCAAAACCTACAATTCAGACTGGCATATTGTTAACTACAGATATGAAGATTACTCAGGAGAGTTTCGACAGCTTCCAAAGTAAGTATGTTATTTAGTTTATGTAGTGGTATGATAAATTGAAATTGTGAAGGAACTTTGCATTTAATAGAGACTTATTAGAGAAGTATATTAATATGTGTAATATGTAAACTGACATATGCTATGGCCATGTTTAATGGTCAGGAGAGATGATAAAGATTTGTTGGATGGACTTGAATGTATAATAAGTTAAACCATTTTCTGGGAAGGTACTGTAATAACACTGCAATTTTAACAGGCAAGTCAAAACAAGACATTGTATCATTGACAATGTGAATTTAAGTATGATAACTAAAACAGGCTAATGTTCAGATGAACCTAAAATGGTAATATCCTGTTTTCTTTGCTTCAAAGGCAGCTTTTGGAACTCCCTGTAGGAGCTTGGGGAATAGAACCTAACTGAGATGGTTACAGCAGGTTTTCACAGGATGATTCAAAGTAAAAGCCAAACTGACATCTGTTACAAACTTTCTAAACCATCTGCTACAGAAATGTTTTCCCACTTTTTCAAAATTTTCTAGGAAGACTATAGAGATTAGAACATTAATTCAGAATGTTTGAGAGTAGCTAAATACTCTGAATACCCCAACTCTGGAAGATCTCTGTCTTCCCTAACTGCTCTCCTGCATCTATCAGCTCAGCAATAGTTACCGTGCCCTGTGGAGGGTTTTGATCTACTCACAGGTATTGTACAAGTCAGTACCTGGTTTTCACTTGCCCTGAACAGAAACCACAATAGGGATTTAAAAAAATGCATTATCCTGCAAGGAGCCAGTGTTTGCAGGTATGAAGTCTTACTCTTAAGATATTAGGAGTGCAGTGAATGAGGACATTTGTTCTCTTCAGTTACACATTAGGACAGTGACAAGCAGAACAAAATGGACGTGGCAGCCAGATGTACAAATGAGGAAAATTGCTTTCTAAGAAATAGAATTAATAAAAAATACATGCTTTTACTTAATTATTTTTGTGCTTTTTCCTATTCAGCAGGAAAAGAACATCTTAATTTTTGCATCAATAAAATATATAACTAACCAATAAATTCCTAGTACTTCAGAAGCTTTTTCTTTTGTAGTAAAGGGGCAAAGCCAGACAAGCTTCCTGTTCATTTATATGAAGTGGATGAAGAAGCAGATAAAGATGAGGTGAGATAATAGCAATTCCTTACTTTCTCTTGTTTTCATTAAAGAATGTTGAGTGTGTAGAGGTTGTGAGTTTGGTTAAGTGTTGATGTAAGTTCATGAAAACAGAGGTTAGATTGAACCACCTTCTTGGGAAACAAATTAGTTATTTTAGCTGTCTCCTTTCAAATAACCTTGTTCTCTGGAGATCTGTCAGATGAGTTAGAAAAAGTTTTGACAGATAATAAAATTGAAATTTTAGTACTTGGTGACATATAATCCTTCAGCTGTCATAAAATATGGTTTATACTGTGTCTATGTAGACAGGTTTCCAGAGAGAAATGTTTCATGCAGTTTAATCGTGGAATGGAATAAAATCATTGGTGAATCTGTTCCAGCACAGCAACAGCACACACACTTCAGCATGCATGACAGTGCAGCATATAGTGTGAGCTAAAATCAGTTCATCACAAATTTGAGTATAGGAGAAGACTTGGAGAGCTATCATGGAAACAAAAGCTTAAAAAATTGACTAAAACTCCAAGGTATTTTCTCTTGTGTAATTGACTTAAGGAAAGGAGAGGCGTATAGTGTCAAGCAATTTTCAAGTATATTTCAAATGCCAAAGACTTTTTTTCAGCAACTGCCTCTGTTATTTTTGTGATTTATTTATTTTTTACCACGCCCTGTTTCAAAACATGTCTTTAAATGCTACTGTTTTCTTTTCTTGTGAGTACTTGAACTCTTACATCTCAACCAAGAATGAAAATAATTTTTCTATGTTGCGGTTTTTACCTCCTGACAATTCCTTTTCTTCTAAATTCCTGGAATTCAGAACTGCTGCTTATGAAATGAAAGGATTAAATGTGAAGAAGTTGTTTGGGGAATACATCTGAGTAGATAGATTACCAATCAGAGAGTCTCAGGCTGACATTTATCCAGCACTGCTATTAATCTGCACTGTGATATTTGGACAAATAACTTGAGGCATCTATATCCAAAACTTCCTGTTTGTAGGATGGGAATAATTATCATAACTATTATACTGACATTTGAAAGACTTGGCATTATTTACTGTGATAATATTTCTGACAACAGAAATGTTTTAGAAAACACTGAGTTAAACACTAAAAAATTAAATGTATATAATTGACTGTAATTCTTACCAGGAAATACATTATGGGTAGAGTTAGTTAAACACTATGGTTTGGCTCTTAGCAGGTAGCATGTGTTTTACTGGGAAGTGTAAGCAGAGGACTGCCTGGGTCCTGTAAGAACAGGCAGGAACAGGGTATTTCTTCCAGAAGTACAATCACTGGAGGGGAGGTATGCTGCTCTTTGAGGAACTTGAAAAATAAACACAAGAAAAAGACATGCTAGGAGGAAAAGGGAAGTTAGTGGGACAATAGAGTGAGTGGACCATAAATTCTTTCATCAAGGGAAGACTTAATGCAAGAGGTGTTTCTTTCAGACATTAATATCTTTCTATGCACAGATGCAAACCTTAGACTGAAAGTTGTTTTGGTCTTTTAGTCTTTTGGTCTTTTTGTTTCGCTTTTGTTTGTGTTTGAAGAAAGCTGATTTATTAAGAGAATGATAGAAAAGGAAAAGCTACAAGTGATTAAAAATTGAAGGAAAATCAGATAAAGATTAGTTTAATCATGCATCATTGAAAAGGAGAAAATTACCTATCCAAAACTAATTTGGGCTATCAGGCCATCACATTGATGTTTACAAATGGAATTTTTCGATCTGGTATGAGATCAAGATATGAGATTGTTTTTGTTGAAACAGTTGCTGTTGAAGTAAACTTTGGAGCCAAGTTTGTGGGAAAGATCACTTTAAAAAGTGCAGCACAGTGTGCAGCAGTAATGATAAAAGTGAGGAAATTACCTTACCAGTTGGAAACAGGAAGTATGCTTTCAGTATGAGAGTCGTGTGTTAACAACTGGATCCTGGGTTCCTTTGTATTAACAGATGGGCAGCTGGAAAGATGCAGTAGCTTTTTGGCTCTGTAGGCAGGAATTCTGCCTGACAGAAAGAAATGGTGTAACTAGAGAGGCCCAAATGACGCTCGGTTTTATTGCTCGAAAACAGCATGCAGCTCAACAGAGTTGGGAAATTGTGCACATCAGCAACTGGGAACTGGAGCCTTAATAGAGCTAAATCTTAATTTTTGTTAATTCAGGTAATGAATTAGTTTAATCATGGGAGGTCATCCTATGCATGGTTTGTGCAGTTACAGCAATGCGTTGGTTGTTTTGTGCCAAGTTTTGGCAATAACTCATCATCGACTCATCGCTTTACACTTGTAAAGGTGATTTAAACCCACCCTTTCCTTGGAGATAACTCATGCCAGGGGAGGTGAAGAGTCATATAGAGTCGTATTTGGAAAGCCAGTGTTTTAAGTTGTGTCTTGATTCTTGTACAAGAAAAATAGTTGTCTAGGTAACAGAACAGTGGTGGAGGCTAATGACTTGAAAATATGAAAAAAAGGAGACTCTTTTGCTTGGACAGTGAGACTTTTTGGGACACGTGAAAATTTACTGAGTATTTCTGGTTTATGCCTTTGGGCCATTATATCAGATGCTCTGATTGTTGATGACCACGTCATCCTTACTGGGCCTAACTTCAATAGTACCAAGCTGACTGTATATTTTAAAAGGTCAGATTGATGCATCTTTTGCCTTCTGTTCACAGTTTTTTGAAGTTCACATGTGCATATGCTTATGAGTAGGCAAGCTAGACAGACTAAATAAGCTGTAAATAAATTACCTAGTAACGTTTTACAGAATGTTCCTTGATTCAGTTCCAGAAACAAATTAATATTATTCCAAGATTTGGTTTAATGTTCACTTGTTGAACTAGTGACTCTCTCCCCCTTATGTAATCAGGTTTTGTTGCATGTTTTCTTAGCAGCCAAGAAAAAGTACTTGAGGTACTCAAGGATGTTTTGTGATTTTGTTTTCGGCTGGATGCTCAGCTAATTCTGAATGTTTCAATAAAAAATTACCAGGAGTATTTCTCCTCTAGATGGATCTCCTATGTGTCTAATTCATTAATAATTTTCTTTTGAAATGGCTTACATCAACTGGAAACCATGGTAATGTCAGCTTCGTAGTACTCTAAAAGATTACTTGGAACTGGTGATTTAATATTTATTCTGTGGCAGTTATAAATCAGTCCTTTTGATCTGTTTTGATAGGAGAGTGCTGCTTTTTGGTAGTTGTTAACATCCTAAGTTTTTTGATGCAGTCATTCAGTTCCCTGCACTGGCAGATGGATGGGGTGTACAGGCAGTGGGTGTGATGTGGGATGCTTGCATTGCATCTGCTGTTTGTGAACTTGCCATTGCTGCCAAGTTCAGTCTTGTTCTCTCTGCAAAGCTTTGATTCTGATGTGTAAAAGGGCAGATCCAAGTCAAGAATTAATTCTCTCTAAATTCTTAAGAAAGTAAGGCCTTTGAAGTACTGTAAAGCAAAATGGTTTGAGAAATCATGATTTGAAGTTTTGGATAAGCATGTGTTTCCATTGTTCTTTTTGGCAATAGAAATTGGTAAAAATTCTTACACTCTGTCGAAAAGGTTACAAGGTAAATGTAAGTAAACGTTTTAAGTTTTGACTGTTTGCTCATTCCCCTGTTTTGCTGGGGTTTGTCTTGACAAACATTTAGCTATCTATAGGCTGGCCATCCTGTTGGTTGTAGATAAAGCCTGTAGAAGTGGCCACATTACATATTAAAAGTTAGATGAGGTTAATCTCATCCCAGGTCTTTAAATAAAATAATGGAAAAGCTATAGAATTTCAGCAGGGACTCATGGTACATTGTTATCATTATATTATGAACATAGTTATTCCAACTTCTAAAATTACTTCTGAAATTATTGATAAACACCACATGGGCTGTGATGCAAAAGTTAACCTTTTTTTTTTGTCCTTTTTTCTTTCTCCCTTTCCCCGTATTCCTTTCTTCATCTCCAGGATGCAGCATCTCTTGGGTCTCAGAAGGGTGGAATTACAAAACAAGGATGGCTGTACAAAGGCAACATGAACAGTGCAATCAGTGTGACAATGAGAGTAAGTTTAAGAATATCCTACATATGACAAAAACTTGAACACTGATATTAAATATCCCTGTGCCTTGGAGAGGTCAATTTGTGGTATGTGGTTTAGTTGTGAGAAAAAATTGTATGAAAAGAAAGAGGGAAGCTTGTATGTACTTCATATAACTGAAACCTTGCTTTTATTTTATTATATGTAAATCAGAAAAAAAAGCCATGAAAAATCTGGTATGTGGGAGGAGTTAAATTTTCCTAACTGTACCTTGGTGTGATTTTAGTGGAAAAGGGACTGTAATATTGGGGGGGAGGGAGTGGGGTGTTATTTGTTTGTATTATTATATTTTGTATAAAACTATGATTTTTAAATTTGTCTCATGTATATTATAGAGTCAGTTTTAAATACCTTTCAGTAGGTCAAAAATACTGTCAAATGATATAGTACAATCCTGTTGCAGATATCATAAGTTAATTTTTTTAAATTAATAGTTTCTGTTTTCTTTTCTGCAGATACTGCTCATGTTATCTATAAATAAAAGCTTTTTTTCCATTACCTACTATGTAAATTGCACTTATGAGTATATAATGTGAAGCTAATTAATACTAGTGTTGTCACTGTTCTTCTTCCCTCCTTTCTTTTCACTAGTCATTTAAAAGAAGATTTTTCCACTTAATCCAGCTGGGTGATGGATCCTATAATCTCAATTTCTACAAAGATGAAAAAATATCAAAAGAACCTAAAGGATCAATATTTCTAGATTCATGTATGGGAGTGGTCCAGGTAATTATAACTATTCTGCCTGTTTTCCAATTAATTCTGTGTTCATTAGCAAGTGAAATTTTATTTAAAATATAGATTAGTGTTGTTGAATGTAGATTAGTACCTGTTATGCAGAGGAACAAATAGACACTTGCTGAAGCAGTGAACAAGATTCTAAAGGGCAAGAGACTGCATTTCTGAAATCTTTCTGAAAAGAACATAAATTACTAGTTGATGTCAAGTATTTAGCAAACCAAATTCTAAGGCAAATGCACAAAGAACCCTAAACTTGGCAAAGTAATGACAACATAAAATTGAAGTTTATTTCAGTTAGATTTTGTGCTTGCATGAGCTGTAAAATGTTTTTCATAGCTTCTTGTGTGGGATTTCTGTTGCAGGAATTGTATCGAATTCAAACAGCCTTCCAGATGCTTTCGTTTGACCTTTATAATGTTACTTTTCTGTGCTTTTCTTTATTTTGAAAAGTTAAGGGCTTTGGTAAAATGTTTGTCAGTAGAAAGTGCCAAAGAAAAGATTATTTTTTTTTTTTTAATGTGATTCTGCTATGTATTTATAGTACAGCATGTAACTGTTCTGTTAGGCACAGCATACCTGGAAAAACCCCGTGGGTCTTAGGGGGTTTTTTTTAGCTTGTACAGAAATAGGCGAAGTTTAATAAAATTGTGTTGCTTAAATAATATTTTTGTAGTACAAAGTTGTTTGAAGATTTACACAAAGAAATAAAACAACTTCACAGAGGATTTTTTTCCCCCCAAATATGTAGTATTGTTTTTTGGATTCACGTTTAATGGGTAACTCCTGTGAAAATCTTATAACTGTAATAAATTTTATCATATTGCAAGTCCTGTATATAATTTTACAGGAATTATTTTGCCTTAGGGATACAATTCTGGCCAACTCCACTGAAATAAATTTAATTTAATTTGTGTTTTTGAAACAAGCCAACAGACATAAAGTGGTTCCTAAATATGGCTATAGTCTCATCAATGTACACAAATACTGATGGAGGGTGCAAAGAGGACAGAGCCAGGCTCTGCTCAGTGCTGCCCCGTGACAGGGCTGGAGGCAACGGGCACAACCTGAACCACAGGAGGATCTGTGAACATCAGGGAACACTTTTTCACTGTGGGGGTGGCCGAGCACTGGCACAGGCTGCCCAGAGAGGCTGTGGAGTCTCCATCCCTGGAGATACTCAAAAGCTTCCTGGCCACGATCCTGTGCTAAATGGCTTTAATTGGCTGTGCTTGAGGAGGGAGTGTTGGATGAAATGACGACCAGAGGCCCCTTCTAACCTCTAACCGTTCTATCATTTTAGGATTTAAAACCTGAAAATCTCTTTTCCTCATACATACTTTCAAACTGTTCCATACATTCTGTTCCATCACTTCAATCCAATTAACCTCAAGTTTCCTCAGACTCTGCCAGAAGCTTGCTTTTTAAAACAAACAATGTATTACTGTTCCTTTGTTCTTCTGCAGATAGGGCTGATAAAGTCATCTTTAAGTAAAATTGTACCTTGGATACATTTAAATTTAAAGTTGGCTGTCTCTCTAATGCTATACTGTATTGTACATTATCTTCAGTGTTCATCTTGACACCTGGTCTTCAAAACTGCATGTAAAAACTTGAGACTAGTTATGAATTAGCATCAGGTGCAAAATCAAAACCAGTTAATGCTCGCTTCCAAGAAGCCAAGTAGTCATTCAATGGCTAGAATAATGGGGTTTGGTAATAACTGTTTTCTTCACTTGAATTTTTGGTAGGGGGGGCAAGTAAATGCTGATTTAAGCTATCAAATATTATACATAACGTCCCTATTCCAGATGTGTCATTTTATTATCTTATATTATATTTTATATCCTTTCTGGCTGACCTTGTTGTTTTACTGTTACTTATTATTGGTGTTGAATTAGCATTTAGGAACTCATATGGGAAAAAGTGGTATCTACACAGCAGAAATTGCACTTCCATTTAGAGGAAAATAAAGAAAAAGATTTGTAAGGACCCCAGCCATATTACTTCGAAGTAGTCTGACATGGAATTCATAGAAATGGTTTTTCTTAGGTAGTTATGCTTACAAGCTTTTGTTCTCAGAATGAAACTACTTGTTTTAGAGTCAGTATTTTTAGTGAGGGGAGATAAGTTCCTATTGCATTGCTATAACACTTTTCTGGTTTCTGTTCATTTGGTGCATTTGCTTACTTATTTTTTCAAAGACAGCAGATGCCTGAGAGAAAAGTACTGGCTTCACTTAGAGATGTGAAGTTAGACCAGAATATGCTTCTTCATCAGAGCTTGTATCAAGAGGAATGCTGAATGTGTGCAATAGGGGGGTTTTGTTTTGTTGGGGATTTTGGTTTGGGTGGATTACTTTTTTTCCCCAAATTTAAATTAAGAGACTGGAATTCTTGGAGTTCTGTTTGGTGTTTTTGGATTTGGTTTTGTTTTGTTGGGGTTTTTATTTTAATACTAAATTATATAGAGGCTTCTCTGATCAGAGATGTGGAGCACATCATCTGTGCAGTGTATCTATTCACACATCCCGCCATATATAGAGGTATAGTTGCTCTAATTCAGAGTTTTGTGAAAGCTGAGATCTGTGACATCTACTGCCTGTGTCAAGGTTTTATACTGTGAAACACAGAGGTTACTTTCTCAGGATTTTTTGTTTATTTCAGCACTGATTTCAACTAGTAAGATTGACTTAGGTCTGAAGTCCACACTTCTGTTTGTATGCTTGACAGAAACTCAGCTTTGGTAGAAAGCTGACTGTTTTGTCAACAAGTAGTTAGTCTGTTAATGGAAGAATCTGAGATACAGTGAACCTAGTATGTAATTTGGCATTTAATTTAACTTAAACAAAAAATCCCCGACCATTAAGCCTTACTGTTTATTTTAATGTTTAGCTAATGCATTATCAATTTGTAAAACTAAATTGATGCTAATATAGAATTTTCATTTCAGACTTCTGAATTCATTCCCAGAAACATGAGTCAGACGAAGTAGCATTTGAAACCCTGGTTTAAATTGTGCAGAGAAGGATGACAGAAATGGTTGAGGAAAAAAAGAGGAACTGATTCCTAACTTTATGTATATCTATATGACTAACAATATCAGGGCGTTTGGCATTGATGTTGGTTATCATTTTACCTCCAGTATAAAAGCCCAGTCTGCAAAGAGTTGCCACTCAAATTCTCATTTTGTGCTTTTTTTTTTCATTTTTTTTCAGTACACCTTAGTTAGCTTCATTTCTAGGTGATCTGAGTACATAAAGAATTGATATTTGGAAATTAGATCTTTTGGGTTTTTATTAAATGATTGCAAGCAGAATGATGACTGGAAGCTGGAAGACAGGCTGTTCTCGTTCCTACTTGCACCTGTTGCAGTGCTACAAATAACTTCAAAAGGTCAAATGTCAGAGAGCAGAAGTGTCATTATGATACATTTTTTTCAAAATATCAAACTGTATTTTTGTATAGAATATCTGAAATATGTGTAACTTCCTTTGGTGGTGGTCAGACAGTATGTGAAGTGCTACACAGGTCTTTTATTTTCTTATAGAACAATAAAGTCAGACGTTTCGCATTTGAGCTCAAGATGCAAGACAAGAGTAGTTTCCTTTTAGCTGCAGACAGTGAACTTGAAATGGAAGAGTGGATAAACACTCTGAACAAAATCCTTCAGCTTAACTTTGAGGCTGCAATGCAAGAAAAAAGAAATGGCGAGTCCCATGAAGGTAAGCAGGGTTTCTAGCAAGGATAATGTTATATGACCTTGTCTTCTTACATGCATTTTGGAAAGAATTTTTTTGTTTTCCTGGGTCATAAAAATAACAGGCCTTTTTACTGTCCACTTCAACTGATGAGCATTTTGACCTTGTGGGCATTAAAACAGTCCTGTTCTGTATTGACTGGAGTTGACTCAAGCCCAGAAGATAATTGTGAGATTGATTTAAGTCTAGAAAAGTAGAACCCACAATGTGAAATCAGGACTGAGGCACTTTAAGGAGGAAAAGAAACTTAGGATGGACTTGTTTTGAAATGTGTAAAATGCTGCTGAAAAAGAAATACTCTCTTCTGTGGTCACTGTAGGTATAAATCCTGTTACAGTGTGGGGCTTAAATTTAATTCCCTTAACCACAAATATTTCCTGCAAGTATTGAAATAGACTGCTTGGGTGTAGAATCCTCTCTGTTGGAGCCCTTTAAGAATAGGTAAGGCAGGTATCTGTAAGGAATGCAATGTGTGTCACCAGTATTTCAGTGACAAAGGAATAGTCTAGATGTCCTCTCATTCACTTTCCTCCTTGAGAGTGGATGGAGAGGGGAACTGGTGTGAAACCAACTGTATGCATATCCAGAAGAACCTGGAGGATATTACAGAAGGTTGTTTTTCTATAGATAGTACAAAGTACCAGAAGGGATCATTAGAGTTTAAAATGAATATCACAGTCTTCAAAGACTGTCAGAATTTAGTGTGATGCTTGCAACAAAAGCAAATCTGAAAAGGAGAAGCATCTAGCTCTGGGAAAGTCATTTTAGTCTGTGCTCCTTAGTTGACCTTAGCACTGCAAGATGTTTATAGCTAAGTGAATGGCTGCTTTGTAAATCCAGTAACTGTTGGTGAGTAGAGCTGGGAACCTAATGAACAGAGGGAACTTGTTTTGACATCAAGTTACAATGCATTGTGGAAAGAGTAATGTAACTTTGTGCACTGAGTATCTGCTTGCCCCATGCAGATATAAAAATTAAAAGTAAAGATGTGTTCTGGTAAGAATAGAAATAACTGTTACTTTAATGATTTTTATAGCGAGTTAGATCTTTCAAGAAATCACTGCATCAAAATGATGCAGTTGTCCACAACCTATTTATGTTGAACAGTTGTCATTTTTGAGGGGGTAGGAGATTAAAAAAGATGAAATTCTTTTGCTATGGAGTTTGGTGAGCACTTTGAAATTTTTATATTTATTTTAAAATGAGGTTTTATAATTTCAGATGATGAACAAAGCAAACTGGAAAGCTCATCAAGTAGTTTTGATAACTACTATCCTGAAATTGCCAAGGTAATATATATTGTAAATGTCAACTGGGGATATAAAGTACTAAACTTAAGTTAGCCACATGAACTTTCAGTAAAGGTAAGGCATTGGCTTGTAGCTTCCAGTCAGTTTGTGGTGCTTGGAAAGCTTAGAAGCTCTTTTGTGAATAGGTGTGGTTATTGAACTTCTTTATTTTCTGCTTTTGGAAGGAAACAAGATACTGTCTTCAGGTTTCCTATAGAAATCTTAACATGCTGTTTAAATGCAGCATGTCTTACTATTTTATTCTTTTATTAATTCATTATATTTTGTATTGCTTCATTGCATTCAGGTAAGTGTTAAAGTGTTTCTGTAGAAATCTAGTTATACTGAAGTCAAGTTTAATTTTTAGACTTAAAAATCCAGAGCAGCTTTATAGCAGAGATGAAGTGAATGTATTGTAAGATGTTTGTGTTTATAATGAACTGGCAGGTCCATGGATGCTTCCTGTGTTGCCATGGTTCTTGCTTTTCAGTTTTGTTTTTAGAGAGGTGTGAGAGAAACAAGCATGTAATAAAATGGAACCAAATAGAAAATAACAGTAACTCTTCCTCAGCCCATGTGCAGACTTTATTTCAGTTAAATCAGTGAATTGTATGCTGCATTGGGTTGTGTGAGTTTTGTAAGGGAGAAATTTTTGTTAAATCACCCAAGAACTGAAACTGGTGACCTTTTTCATTGAAGCTGCAGAATCCAAACTCCTTCCTGTGACTTCCTTACTGTTTCTTCTGTGTGATACAGCCTGGAGTATTGAAACTTTTCTGCTTGACCATTCTCTGGAATGTTCTCCCTTTCTTTTCTGAGGATCTGCCTGACCTAGTAACTCCTCCTGAAGGTAGTGCAGCTTATGAACTGAGAATAAGCAAACCACATTCTATC
>WAAE01019446.1:0-36716 GCA_013400495.1 Nicator chloris | reverse complement strand
AGAGACCTCATCTGTCACCCTCTAGAACTTCAGGTCACTGTGAACACGAGACACGAGACATATACGCAAAGCCCCTGGCAGAAGGAAATAGGAATGTTCCTTATGAGCATTCCTGGAGCTCTGTCAAGAGACACTGCGTGGAGCTGCTGCCCTGTGATAGCTGGATGTCATGAGGGGAGCTTTTTCTCCTGATACACGTGTTCTTCCCCCAAACCAAACACAAACCTCAGTCTTTCAGCTTGTTGACATGGCAGCTGCTGCCTTTCCAAACCAACCAGCTGCGCCTGCAGAGAATCTGGCGCATTGTTCATGGCACTCCAGCCTGGAAGGATGGACGGAGGGTGGGGAAGGAATTGATACATGGCAGCTCTGGAGGCAGATGCAGATAATAAGGTCAAGAACTGCCTTTGTAATGAAGTTCCAAGGCTGCTTCCAGATCCAGCACAGGCCACACTGGCTCCGACCTGCTCAGCTCTCCCAGTGGATTCTGCTGGTGGACAGGCAATCCCTCCACTCTCCTGCCCTTATTTCCTCTCTTCTTCTTGCAAAAGGGAGGGAGGGAGTGAAGAGATTTTTAACGAGGCAGCAACAAACAGGTAAGTCACTCCAGCTCCACTGTCAGCGTTAGCATCAGAACTGCTGCCCTTGCCTCTCCTTAAAGGGGAGGGCAGCAGAAGCAGCACCTCCTGTGCCCACCACCACACCCCAAAGGTCAGTGGGCAAGAGCACGTGAAGAAGCAGTGAGGAAGCTTGTGGCTTTTAGGACCAGAGGAAATGGTCTCAAGTTGTGCCAAGGGAGGTTGGAGTGGACATTACTCAGAATTTTACTCCCTGAAAGAGTGATCAGACATAGGCACAGGCTGCCCAAGAAAGCAGTGGAGCCACTGTTGCTGGAGATACTTAACAGACATGTAGGTGTGGCACTTAGGGACTTGGTTTAGTGGTGGACTTGGCAAACCGGGCTTTGGGGTTGGACCCAGGCACTCAAAGGTCTCTTCCATCCTAACAGATTCCATCATTTCTCCTGACTACATGAGCTCCATCTCCAAAGCCCCACGCTCCAGGACAGAAAGGTTCAGGAAACAGGAAAAGCTTTAATCCAACAGCTGTAACCAAAGCGGCAGGGAACACGGCAGCAAACCCAGCTGGCACAGTCCCATTTGTCATTGCTCCTTGATCACTGTGCCTGGGTCATGGAGCTTCCCCTGTGACCAAAACCAACTTGTCAGCCACACTGGGAAGCATCCCAATGGCAGAGCATGGAGCCACAACTCTGCACCAGGCAGTGGGGGACAGAGGAGAGGCAGCTGATAGACAAATGATCAGCTCTGGATCCCCAGAAGGTTTTCTCCTCCCGCACAGAAATGCCAGCGCATGCTGTCAGTGCTACAGGAAGCAAAACCCAGCCCACCCTGCCTTTTACAGACCCTTTACATTCCCCACCCTCCACACCAGAGCTGGCTTAACTCTGAAAATAATTTTTTGCTTTGCAAGCACAAGAAGAGAAAGCGGTACAGGCTTGGAGGGAAGTTCCTGTGCAGTAGATTGGTAGGAAAGCCCCACACTAACCTAACTACAAGCAAGGTTTGAGGTTGTTGGTGAATTTTGAGCAAAAGACAGAACTTGACTACTGCCACATCTCTATAAAGTTAGAAATACATTCTGCTTTTGGAGCGGATAAGGCAATATTTAGATGCTGCACTGGACGGTGCAATTCTTTTACAACACAAACACAGGAAGCCATGCTCCATCTCTTCCTCTGAAAACACAACTGCCATTGCAAAGAAACTGCAAACACTACTCACCTGTCCCGGCATTCAAGACCCCACAGAATTCACTACTCAGCTGGAGATGAGTTTTAACAGGCTGTAGAGAGTGAGTGTCTGTGAGAGTGCCAGCAACACAATGTTCTGGCACTTCCTCCTTCTGAAAAGAAATTACAAGAGAAAAATTCTGAACACGTGGAAAAAACACAATAGATAAAGAAGGATATGACATCATTTATCCATTGAGTAGGTCATAAAAAGGATGTAATTAGTGCTGCAAAAAACCTATCGAATTAGACAGTAATCATAAAAAAAAGGAGGAATTCCTGCCTCATTGTCACTACACTTTAAGCTTTACCGAGTGCAAGGAAAATTTATGGTTTTGTTTTCTCCTCCTTTGCCAAGAATTCCGAGTGCTCACGCTGCTTTGGGGGCTGCCACTCATAACTGAGCTGACCCTTCCATAGAGCTGCTCCCACCCCAAGCCCTAAGTACAGAATACCCCCGTGGAAATACACTCTTTTAAACTAATATTTTACTCGTTCATTCAACTCCCTCAAATGCCAGGGACCTCACTGAAGGACATTGCCACATTCCCTCATTTTATGACAGTTCTCCCTTGGCCCTGTGATCAAGGGTGGCTGTCTTTCCCTTGTGTAAGAGACGCTGGCATATTCATAAATCACTTCTTTATCAGTACAGCCACTACATTTAGGGTTTACTACAGTTCCTCCTCAGCTGCCTGATACAAACATTGCTCTGTAGCGTCCCAGACCCCTCTCCTCTCCCCAAATCCTTCCATGCACAGCAGCACCATGGATGGACTCATGACTACTCTTGTCCCAGCACAGAAACTCCCCAGCCACTCTGGGCTACCTGATGCAGTGTTTCACCACCATTGCTTTCATTCTAACTTGCCACAGTTCAATTTGTGCCCATTGTGCCTCCTGCCACCTCTGCATTGAACAGTGGAGAGTCTCGCTTGTGTCCTTCACCCACCCACCTTCAGTCAGGTGTTTGCACACCCTGACCAGACAGCCCAGCCTGCTCTAGTCCCAGAAAAGTCAGCAGAGCTCTCCCAGCCTCTCCTCATGCACTGTGTGCTCCAGTGCCCTTCTCACCTTAGTGGCCCTTTGGTGGACTTACTCGAGTACAGACACGGCTCCCTCATCCTGGCATTCCAGAACCAGCCCTCCAGGTGTGTCTCACCAGTGCTGAGCCGTGGCCAAGGATATTCATTAGGGGTAGATGGATGACCCCACATCATCCACCACCTACATTCTCGGTAACATCTTCAACTTACCAGGTGTCTCCTGGAATCCCACCCAGCAGACAGGAGACACTCCAGGAGGTTCCTGGAACATGTGGAACAGAACCTCCTGACACAGCTGGCAGGTGAGCCCAGTGGGGGAAGTGTCCCAGGGGATCTGCTGTTTGCAAGTAGAGGAGCACTGGTGGGAGATGGGGTTGCCAAAGGCCATCCAGGGTACAGTGACCATGACATGATTTGATTTCAGTTCTCAATGAAGGGACAGAGGACGGAAGGGGGTCAGCAAAACCACTACCTTGGACTTGTGGAGGACAGGCTTTGGTCTGTTCAGACCACTGGCTGAGAGAATCCCTTGGGAGGCAGTCCTGAGGGGCCAAGGAGCCCAGGAAGGCTGCACATTCCTCAGGAAGGAGGTCACACAGGTGGAGTAGAAGCCCATTCCAATGTGCTGTAAGCTGGTTCAGGGAAGGCTGGCCTGGATGAACAGCAAGCTTCCACTGGGACTCAGGGAAGAACAGAGAGTTTAGCAGCTCTGGAAGAACAGTCAGGCAACTCAGGAAGACTACAAGGATGTCATGAAGTTAATCATGACAAAGAAAAGAGAGAAAACTAGAAAGGTAACGGTGCAGCTAGAAGTCAATCTGGCCACCAGCATAAGAGTGAAGAAAAAAATGCTTTTCCAAATGCATTAATAACAAAAAGAGGCCAAGGAGATTCTCCATCCTTTATTGCATGCTGGGGTGGGGACACAACCTCCAGGGATGAGGAAAAGGCTGAGGTACTCAATGCCTTCTTGACCTCAGCCTTTAACCCAAAGCCCAGCTCCCCTCTGCATATCCAGCGCCCTGAGCTGGAAGACAGAAACAGAAGCAGAATGAAGTCCCGACACTGCAAGAGGAAGGAAGTTGTTAGTGAGCTGCTGTGCTGCGCAGACATGCACAAGTCTAGGGAGATGCCATCCTTCCTCATAAGGCCATGGAGGCAGCTGGTGAAGCAGCTCACAAAGCTCCACTCTCCATCGTTTATCAGCGGTCCGGGTTAACTGGAGAGCTCCTGGGTGACTGGAGGTTGGCCAATGTGACACCCATCTGAGAAGGCTTGGAAGGACAACTGGGGGAACCGCAGGCCTGCCAGCCTGACCTCAGTGCCCGGGAAGGGTATGGAACAGATCACCTGGAGTACAATCACACGATGTATGCTGCACCACTGGGCCATCAGGCACAGGCAGCACGGGTTTAAGCAGGTCCTGGCTTGACTGACCCAACCTCCTTCTATGAACACCTAATGGATGGGGAAAGGCTGTGGATGTTGCATACCTGGGCCTTCAGTAAAGCCTTTGATCACTGCTCTCACAGCGTTCTCCTGGAGAGCACTGTCCTTGCAGCCCACAGATTTAACAGGTTCCCCGTTTGCTGGGAAAGAACTGCCTGGATGGCCGGGCCCAGAGAGTGGTGGTGGAATTAATCCAGTTGGCAGTGGGTCACTGGTGTTGTACCCCAGAGCCCACTGTCAGGGCCAGTCCCGTTTCATATCTTTGAGGTTCAACAAGGCCAAGTGCCATGTCCTGCCCCTGTGTCACAACCCCAGCAGTTCCAGGCTGGGGAAGAGTGGCTGGGAAGAGCCCAGCAGGAAAGGGCCTGGGTCTGCTGGTCCATAGTGCATGCCCAGCTGGGCAAGAAGGTCAGTGGCTCCTGGCCTGGGTCAGCAAGGGAGTGGCCAGCAGGAGCAGTGCAGTGACTGTCCCCCTGTCAGGGGCACTTGTGAGGCCTCACCCCAAGTGCTGTGTCCAGTTCTGGGCTGTCACTGCAAGGACAGTGAGGGGCTGGAGCACATCCAGAGAAGGGAACAGAGCTGGGCAAAGGGCTGGAGCACAAGTCTGATGAGGAGGGGCTGAGGGCGCTGGAGGTGTTTAACCTGAAGGAAAAGGAGGCTCAGGGAGCCCTCTGGCTCTTCACAACTCCCTGAGAGGGGAGGAAGGTGCAGCCAGGTGGGGGTGAGGCTCTGCTCCCAAGGAACAGGATGAGGGGAAATCAATAGAATGGTTTGGGTTGGAAGGGATGTTAAAGAACATCTTGTTCCACCCCCCTGCCATGATCAGGGACACCTTCCATCATCCCAGCTTGCTCCAAGCCCCATCCAACCCGGTCTTGGACACTTCCAGGAATGCGGCAGCCACAGCTGCTCTGGGCAACCTGTAGCAGGGCCTTCCCACCCTCATAGGGAGCAATTTCTTCCCTATATCCAATCTAAACATGCTCTCTGCCAGTCTGAAGCCATTGCCCCTTGTCCTGTGCCTTCAGGGCCTTGCAAAGACTCTCTCTGCATCTTTCCTTTAAGCTCCCTTCAGGCACTGGAAGACCACAATGAGGTCCCCCCAAAGCCTTCTCTTCCCCAGGATGAACAATCCCAATTCCCTCAGCCTTTCCTCACAGCAGAGCTGATTCCATCCCTCTGATCCCCTTGGTGTCCCCGCCCTTGACTGGCTCCAGCAGCTCCCCTGTCCTTCCTGTACTGGGATCCCAGAGCTGGATGAGCACTCCCTGCACCACAGTAGTTTCAGCTTGGATATGAGGAAAAATTTCAGAGTACTTAAGCACTTTGTGCCACTGGCTCCCCAAGGAAGTGCTGCAGTCACCAGCCCTGGAAGCGCTCCAAAAAATGGAGTGCACACATGGCACTTTGGGATAAAGGCTAGTGGGTATGATGATAGTGAACTGAAGGTTGGACTTGATGATCTTGGAGGTCTTTTCCAACCTTCATGTGCTTCTTTTTACTTTTGTGCCTGGGGACATTGCTCTGAGTCCTGGACCTAGTCCTTCTGCTGATGTGGACTTGTCATCATTTGGACTTCCACAGTGGGTTCAATATTCCAATGAAAGGGACATAATCCTCCTCACAGCACTGCAGAAACAGGCAGTTCTGAGACCCTTCAGAGTGTGATAATGGCTGGTTAGATCCTAGTATCCTACAAGAATTACTTCAGCAGAGCAAGGATCCTTATAATTTCCGCTCCTAAAAGAACTGCTTTGTCTATTTGTTTTTCTGAGGAATCCCAGAAAAGTCATCCCACTGCTGTGGAATTGGAAACAGCAGGAAGCATCATTTGAACTTTTCTCAGTTTAGAAGAACTTCACACTGAGCCACGCAGGGATCTAAAATGTTTTCCGCTCCCTAAAGTAATTTTCATAAACTCTTCATGTATTTCCCCAGGTGTAAAGGATCTTTGCCAGGCAGGGAGTTCTGTTCTGAGCTCCAGCAACCGGTGCCCATTGGCACTGCCGGGCAGTGATTTACAAACTCAGAAATGCCACGGAGAGCAAGCCAAGGGTCCCTACAGATGTAACATCACAAGGGGCTGCTCAGGCTGGGATCCACAGGAGGAGCCATGGGAGAACACCAAGAGAGGACCAGCTGAGTGACACTGATGAACGAGTTCAACCTTCCCTGCAGCAAAAGGTCTCCTGAAGGACAGCAAGAGAGGCTGACCTCAGGCTCTGCTGTAAATTTGACACAGAAAGGTTCTGAGGCAGATATCAGGAATGGTACAAAACCACTGAGCTGTCACACAGAACACCTGCTCTGGGGTCTAGAAACCAGCTCTGGGGAAGGTCAAAGGCACTCCGTTTCCTTCAGTCGGGGGAACATCCCTGCAGCCAAGGGCCCACAAGTCACACTGCACGCCCTGACAACTCTGCAGAGTCCTGCTTCATCTTTGCATAGGTGGCAGGGCAGAACTGGGAGTAGAGCTGAGCCAGCAGAGCCTGGGAGGGGATCTCCAACTTGGTCCCGTGGCTCAGTTTGTTCCATATGTGCACTGCATAGGTGTTCTTAAGGAGTTTGTGAAGCTCCAAGGCACTGACTGCCTCAAACAACTTCTTCCAGTCCTGCCAGGGAATAGGATAAACAACTTCTGGGGCAAGAGCACTCACACCGTTGCAGCTCGTGCTCTCAATAGTCCTGAGGGAGCACCATTTCTTGAAGACACGAGTTAGGAGCTCTGGGCCCTGGTGGCCCCAGACCCAGCCATTGTAGTTCTGCACAAAGTCCTGCATGCAAAGCTCCATGAACTTGTGCTTGGGCTTAAAGGACAGAAAGGCTCCATTCAGTTCTCTTTCATCCTGAATCCCCAGTGCATTGGTGAGGTTCTGTAAGTTTTTAAGCACAATGAAGTCTGTATCCAGGTAGATGCCACCAAATTTCCACATCAGGACAATCCTGCAGGCGTCAGACAGGACGGGTAAAAAATAAGGCTCCCACTGCCGCAGAGGCCACAAGTACCACCTTTTCAGAGGCGTTCCAGAAAAGAGCTCTGTCAAGTCCAGGGGCCGGATTTCCACATTGGGGAAGCAGCTCAGCAAGGAGAAAGCCCAGTGCTTACGTAAGGAGGCATTCCCTTTGGCCAAGCCTTTCATGAGCACCACGACTCTTGATGCGGGGTGTGTCCTGGCCGCTGACTCCACAGAGCAGGAGAAGAGGTAACTTGGGGCAGTTTGCTCCGAGGTCTCCACAAAAAACACATTTTCTGTGGAAGGAGAGGGCCCACCAGTAATGTTGAGGGAAGAAGGCACATAATGAGCACAGCTGATTTCAGCAGACAAGCTGTGGAGGGGGCCTCTGCCATTTAGGTCCTCCCAGATGCCAGAATACAACTTGATGTAGGTGAAGGATGCGAACACAAAGATGAGGATAAAGAGGGCCCAGGGCCTGTGGCTCAGCACTACCCTGGTCAGCTTTAGGAAGCAGCTGGGCATCCTGAACATTCTCTCTCCAGCCAGAGTCTGCTCTCCCGAGACAGCCTGAAGGAAATGAAAGAAAAAACCTGACAGATGAGGCAGCAGAGTATGAGCCTTCCTTCACAGGTGTGTCCCACCTCCATAGCATTGCACAACAAACTCTGGGAACACCATTAGAGACCTCATCTGTCACCCTCTGCCACGAGCTTCCAGTTGTTCTGAACATGAGACACATACGCAAAAACCTCTGGGAGGAGGAAGCCAAACAAACAGGGAACAGGACAGAGAATCCAGCTGGCACAATCGCATTTGTCATTTCTCCCTTAATCACTGTACATATGGAATTTCTCACGTGCCCATAAAACAGCTTGTTAGAGGCACTGGGAGGAAGCCAAATGCAAGGCACTGGGACTGGGGGGGACAGAGGAGAGGCAGCCAATAGATGATCAGCTCTGGATCCCCAGAAGGTTTTCTCCTCCCGCACAGAAATGCCAGCGCATGCTGTCAGTGCTACAGGAAGCAAAACCCAGCCCACCCTGCCTTTTACAGACCCTTTACATTCCCCACCCTCCACACCAGAGATGGGTTAACCCCGTAAATCATTTTTTACGCTGTAGAAGGCAAAGAGGCACAGACTTGGTGGGACAAAGCCAGTGCTGTAGAGACAGCATGAAACTCACCTCTCCCTGCTTTCAAGACACCACAGAACACACTGGTCAGCTGAAAAGATGTTTAAAAAATTAAAGTCTGAGGATGCCTACTACTCTATAATCTGGCACTTCCTTCTTCTGAAAAGGAACGGTGAGCACACGGGGGGGAAAAAAAAGGGAGGATGTGACATCATTCATCTGTAGTGAGTAGCTGATACAAAGGTCACACAGATGCACTGTTAACAAACCAGTTCGTTAAAAAGTAATTTGAAAAAAAAGGAGGAAATTGAAATACCACTGATGCCACACTTGAAGCTTTAGACTTGTGGGAAAACGGCTAGTTTTGTTTTCACCTCCTTTGCTAAGACTTCCCAGCACACACGCTGCTTTGGGGGCTGCCACTCATAACTGAGCTGACCCTTCCATAGAGCTGCTCCCACCCCAAGCCCTAAGTACAGAATACCCCCGTGGAAATACACTCTTTTAAACTAATATTTTACTCGTTCATTCAACTCCCTCAAACGCCAGGGACCTCACTGAAGGACATTGCCACATTCAGGTGTCCCTCATTTTATGACAGTTCTCCCTTGGCCCTGTGATCAAGGGTGGCTGTCTTTCCCTTGCGTAAGAGACGCTGGCATATTCATAAATCACTTCTTTATCAGTACAGCCACTACATTTAGGGTTTACTACAGTTCCTCCTCAGCTGCCTGATACAAACATTGCTCTGTAGCGTCCCAGACCCCTCTCCTCTCCCCAAATCCTTCCATGCACAGCAGCACCATGGATGGACTCATGACTACTCTTGTCCCAGCACAGAAACTCCCCAGCCACTCTGGGCTACCTGATGCAGTGTTTCACCACCATTGCTTTCATTCTAACTTGCCACAGTTCAATTTGTGCCCATTGTGCCTCCTGCCACCTCTGCATTGAACAGTGGAGAGTCTCGCTTGTGTCCTTCACCCACCCACCTTCAGTCAGGTGTTTGCACACCCTGACCAGACAGCCCAGCCTGCTCTAGTCCCAGAAAAGTCAGCAGAGCTCTCCCAGCCTGTCCTCATGCACTGTGTGCTCCAGTGCCCTTCTCACCTTAGTGGCCCTTTGGTGGACTTACTCGAGTACAGACACGGCTCCCTCATCCTGGCATTCCAGAACCAGCCCTCCAGGTGTGTCTCACCAGTGCTGAGCCGTGGCCAAGCATCACTCCCCATGACCTTGCAGGCCATGGTCCACAGGCTGTGGGGACATCTGCTGGCTCCTGGTCAGCTTGTGTTCCAGTGGACCACCAGGCCCTTTCCCACCAAGGTGCTTTCCATGGAAATGCTGCCTATTATTTTCATGGCCTTGCTTGTTAAATTTCAAAGGCAAGTTAACCAATACAGGGCTTGAAATATGCAAACACAAAATGTGTCCAAACAAAAATTGCAAAATGCACAGAGACACCTCACTGCACAATGTAAACCCTGACACTGAAATATCATCAAACATCCCTTGTTCCAAGCACAAAAGGGGTAAAACAACGGAAACAGACACAGGGCTGCCACCACAGATGACCTTGAACTCCACCATGCAAGGACTGCCACCAGTCTGCTGCTGCTGGATCAGCACATGTACACGCCTACTTTTAGTGCACCCTGCCCTGAGCAAAGTGATTTCCTGCCTTACATGACTAACAGTGCTTCACTGATATTCCTTTGGTAGCAAAATGATAGACAGCAAAAAAGGGAAACAACCCAAACTAGATGATAATTGAATGACTGACTGATGGTACAACATGAATTGTGCACAAAGTCGACTTACACGAAACCAAAAAAGTATCCTGCATTCCTGCAATACTTAACTTTTCAAATTGTAACAGAAGATATTCATAAGTCCCTGAAACCTTGCAAATCATTCCTAATAAGAAATTTCATTATTGAGTGATATTGTTATAAAACATTGTATGATCCACATGACAGTTCAAATAGTGATAATAAATTAAATAAATTAACCGTAAAATATCTTTAAGGGCATGAACTTAGTGATGTCAGAGAATGAAATGTTACATTCTCACTTTGCACTGAAAGCAATTAGGATTGTTTTTACATAATTACATTAGAACTGTGTAATTCTCAGAGTATGAGTTCTGCAGAAGGTCTCAAAGCCTCCAGGCCTAAATCTCACTATACCAAGTAAAAACAAATGTTTTAGCCAGAGGTGATCAGATGATTACAGGAAAACTATGGTTGTCCACATTGCAGAAGTGCAAGCGTTGCTCCAAAACCAGAATATAAACGGAGGATGTCTAATAAGGACTTTCCTATTGTTTCCCTTCTAGGATTTAATTTATACAGCTTATACCTAGGTAATTAGGGATTTAGCCAATGAAGCTGGATAGGCCTGCAAATTAGCAGAAAATTATAGGAAAGATTCAAAGGGAAGATCTAACTATTAGTAAATATATGTACATCTACAGATACATAATATACTATTAACTAAAATGGATTTGCAATGTAATTCTTTGTTGCATCTTGGAACATACAGACAAAGTGGTTAGAGATGCTTTTGCATCTTAAGATGGGGAAGATGCTTTGGCTGATCCGAACATTTTCAACAATAGCTGTGCCCTCTTGTGGCCAGGTCAACTGTCATTCCTGCAGTTCTGGGCACTGAAAATATCCTTCTGGGTTTAAGGAAAGTACTGCTGGGGTAGCAAAGCAGACAATGGCAGCTCTTGCAGCAAAGGACCCAGCACTGGAGGAGTCAAGCCTGGGGCTGGCTGGAGATCTGGTAGAGATCAGCCAGAATTTGTCACAAACATCCGGTTTTTGTGGGCTAAATCAAAGTACACCATTGTATAGCTTCACTTCCTTCTTTGTTTTATTACTGCTTCTTGTTGTTGAGTATTTTTATCAAGACTTCAACTACTTTATGGCATTAAACTATAAAACCTGTGTTTGAATGTACATCCAGCACAAACACAGCAACACAGCTCTGGTTAGCCCTGGAAAAGTGTTTGCACTGTAACAAGCCCCTGTTGTCTTCAGGGGAATAAACCAAATACCCTTGAGATTCGTGATGTCCTTTCAAGCAAATGTGTGGACCTTTAGCAACTGCAAAATACCTGAGCGAGTGTTTGTAAATTTGCTACAAATTCGGTAACAAAAAACAGAGAGGAGGGGAAAATGTCCAGCAAAGTACTACTGCACACCTAGTAGCTGCTAAGGGTCTGGAGCAACAAGTATCACCCATCAAAAGCAGCCTGATAGAAATATTTTGGGGGCCCACCAGAAAGCAGCTGAAGATCGCCATTTTCACATAACTAATGAGAGTAGAAGAGGTGAGATTTGACAGTAACAGCATTCGGTAGGTGACTAATCAGTCTGCTAAGCACAGAAACACAGAGTGGTGCCCAACAGAGATGCATCCACCGGCAAATTCCCTTAGTACTTAGTGGAATTAGTTTTCAGCATTTTACCAACAGCTTTAGAGCTCCTCCTGAACTCAGAGAGGACAGCATATCAAGCATGCATGAATGTTTGAGGTAAGAAGTGAGCAAATATTGTAAATGTAATATATAAGGCAAATAAAATACTGCAGCTGAAGGCAGAGGACATTTAAGGCACCTGTCTCTTAAATGCATCTTCTGTATTTATCACGACTTCACTTTTCCAGAATGAACCCTGCAATACCCAATTCACTTACGGTGGATTTAGAACTAAGTTTTCTCCTGAAATAAAAGAGAGAAGTATAAACACCGTCTTGTATAGCTGTAGTGAAATGCTGGATAGACGCTCTGTGGGATAAGATGCATTAAAAATTAGCCACAGCAAAGAGTCAGAGAAAGAGACTAGCAAGTTTCTACAAAAAAAAATAAACAGATTGTGGGAAGAAATGGTATAGCAGTTTTGATAGCTGCTGATTCCCAGATCACTGTACACAAAGCAGCCACAGATATGATGGCATCTCACTGAAGCTGTCTAGAAAAAAAGTATCTACAGGTTCGGTTATTTGCAACAGAGAATATCAATGATGTACCTAAGTAATGGCCCCCAAGAGAAAATCAGATTGCCTGACATGGCAGGCATTACATTTCAATCAACCTCCCTGAATACAATATGCAGTAGCCTAAGAGGAAGGGAAAATGGTCAGTAATGCTGTTACACTTAGACAGTCAGAAATTTGTAGGAACAGGTTTGTTAAGCAGGACCCGCTTAACAACGTGTGCTGGCTGGGCCTGGCCCCCAGCTGGTCATGCTCAGTATGATTTGTTCCACAGCCTTCCTTGGTATTGAGGGCAGGCTCATGGGCTTGTGGCTCTCCAGATCCTCTTTTCAGCCTTCTTGTAGATGGGTGTCACACTGGCTAACCCTCAGTCTTCTGGGACTTCCCCAGTTCACCAGGGCTGCCAGTAAATGATGGAGAGCAGCTCCGTGAGCTCATCCACCAGTCCCCTTGAGTGGATCCCATCTGGCCCCAAAGATTGTGCAATTTTAAGTGCAGCAGCAGGTTACTGTTTCCTCCTGGATTACAGGGGGGGTTATTCTGTCCCTGTCTTCCAGTTCAGGCAGGGACTTGACACCCTGTAATAACTGGTCTTTCTGTTGAAGACTGAAGCAAAGAAAGCATCAAGTACTTCAGCCTATTCCTCATCCTTGGTGGCAATGTTTCCCCTTACATGCAATAAAGGATAGAGAGCCTCCTTGGCTCTCTGTTATTAATGTATTTGGAAAAAAAAAATTTTGTTATCTCTTGTGGCACTTGCCAGATTAAATTCTAGATGGGCTTTTGGCCTTTCTGACCTTCTCCCTGCATAACCTAATGACACCCTTGCAATCCTCCTGAGCCACTTGCCCCTTCTTCCAAAGCTGGTATTTTTTTTTCCCTTGAGTTCAATCAAAAGCTCCCTGTTCATCCAGTTTTCTTCCCTGCTGGCTTGCCTTATGGCACATTGGGCTGGCCTGTTCCTATGCCTTTCAGGTTATGTTCTTGGAGAATGTCCAGCCTGCCTGCAGCCCTTGCCCCTCAGGACTGCTTCCCAAGGCAGTGCCTCAACCAATGCCCTGAACAGGCCAAAGTCTGGAAGTCCAAAGTAGAAGTTTTGTGACTCCATTCCATACTTCTTCAATAATTGAAAAGTCTCATTTCAAGACTACTATGCCCAAGATAGACTCCAACCATCACATCTCCCACCAGCCCTTCTCTGTTCACAAACAGCAGGGCCCAGCATGCCCAAGCTCCTCTTACCTAGCTGGATGAAGAAATTAATTCTGGGTTGTTTCAAAGTGATCTCTGAACCCCCTTCCCATCTCATTCCCTACCGACCTCCTGCCTCTCTAGCAGTCATCATGTTCCTTCTGCAACTGGCAAAAAAAAAGGATTAATAATATTGGTAGCTTTGCTATCTCTTGGAGATTGTTTTCAAACAGTATTTTCTATAGTCTCATGGTGTTGCCACATTTAACTTGCCAGACCTCACGTGCCTACTTCATTTTCCCCCTGGTTATAGATGCCATTTTGAAGAGTGCTTTATACTTCTCATACCTCTGCCAGCATATTACAGGATGCTGCTTGGCTTCATCATTATACACAAATTTAAATGTCAAGGTCTCAGCTTGGGCTGTAATGGCAAGGTGCAGCTGAGTGACTTCCTCCTGCAGTTCTCTCTTCTGGACTCTGCCTGTTAATCTCATTTCTAGGAACGGTTATAAAGCAAAAACCAGAGACCATGAGCCAAGTGAACAAGGCAATGGTCACAATCACTTGAGAGAGAGAAGAAAGACTATGAAAGAGTAAACGGGATGGTGTTCATAAATGGCATATCCAAACAGAGCATGGGGAAAGCTTTGCTTCCCCTCTTCTCTCCTGCTGAGGACACACTAGCCCTAGGCAGAGCTCAGTCCCCTGCATATATCAGATTAAGAGAGGTAACTGCAATTTCCCACAAGAATCTACTTTGCACTACGGCCTTCCCAGACTACACATTTTGGGGGGAGGGATATAAAACAAGGAGGAGAATAACAAGGGGGAAAAGAGCCCTACAGAGCATTACTCCTACTCCTTACTGTGTGTCCTAAATGCCCCCAACACGAGAGCTCTCAGGCAGCACAGAGAAAATAATCATCCTTCAGTTATTCCCAGGAGACTGGATCCACGATTGCCTTCCTGATCCTTCCATGCTCCTCTTCTGCTGCACTGGCCAGTTCAGCACCTCCAGGCCCAGCCTGGCTTCTCCCTTGAGGTACAGCACCCGTGTACCAGCTAACCTTCACGAGCCTGAGGACAGGAGGCATGGCATGAAGTAAGCTGTATAAACACACAGTTTAATTGAAGGGCACTGCCATCAGTGTGGCAACGCTTTTCTCAGAAGTGCCTGGCTCTTAATAGAGTTAAAAACCCAGAAATATTTCATAAGGAATATATTCTTTGAAGAAAAAGAAAGTTGTCTGAAAGATGCAGAACATTTTAGTGTCTCCTCTGCTTTAATCCCTGTTTATCTTTTGGTAAAAGTCTGTATAATTTGAAAGAAATAAAATCAATACAATCCAACAGTAAAGACAGAAGTTTTATCAGATGAAACAGAAACGTGCATAATGTAACAGAAAACTATATTATGCCTCCTAAAGAGAGCTATGGGTCAGCTTGATAACAATTTTCCATTTCAGATTAATCTTTCTTCAGTTGAAAACAAGAAGAAAACTCTCTGCTGAGAAATTCTTTTCTCTTTCACTTTCTTTCCCCCTCTATTGAACAAAAGCCTTATTGTTCTGCGACACCTTCAGCCTCTCAGACTGGCCACTTTGGAGTGTTTCTACACTACCTGACATCATCTGGCCAGCAGCCCTGGGAGCAGCCACCTCTCAGTTAGCTGCCCTCCCCTCTGGACCCTCTGCTTTCCTTGGGACTCTGAAAGGGTAACACACACTTTCTGTCCACACAGCTGCAAGAAACAGCAAGACCCCACCATCCTGTCCCTAGCAGCTTCCACCCTTTCTTGAAAACATTCAAGCAGAGGCAGTGTGCTGCTCTGACCAATGGCAGTTTTAGTGAGCAATGGGCTGGGTTTGTCCAGTTTGGAGCTGGCTGGAACCAGCTGGAATCATGGCCCCTTTGTATGAGGCAGAACCAGCAGGGTTTGGGGAGCCTGGGGCTGCAGCGCTCACCTGTGTGCAGAGTCCTTCACAATGTTTAAATACAGAGATTTTTTTCTTTCTGTAAGGGTGAAACTTGGATTTAAATGTTGGATTACCAGCTGTTGAGTTGTTCTTCACTACCTAGCGCAAACAAAACTGGTTATAAAAGAAATTAGGTGGTGAGGGTTACAGAGTTCATGAATAAGTCATATATTTATTTCCCTTCCTTTGTGGTAACATCAATTTCCAAAAGTTACCTGTTCAATTCTTTAGAAATTCTTTAAAGAAGATGAATGATATTAAGTGCCATGTCATCATTTATCAACTTGAATGAAAAGGACTTGTCAACGATTTATTGATGGCTTCCCATGCCATATTTTCTATAAGGCTGTCAAGACTTATCCCTGCACCAAAGGGCTCTCTACCAGTTAAACAGGAAGACAGGGGCATCCCTGCATTGCCTCACACCAGTGAAGATCTCCCAGAAAGCAAGGCTTTGTGTTGCAACTAAACCAACCCAAGGAGAAGTTGCCAACAAAGGGGGGATTACCTCAGGAAACTGAGGAAAAAAACTTTGCCTACAAAATAAATATGAAGCTCTGCTGAGAGTTTGGTTTCCACAGAACAGCTCCATAGAAGCACAGCTGCGAGGGAGAGTAGTTGAGAGTGCTACTGCTCCCTCACCAACAGCAAGGAAATAGCAATGATCTGGTTTGGTTTTTTAAAAGACACTCCACAGCTTAATAGGAGAGAAATATAGAAGTGTCTCAGGCAGTAAATAGGCGCAGCAGGTTCCAGCAGCTGTTTCAGCAACAGTGGTGAAAGCAGCAGGGAAACCACAGGGTCCTCTGGGGCACTGCAAACACCTCTGAAGCCAGAGCAAAAGCTCC
Source organism: Nicator chloris (assembly GCA_013400495.1). NCBI lineage: Eukaryota > Metazoa > Chordata > Aves > Passeriformes > Pycnonotidae > Nicator > Nicator chloris. The sequence goes on along the minus strand of WAAE01019446.1, from coordinate 20,295 downwards.
ATTTCTTCCCATCATGTCTGATAAAGTCTTATCAGCAGCTACACAACAGCTGATGGTGATGCACCCCTGAGGTTCCATCCAGCAGTTTCAATGGAGGAAACAAAGCAAGATGAAAGACCACAAGCACAGGAATGACTGCCACACCAATGCAAACATGCAGCTGTGTTTGCTTGAAATTCACTCCTGCTTTTACCTCAGAGGTAGTTTGTGACTGCCTAAAATGCAAAGCAAACATTAGTAAGTTTCCTAGTCCTGTCAGAAAAAGGCACTTTAGGACTTTATTGGGACAACACAGAGATGACTTGGGAGCAAAGAGGTATCACAGCAGCCAGAGACAAGAGCCAGGTCCTCCCTCACGGAGCCCAGGCTGTGCTTCCCATGGGGCCAGGGACTGACCTGCTGAGTGCTTTTCCCGTAGCACACAGAGCAAGAAATAAACTTGTTTGTTTTTTTAAAGTCCTTTCGTGAGGCACTTGCTGTGCAGGACCGTGTGCCACTTCCCAGCAGCAATCCCAGCAGGCACAAAGCAGCTCTCACACGCTGCCTGAGCCCATCCCATTCCAGCCCCAATGGTGGGTTACCCCCAGCTGCAGCAATGTGCTGTTGGCTCAGCAAGGCACAAAACGTGCATCCCAGAGCTTCCAGAGGCAGACAGGGCTGCAACCCACTCCAGGACAAGTTTACGGCACATTTCTATGTTTCTACACAGGTCAGGTGAAAGACTGGGTTTAAAAGCTTTGCTAAATATGGTCCTTGATACTGAGTCCAGGATATTTAGAAAAGATCCAGAGTCTTTTTGCTGCTGCTGCTTCATGGAGAAGGTGAAATCCATTATTCCATTCCTACCTGCCAAGAAGTTTTGCCCTTGCTTTTGTTTTTCCCAGAAGGCCAAGATTTTTTTGTTTGTAAGCTTTTCCTTTAAAAGCCAATGGAAATATTAAATCACAAGAAAATACACAAAATCTTAAAATCTCAAACTAGAATCAAAGCACAATTGTCAAGGCAGACTTTTAAATAACATTTGGTACACCAAAATTAAACATACTAATCTTGGATCTAGAGCTAAGGCAATTTAGAAATAATCAGTGGGTGTAATCCCCAGGAAATACATTTGGTGTTAAGGCACCCTTAAGTGACATTAAAAAAAAAAAAAAGGCTGCTGAAAGTTTACATAAATCAGGTCCCACTTACAGTGTTTCAGAGAAGCTACAGACAGGCATTTTCTTCCTTTTGAGCACAGTGGAAAATTCAAGACTGCAAAGCTTTCACCAAGAACAAATTAGAAAAAACCCTCCTGGAACTACAGACTGCACAAATTGTCAAAGTAAAGCATGTGGGTTCTTTCCTTCCAAAGACCACAGACAAAACTGCCCTGCACCTTCTGCTTTTACGCCCTTGCTCTTTCCAGTCCAGCATGTTTACCAAGAGCAGAAACAGGAAATGATACTCTGAATTGCTGCCATGTGCTCTGGAGAGCTGTGGTCAAGACCAGTCTCTCAAAATACTTGGAATGAGGCAGTCTGCAGCAGAGAGATGGGCTCAGGTGTTTGGATCTGTGCTTCTCTGGTCCTGTCCCAGTGCTACAGGCTGCATGGGAGCAGCTGCAGGTCAGCGTGTGTGAAGCCATTCCCACAATCACAGCCTAAGGGGGAATCACGGGGCCTTTCCCAAGGCTGCACCAGGTGCTGTCCTTACCACATTTCAAATGCCTTGACTTTTTACACAGCCTGCACCTAAGTTATAGTTTCCTGTTCATTGAGGAATACCAAAACATATGGAACATGGAACACCAATAGCCTGATACCAATATGTATGGAACACCAAGAGCTAACGCAATTGGTTCTGTTCACTTCTGCACATTTCATGAGAATAACCCATTTGGACTTAGCTCAAACAGGGCATATCAGGATCACTGGTGACCTCCTAGAATGCATGCTTTTAAAATTCCATACTGTTCATGCTCCACATAGCACTCACACAGAGATCAAGAGCAGAGATTTTTAACACTGAAATTGTGACTGCTGCTCAAATGAACACAGGGCTGAACTAGAGAGAACAGCTGAAGCTGTACCAGGGCAGGGTTAGGGTGTATTTTAGGAAAAGGTTCTTCATCCAGAGGGTGCTGGGGCACTGAACAGGCTTCCCTGGGATCTGGTCACAGCACAAGCCTGAGAGAGTTCAGGGACCATTTGGACAATGCTCTCAGGCACAGGGTGGGATTGTTGGGGTGTCCTGTCCAGGGCCAGGGGTTGGACTCAACGATCCTTGAGGGTTCCTTCCAACCCAGCTTACTCTGTGATTTTACTCAAATAGAGGGCTGGCAGGGAAGTGTCATTTCTGCCCTGCAGCTTTCCCAAAGCCCTCCAGGGAGCTGAGCAGGTATGAGCAGCCCCCACTGGGGCCAGGCCACCAAGGTGCAGGGCAGGAGGACCCTCTGGTGACATCTGCTCCTCACTATTCAGGAATACCTGGGATTACCCAGAAAACCCCAGGAAGATTAATTTTCTTAACTTTACAAAATGCTGTTGCTGGTCTTAAGACTTCTTGTTGAAATGCAAGATTCTGCACGTCCTTGCAAGGATCTCATATCATCTTGAGTGTTTCTTAAGTGAAGGTTCATAAACACAAACAAAACACTACAGCTTGGTGCCTTCCTCAGATTTCTGAGCCTATTTCATGAATGGAGAGGTAAGATTTACTTGCACCTGTCAGACACAACAGCAGAGCAGCAAAGCCCCAGCAGGAAGTACAGCTGGCCAGCCCTCCCTGCTGCACAACACAGCATGCCAGTGATGTGGGAGCTGTAACCTGCCTCCCAGCTCAAAAAGGCCTGAAGTAACCTAAAGTCCATCCCTCATTTTCTTTTTTTTATTTTGCACCTTCATCCACTGCCTTCAGGATGGGCTGTGGCCCCTTCACTTCCTCATGGCAGTTGTGTAATTCCCCAACACCGTTCTGCTCAACTTCTTCCTCCCCACTCTGCCACAGCCCTTGAGCCCAGCACAGGAGATACTGGGGAGCAGCAGCTATTGCAGGATGGCTTCAGGAATCAGACGTTCCTGAACAACAACCCACAAACCCTGAGCTGTGAGGCTGGACAGAACATTAAATTGCACAACAGGGGAGAAACCTCTGGTATCTCACTTTCCACCCAAAAGAACATCGGAGAATCGTTCTCAGCATCCTGTCCCAACAGGACAACACTTTTCCCAGCACTTTTTTGTGTAGACCATCTTTTGGGTCTTCTTTAACTTTGTACCTCACAGCTTTTAGTTTTAAGGAAGCAACTACATAAACCCCTCATCAATACTTAAAATGAAAGGGATGGCAGAATTTGGCTGTGTAAATCTGCTGGAAAGGGCAAAGAGACAAAAGGACAGCTGCTAGCAGTGGGCAAGCTGGGAAACTGATACAGCTCCATGCCACCAACAGCTTCCAAACAGTAGTTTCCTGTTACTGTGTTTCTGTCGGAAGCCATGCAGGCAATTGTGTGCTGGGGTATAAAATTTAAGACTGAACACTTTTAACCCTCACAGCTCAAGAGAATACTGGCACATGGCTAGAAAAGGAGCTGCATTTTGGTGGCACATCTGAGGAGACCATGAAAACACAGAAGCCAGAACTCCACCTGATCAGGAAGTGAGAAAATTCTGTTAATTCACAGTATCACTGCTAACTACAAGGAAAGATGGTCTAAGAGCAGAATACACATGCATTTAGGGGACCTCTGTTTATTTTGCTGCTCTGGAGCAGGTTTCTTACAGATCAAGGAGCAGGTCACTTAAAACTGAAGCAGGAAGTGTCACCTCTGATTTGAAATTACAGTGAAGTCGATGTCAAAATTTCTTCAAGGATCTCAGGGGTTCTTTTTTTGTCTCACACCTTTCCTCCTGTGAGTATTGACAAAATACTTTCCTATATGACAGCACAACTGCAAGGCTGAACTTACTAAAGATTGGGAGACATTAACCTTGCATAAACAGGAGGTGTTATGCAATTGTACAAAAAAAGAGAGTGTGAACATTTTTCTTTCTAAGAGAAAAATCTAAATAAACATGATTGTACTTAATCTTCGCTGTCAGGGGTTGGTTCACAATGCCATAATCTGAAGTTCCACCAGACCTCATTTAAGCTGCTGGGCAGAGTTCCTCAGAGTTGAGCTGGGTTTAACATAATTAAAAAGTAAAAGTCAGTAAAGACAGCAAAGAAATGAATTACAAGAATTGAGCTGGTAGAGTATCACCTGTGAAAGTACCACCCAAAAGAAGATCTGTTTTGGAACCTGAAAAACCCAGCAGCTTGAGGGGTTTTAGTGTCAATTTGATCAGGAGTGAAACACACCCCCCTGATGAGAGCAGAGAAAGAAACCATAAAGCCAGAAGACATGGTCCAAGTTTTTGACAAACCTGGGAAGCACAACCCTTAGGGAGCTGAAAACAGCACAGCTACACTGATTTAACAGGGGGCTGCCAGTAAAGACAAGAGGGGTATCCCCAGTCTCTCCTGCCATCACATACTGTAACTTGATCCAAACCACCAGGGCACTGACAGCAAGGCACATCCAGCACATTGGTATCCTGCTCCTCTGGTCTCACCCCTACACAGGGAACGTGCACACCTGCATGGTTCTCATGGTGACTGTGACTGGCACAGAGGCTTCTCTCTAAACTAGAGACCACACAAAATGAAAGTAAGACGGAAGAATTACTCATAAGCGTATCTGCTGATGACAAAGCCAATGTGATGGCTGATTGCTGCTAAAGAAGTGGCCCCACTCCCTCCCTCTTCAGGCTCTTCCTCGGTGCTCCTCTGAACCTGCTGTGACCAGCCTTGCTAAAGCTAAAACAGCAAAAGGCTGCTTCTGCTGAAGGTTTGAATGTTCTTCCTTGTGGCACAGGCACCAGTGAGACAGACACAAATAGTGGCACAGAAAGATTCTACAGCAGGCATCCAGGAGGCTGCATCCTTTTGGTGTCGCTGAACTTCAGTGCACGGTACCTTGGCACAATGATGCCCCTGAAGAGGAAACACTTCATTAGAGCCACCACTGGATGGAGAGAGCAAATGCCTCAAGAGTCAGTAGAAATCCCATGAGAAGGAAACCTTGAGGCAACAGGGACAGCTGCTCCCTGAACTGCACACCTAAAGCTAAACCTGGCAGGCAGACTGCTTTTCCCTCCACTTCAGACACTTCTGCCTTCAAGCGTAATGGCCATTTGTGTGTTGCCAAACAGGGCATATGAACAAGAGAAGGACTTTCACATGTGCCTCACCAGTCAGTGCTTCCTCCTACAGAGCCACTGACTCGAGGTGCTGCTGGGATTGCTACAAAACCCAGACGGAGGTGTATTTGAGTTTCTCGAGATTTGTTCCTCTGGCTTCCATTGCAACAAACCTCATGGATGATAGCACAAAACCACCAATTTCTTCAGAGTTAAGAAGCTTCCAGTCTATTCTGAGAAACCTCTCACGCTTTAGAAAGCAACATGTTCACTTAACCAGGATGGTTCATTTTTAGCCAAAGCTTCTAAACTCGTCTTCTTTCAGCAGCATTAATAGTTTTAGGTTACTACAGTTACAAGAGTCCTGTAATTTTTTTTATGCCTCTTTAGTAGGTGCCCTCTTCCCCATCTCCTACAGTTCTATTGTGAATCTCCATCTTTCTTCCTCAGACCTTATCCTTGTCCAGACTCCGACGTTTTCCAGAGCACGTCTGCCCGGGAACACGGCAGCCAACTGCACCCTCCTCACTCACCAGTTCTGATGTCTTTCCACCCCCTCAGCCAAGTCAGACCTCTTAGTCACCGCTGGCAGAGTAGAATTCCACTTTTCTCCCTCCCACCTGACCCTTTCCTCTTCGTCCTCCCACTGCTGCCATCCTCCCGGACCTTCCAGCGTCCCACCAGTGCTGCTGGGGCAGGATGTAGCCCTTGCAGCCCGCAGCACAGGCGGGGCACGGCGTGTGAGCTGCCGCCCTCATCGCCCCTTCGCCACTTCCCCCGACAGCTCTGCCCGCGCCGCACAAACCTCACAGAGGTGCGGGGGGCCCGAGGGGGGCTGCCCTCCGCAGCCCGCGGCCGAAACGCCGCCGCCCCCCGGGAGGGAGGGCTGAGAGCTGCCGCGCAGAGCCCCGGCGGCCGCACGGAGCCGGCCCGGCGCTGCCGGGGTCCCGCTGCCGCTCCGGCAGCACGGCCGCTCCATCCGCACCTCCCCCGTACAGAAACATCCCCTTCCCCGAGCAGGACACGAGGGCCAAGCCGCCCAGCCCCGGTCCTGCCGAGCCCCGCATCCCCGGGCTCACCTCGGCCGAGAGCGCGGCTCCGTCCCGCAGCCCCGGCGCCAGCGCTGCCCCCGCCGCTCCCACCGCCGGACGGGACCGCGGTGCCCCTCCCGGGGCCGCGCCTTAGGTCAGGTCAGGTCGGGTCGCGTCGGGGAGACCCCTCGGGAGAGACCCGTCCCCTCACCCAGCCCCGGAGCGGCGGCGGCGCCCCGCGGAACGGCCCCACCCCCGCCACTGCCGCTTTCGGCCAGCCGCTTTGGGGTTTTTACTTCCACTGTACCACTTAAAATTGCGCTGAGGATTGTTATCCCCCCACCTTGCTCTCTCCTTCCCACTTACAGGAGTTTGTGCTCTACCCGCGGCCGGGTAACCCGAGCAGTCCCAGAGCAGTTGTACCTCTGCTGTCTCGCTCGAGTGGCGATGCGTGGCGGCGCTGAGCCACCCTGGCCAGAGACATCCCGACCTCAGGGGCCGCTAATTACGGACAGGGGGAGGAGCAGGGGAAGGCGGAAGCTTTTCACACCTGTTGAGGCCAAGGGAGATCATTTACAAAGCGGACGCGAGTCGCTAAAGATGGGAAACTAAAAATTGTAGTTAAAAAAAAACCCAACAAAAATAAAAAAAAAAACACAACGAAACAAACAAAAAAGGGCAGCCCGTACCTGAGCTGCTGACGTGTTGCAAAGCAAGTGTCAAACGTACCTTCAAGCAGGAGGAACTTCTCTGTTAAATGATTCATGGCAATGATGCCTTAACAAGTTCTTAATGAGCATGAACAAAGAAGGGAAATTTGGGCTTTCATTGACCCTTGACTGCTGTAGGGTGGAGTAAATTGCATTGGAAAATCACCAGAGATTTTGCGAAGCAGCTTAGGTGATGATAATCAAGAATGGTTTAGACAGAGGTAATCCTACCTGGGGCAGGAGTTGAACACGAGTTCTTAGAGACGCCTTTCAGCTCCACGTTTTGATTCCCAAGATATTTATGTGTTACTAATGTGTTACAAATGTTGTACCTGTGACAAACCTTTCCACCACAGAAATACTGACACTGCTATAAACAAAAATGCTTTCCCTGCAGTCACGTAATCCGAAATTGCTTCTCCCCACCAATAATGTGTTATTTCTTTTATCAGAACACATCTTAATCAAATTTTAAGTTAAAAGAGATTCCAAGATATTTTTGTCTGTGCAGCTGAGCAGAATTTAAATTAGTGAAAGTTGCTGCTACTGAAGGTGTCAATGCCCGTCGTCCTTGGAGCATCCTGCTTGGATGCCATTCCTTGTCTGGTCCCTGGGTGAGAGCAGCCCTCGGATCCAGCGGGAGGCAGGATGGGGTTTGTGAAGCCCATGGGAGCATTCAGGAGCCAGCAGCTGGATCGTGGGGGCTCACAGGGCAAGCGCAGTACCTGCAGCACTGGCACCTGCAGACACCCCGTGAGAAGGTGACAAAGTGGGGGAGGGTCTGGAGCGCGGAGATCCCTCCAGAAGAGTGCCATTTATCTCCCCTGGGCCTACTACAGCAGGGATGGCAAAACCTTAGTCTCTGGACATGGAGATGTATCGAAACAGTAGAATTCAGATCACACGTGTGCCTCTGGGCTGGTTTACCATCAGTTCCTGAAGCTTGAAGGGGCGGCGGCACTCGAAGGATGCCAGCCAGCCCCACTCACAGGTCAGGGCTGGGGTACGCGGGGTCTCGGGGAGCCAAATCGAGGTGTGGGAAGCAAATAATCTACCCCGAGTCCCCGTGGAGAGCATAACAAAATGTAAATCACCCTCCAAAGTACCCATCAGAGCAGTGGCATCATCACCTCTGAGCTAGTTTGATAGCTGCAAATCACCCGAATAAAACGGTTTTCAAGCTTTTGGTCCGGATTTAGTTTGATGAACAGTTCCCTATGTCATCGGTCAGCCGGTGAGGCGACTGCAGTGTGACCTGGGAGGGGAAAGCCGCAGGGGAGGGGTTGCTGTGACAGTACAGGTGGCTCGTCCGGGTCCCTGCTTCAAATAAGCCAGCGAGCTGCGGGCCAGGGCTGAGCCCTGCGGCTAGAAAGAGCTCCCACAGAATTTATTCCTGTGAAAGCAGCGTAATCACGGCACCGGTCTCCCAGCCTGGCACAAGTGAAGGGCTTAGGAAAGGTGAGAAGTGAGAAGGGCGCGGCGTGGCTGGCACCCAGCGATTAGATTGCACTGTCGTGTGTCAGCAGAGAGCGCTGGGGACATGGCAGGGCAGGGGAGACATGCCAAGGGCTGCCTGCAGGCAGGCAGGCAGGCAGGCAGGCAGGCAGGAAGGAAGGAAGGAAGGTCATTATGCCCTCGCAGGATCAGCCTCCCGGAGGTTTAACGTACCATTTCCTTGGAGAACGGATTCAGCCCAGATGTTGATGGAGCTGCAAGGCCCAGCGTGGTAAATGGGTGTAACCAAGGGCACGATCTTGCCCTCGGGGCTGTTTGTTCCTGCCTGAGGGCAGCCTCCTGCAGGCACAGGGGCTCTGGTGCAGCACTGCGCTGCTACTGCCTGTCCGTCCAGCAGCTCCTTATGGCGTCATGTCAGGGAGTGGCTCGTCCTGAGGTGCTGCTGGTGGTGACTCTGGCTGGGCTGAAGGACACTGACATCTGCTCTCCTCCCTCATACTTTTCAGCCCCAGCTGTTGTCTTGCTATCTCTTCTGACTTTGGTTTTAGCCAAACAGAAGTTTTCCCTCCCTTTGGAAAAGCACATCAAACCCTCTTGTGATGCAGCCAGCAGCCCTTGTCTGGTGTTCCCCTGCCAGGAGCCAGATTGCAGACTGAGACCCTTAAAACACCTGCCTTTTTTGTGCCATGGTATTCCCATGCAACCACAATGGGACTGACACTGGAGTGTGTTCCCATTCCCAGGTTTTTTGATCAAGTTTCTGTGAGAGGAAAGAAGAATAATAAAACCAGTGAGTGGCTTTGCTAGCAGACACTCACATCTTGGAATTAAGTTCCTGAGCCTCTACCAAGAGCTTTTTTTTTAAAAAATGAAGTTGGCACAAACAGATAAATCCTTTTAGAGGCATTAGGACATTATAATATTTATTGATCAGTGTGCACCAACCCTGGTTTATGCACTCTGATACATTTTGCCAGTTGAGTCAAGCGTGATAATAAACATCATGTCCAGCAAGTGGATTAATAATGGAGATGTGATGTGAGGGAAATTGGAACATTGAGGGAAATTGGAAGAGCGTGGTACCTTCAGAGAGAAAGCAGGATGGCTGTTACATAATTTAAACCCAAAGTGAGGTGTTATACCACAGACAAAAGGCCAGCAGCCCTCTGCTCTGCACAATAATGGCCTAGGAGGTCTCTGCCTCAGCTTTCTGCCCATTCCAAGAATCCCTAAGGGCAACTCCCTTTTAACTACAGTTGGCAACAGGGAGACCTGGAAACATTTGAGTACGTGGAAATGAAGTACTTGTTTGTCCCTTTCTGTAGGAGCGTGAGATTGCAAAAGCTTTCCCTGGCCCAAGCGCAAAGTTAGAGAGTATTGAATTAATCATCACTGCCAAATTGGGTTGGATCCTATTGTAAAGTGTCATGCTGACTGTATCAAATCGTTTTAATTTCTATCACATTTAAATAGATCTAACCATATTCAAAATTCTAGTGCTGTTTCAAAAGGAGCATTTGTTTTGAGTTGAAGGGAAAATGTTTGCATAGAAAATGTCAAATTTGTAAAATTTTTGTGTATTTTTAATTCACCTCACCATTTTTCCTTTTAGTTTCAATACTCATTAAAAGTCACTTCTTCCTGCCAGAACCCCAGTTTGAAAGAAATGCCAGAAAGCCCCGAACCACTGTAAAATCCCAAAGTAACTCCACCAGTTACAGCAATGGACAAATTTCATAGCTACTAATAAGAACCCAGACCTGTAATGCTGTGATCAGTAAGAGCTGCCAGTTCCCATAAATCAGGTGGTTCTGATTCGGGTACCAAGATCAAGTTACAAATGCCCTGTGTTTGACTGCTCCCACCCCTCTGTTTACATTTATTTGTAAACATTTTTTTCTTGTAAGACTGATGTTACCATTCACGGCCATAAAGTGGAGTTTCCCTGGAGGAAGAGAAGCAGCTGCAGCATTTTCCAGCTCTGGGGCAGCATGACACAAAATGCTCTGTGCTTCATACTGAACCCACTGTGGGGTGTGGAGGTAAAAAAGGCAGTGAGGACACCCTAAGCCCACCTGACCACTGTGTTCCTACACGAATAAAGGTCATTGGAAGCCTTTTGTTCCTCCCTTAGTCCTTAAAGATATTTACTGTATTACAGCACTTCATGACTCTTCAGAAGTTAATTACTCTTTACTCTGAGGCTATTTGGATGTAAAATATATTCAGGACTATAAACATAGATGCATTAGTCCATTAAAAAAAAAATATGCCTGGCTCCTTATTGATGCAGGGCTGTTCTTCTGGGGTGCTAATGCAAGAAAGAAGATAGTCTAGTCTGAGTCCTGGAGCTTTGGGGAGTTGGACATTTTCATTTAAATATTTCCTCTTGAAGGAGGCAAACCATTTTAATATGAAACCTGTACCACAGCCTATAGCTGTCTGAGATTTCTGAGCCACTAAAACTAGCTTGTGAAAGAGGCAAAAATTCTCAAGTAGAGGCATAGGTGTGGGTATATTGCATGCTCATCAGCCGGATGACAGCAATATCATTTAACAGAGGTTTTTTCCTACTTTGTATATTGCAAGGGATTTCATGTTTGGGTGAATTCCAGCAGACTTGTCTGGTTTTCCTGTTGGTGGCATCCCTCCTTAGTCCCGCTTGGTCCACGCTGGACTGGCTGGGCAGAGCTCCAGACTCCTGAGCCAGAGGCTGGAGCCCAAATCTCAAGGATTAGCAGGTGCTTAAGCACTGACCTTGCCAGATGCTGGAGGTGCTGTATGAGCCCAAAATCCTGCGACAGTTAGGAAAAGCAGAAACCACTCATCCCCAGGCAAATTTATTCTGCTCTGGGATGGGGCATGAGAGCAGGATCAACAAACCCACCAAAACAGGGGAAAACAGGTCCAGGGAAGATTTGCACTCCCCCTGAGACAACCAATGGCAGCACACAGCATTTACCAACTTTAGGGTGTTTAATCGGTGAAATGGAGCCCTTTTGTTCACACCCAGAACTGCCGATGTTTACTGAGGTTTTCCGGGTTTCCAGCAGGCTGTGGGTGGCTGAGTTAATTATGGCATGTTTTCTGCAACTCCTCCTCTCCTTAAAGCTTAGTGGTCTTTCAACAGCCACAACAGCCTTCCTGGGCGTTGTGTCAGGTTTAATTTTGTTTGAGTTTCATTTGAAAAGCAGAACTGGTAGCACGGGTGTAATATTTGCCATTACCTCTAATCATTCATCCTTAGCCACCCTTGGACTGATAAGGAAGGAGGAGCAGGCAGGAAAACTGGAGCAATTTTCCATAGTAGCCATGGAGTTGGTAAACACAGCAGGACTGTGGGCTCTTAGTCCTGACCAGTGCATGAGGTGTGTGTTCACCTGCCAGCAGGCAGGGCTGCCTTAAGCCCAGAGGAGGAGGAAAAACACCCTTGCCTACAGCAGCAGGGTTAGGGATTAATCACACTGCCGTCGCTGGGAAGTGCAGACAAGGAGAACAGACACTCCGTTTTCCCGGCGGAAGAGCCTGGAGCAGGTGCAGCCTTCGGGCTGGCAGAGGAGACTCCTGCTAAGGGGAGCCGTGGCCATGCCCTGCCCTGTGACACTGCACTGACCACGTTTTCCCTGCTCAGGGCTCGCCCATCGCAGGCAGCTCCTCCAAGAGGAGGAGCAGTCGGGAGCCTCCATCAGTGCTGCACGGTTTTGCTTTCCCTGGCTCCAGAGAGAAAATAACAGCCAATCTGGAGTCAGTTAAACACAACAAAATGAACCTAAAATTAAGTGAAGTTAAAGCAGCAGAGCTGTGCACAGTGGTAGTGGTGTTTTGGGGGTGGTCAGCGGGAGAGGCCACTCTTGTGACTGCCATGAGCAGGTGAAGTCCAAACAATCTTTCCCAAGATGTGATTTCTGTTGTAGATGCATGTTATGTTATTGGCTTTTCGCAAAAATTGAGATGAATGTTATATGTGCAATGTTAAAATAGCTCTGCTGTATAGTTCTTTTTACTTAGACACAGTAGTGGGATAGCGGGTATATAGTTATGCTTGTGATTGAACTGTCTGTTTGGTTGGGATAACATCCAATGAACGTGTGAAGAGGACCCTGCTATTGATATGCCAAATTATCAGCACCTGCTGTCTGAAGAAAGCACGGAGCACAGCCCAGACTGGAGGGGATAAGAAAACTACAACCTAAAAAGGTGGACCCAAGGAGTGGCCATGCAAAACTATTCTTGGAAAAAGATGAATATGCGTAATACTCTATGCATATGCAACAGGCAGATGTAACAGAGAAAGTATTTAATGGGTCCCTCCGAGGTTTTTCAGGTGTGCTCTTGGCTCAGGGCCAAGGTACCAGGTCGACTGTATTAACCCTGTGCTTGCTTTCTGTCTCTTATTGTCTTTTTATTAAACTTTTTAAATTTTACCAGGAATGTGAACCTCGTTTTTCACAGTTTCCATTTCCAAGGGAAGCACAGAAACTCACACCCTCCCCAGGTTTCCATCAAATGAGTCTAAGGTGGCAAACACCAGGATGAACAGGGGGCACAGCTCCAATTTGTCTCTGATGCAACACCCGGCCCTGGGAGCAGTGACAGTGGGGACTTCCCTGCAATGCATCAGCACTGCCAGCCCAGATCTTCCCCCTGAAGCCATCCCTTGCTGAGGGCAGAGCCCCTGTGCCAGCCTCTTTCCAGCCCTTGTATTCTATGAGTACAAGGCACCTAAAAAAGGCAGCTCCAGCTCCTTCCAGAGTGGCTGAGCTGGGAATACTCCCGGTGTGGATAGCAGGCAGAGGCAGCATGGCCAAGCTGGTCTCTTCCAGTACATCCTCCCCCTGTCCTCCCTGCATCCTAAACACTTCCAGAGCTGCTCTTCTCCAACCATAAACACCACAGGCTCCGGGCAAAGCCTCTCCTGTGCTTTCCAGCCCTTCTGCTCTGTTCAGCTCCAGGGCCAGCCACTGCTTGCTGCCGGGGGCTGGTGCTCCTGCCCAGGGCACGGCCACCCCACTGCTCCTACAGCTGGGAATGGCCCTGCCAGCACCCCTGGGGAGGGAGAACCATTCAAAACCCACGGTGCTGCTGCTGCTGCACAGTAACCACGAGAGCACCAGGATAAACAATGGCACAGAGACCTGCAGGGAAGCGAGGCTTTGCCACGGGCAGGGCACAGGGACCGGGAGCTGTCCCCAGCAGCTGCCCTCACACGTGGGTTACCTGCTGCCAGCCCCTTCTGTTCGCCCTGCAGGGAGCTGCAGACCCCTGGGAAGCAGCTCCCAAAAGAGCAGGGAATTAAAGCAAACAGGAGATGACCTGGGGCAGCCTCTCAACATGCCAGGCTGTGAACCATGACAGCTCCAAAGGGGCTTCCCAGTGCTTTCCCTGGAGTGGCTGCCAGCATGGCAGGAGCAGGAGCCAGTGCTCTCAGCTGTCACAGTCACTGAGCCCAGAGGTGCTCTTACATGCTCCACTAATCTGTAAAAATAACAATGGGGACCCCTTCTGCCCTCCTGGGGCCTTAAGGACACCTGAGACATTTCAGGCGTAGGGACATCTTTGGTTCCTAGCTGTTAGCTTCCAAATTTTGGATGCTAAGGATTTCTCTGGGGCACTGATGGCTCAGTGCTGGATGCAGGTTTGTGCCCCAGCTATGATCTCAGCCACCCAGAGGCATTCACTTGTTTCCCCCTATTGGCTCACCTTCTGGTTTTTCCCCCGATAAATCAACCAATCAACAGGATTATTATAGTACAAAAGAATAAATGCTTGGATTTGCACAACATATTTGGATAGTCTGGCCAGGGTTTGGCCTGTTTTCCCTGAGTTCCTGTAGTCAGCACAAAGCTGCTGCACACCTGCACTATGCACCCGGCTAGTTTTGCTTGTTCTTTCCCATTCCAGAACTCAGCTCTCCTCACTGTTCCAACAGGATTCTGTGGGGTAACACCACCCACAGGAGTCTGCTCAGGGAGTTGATCCAGTTGCTCTGCACTCCACTGACCCCTGCAATAGCACCTCCTCCTCAGCATCCCTGTGTGTCCAGAGGGTGTTCCAGGTGCAGGGACAGGACATCTTGGTCCTGCACAGGGCACTGCCCCTCAACCCTTCCTGCTCTCCCAGCTCTGTTGTCACCTCTGTCCCACCCTGCAGGAATGTCATGGGGCTCCTGAGGAATGCAGCCAAGGAGTTCCATGGCATGGCCAAGGTGATCCTGCCTGTCCTGCCACAGGAGGCAGATCACTTCACCTGCACAACTTAATAGCAGCCATGGCAGCCAGTGGACCATCATGGCATGGTCCAGTGGCTGCCTGGTCAGGCTGCCCCTCCCAAAAGCCTTGGAAAAACACAGGGTGTTTGGAACAGCAGTGGTGACTTTAAATGCCTGTCTTGCACAGCTCTTTGCAGTGAAACAAGTGTGAGAAATTAAAAAAAAAAAAAAAAAACAACAAAAACAGAACCCAAACATAATAAGGAACAGCAGCAAAGTTTTCAGTTTCTTAATCCTCAAATCCCTCCCCCACTTAAAAGAAAAAGCATTTTTTTCTGAAGAAAAATGAAAGAAAGGCTGAGGGGCAAAAAAGGCAGAAAAGAAAAGCCACTGACTCCTGTGTGCCTGAGAGTTTTTTGCAGGATGTGGGTTTTGAGGGGTGCTGTGTCTCAACCTGGGAATCACAACAAAATGCAGGGAATTGGCTCTTCCTGCTTTGTCCTGAGAGCAGGGAGAGACATGGAATTATTTTAAGGTCACTTGCACAATGATGTGTGGGCTTGCAGGTTCCGTTTTCTTCCCTCTCCTGATGATGCCAGAGGATCACCTCACCCAGGAACGAGACCATCTGGAAAATATCATCCAGTGCATTATTCCCTGTGCCAGAGGGTTATTTATAGATAAAGTCAACCATGTTGTCAGGATCCAAACAAATAAGGAGAGGCTGCAAGGCAATGGAGTGTCTCCTCCCCCATCTCTGTGCATGGCTTTGCCCCGGGAGGGGCCACTGGGATCTTCAAAATCCCTTCCAACCCAAACCATTCTGTGATTCCATGACCCTTCCAAATTCAGCCAGCTTCGGAGAGCAGGTGGGAGCAGCTGAACCAGTCCCTTACAGGACCAGGCTCCCCCTAAGTCCCTTGCCCAAATCTGCTCCATAAAACCGTATAATGCTCAAAAGGGTGTATATTTTTGGCACAAAATAGGGTCATTTCAAAGGAGTTTCTCACAAGAAGTGAAATCCGTCCCCTCAGCTGAGCAGTTCATGTTATTCACTGTTTGGATCTAACCCCCTGAACAAAATACTGCCTTTATCTTTGGAAAGGCAAATCCATTGAGCAAGTTCAGGCCAGCCCTCATTACAGGCTTACTAAATTTATTCATGGAAATTAAATATTCTCTTTAGATAGGCAGATAGGTACCTACCTGTGTCTCCAATGTGGTTTCAGGCTCTCACTTTGTAAATTGATGGATATAATTCCCATCACAACGCTACCTAGAGTGGCTCCAGGCTATGATGTTTTTATGGTCATGGAAACTAAATGAAGAGCATGTGGCTGACCTTTCCCAGCTCAGGTCTATCTTCCCAAAGGAAGTGTTTCGAATAACAACTATCTGGCTTATCCTGTATTTCCTTCCCACTGGAGGTTTATCTCATCATTCCCAGAAGCGTAGGCAATCTTGTTGCAACACAGCCTCTTTTTGTCCACTGGACCTGTGCTGAAATCACTGAATGTTGTGTTGTGCTCAGGGGTTTCTTCCCAGGGAGGGTCCCTTATGCTGTCTGTTCGCTGGCCCGGCGGGCAGGCAAGGACACTCCACGCAGCTTCTCAGGGTGCTGATTCGATGAGGATTTATTGGAGGTCCAACCCCGGGGACCAACATGGTCTCTGGGGAGGAGGGGGGGAGAAGGAGGGGGGAAGAGCCAAAGGGAGAGAGGAGACCACCGGGCCCAGGGTCCAAGAGGACAAAAAGAGCTCCTCGTCCCCCTGGCACAGCTTAACAGGGGGATTGAAAGTGGGCGTGGAAGACACTTGGCCCAATGGGATTACAGATACATGTAATAGATATTACATAGATACAGATACTTAGGGGAGGGTTACAGGCTTGGAATAAACCGTACATCTTGAGGGGTGAAACAGAGCATGCAACACCACAACAGAACAGAATATTCCCAGCTAGAGAGGACCCACATGGATCATCAAGTCCAATTAAGGGAGGAAAGTATTTGGTTTGGGGCCCTTGGGATGTGGCACTTTGCAAATGACAAAGAAACAGTGATGAACCCCATGCTGGGGGACATAAAGCAGAGAGGAAAGGTGGGAGAAATGTTCCTCGACAGTTTTGAAGTTTAAGCAGGAAGCAGAGTTCTGTAATATGGACGTCTTCGTGCTTGTTTGTGTTTTGGTTTTGGTTTTCTTGTCCCCAAGAGCAGTATTTTGTACTGCTCTTCCAGAGTAGGGCAGAACCTTCAACTGGAGAATAACAAAACTGTTGTTATTACTTCATCTTCTAAAGCCAGGCCTGCATCTTTCATGTGTTTTGGGCTGACTGATCAGATGCAGGAGTTTGTGGACTGTAAGAAGGAGTATGTTGGAATTGTGAAGAAAGGATTTACTCCTTGGTGTTCAGATGTCTGCAGTTAGGAAGAGAAGAAGTGATTATGAGCAGTTCCGGTGCCTGACCAGTGCACAAATCCAGTCCATCTCCCTGGGATCCACATTCTGCTCTGCTGACCTCTAGTTAGCTTTCAGATTCAAGAAGTTGGAGTCTTTGCTCTTTTTGGCAAAACACTGGACTTTCCATAGGAACATCCAGCACCCTGAATTTCTGCTGGGTGACAAAATGACAGAAGATTCTTTCTGCACGATCTTGTATGAAGTTCCATCTTCTCCTTCTCTGCAAATGAACTTGGTCCAGGCTCAATGTATGGATGCAGGAAGATGCAGGGGAGCAGCAAAGAGCTGTCACTGAGTGTGTCCAGTTCTTCTCCTGCTGTTGTCTCTTTCAAAAGAGAGCCTCAAATCAATAGATCCCACCACTTCAGGGTGCACTTGGCACAAATTCAAGCATTTTTCTGTCTGCTCCGAATGCCAGTTTTCTCTCTTCTCTCTCTGAGTCTTGCAGTCCTGAAAGGGAGCATCTTCCCTACAACCAGCATGGAACACACTTGTAGCTCCAGTCAGCTTTCTCCTAGGGAGCCAGGGTGTGGTCATGGCATTTGTCTGCTGCAGTCTCACAGCCTTGCCCACTTTGGGGCCCTGGAGGCTCTTTCCACATTCCCCAAAATGATGGAAAAGCAAAAACTCATGTATTTTGATGATGATTAAATGCATCTTTCTGATACTACGTAAATAATTTTGATACTTAGTCTATGACTTAGAGGCTTTGTAAAACCTTCAGCCTTTCATTCCAGCAATCCTATCCCATCTGAAAGCATGTGCATTTCCAAACAGGTCTTCTGTGTGGTGGCTACATTAAAAATTAAAACTAGTGTGTTCTGCCTTATCTAGCCTGGCTTTTTTCTACAAGTGCTTCAAGCCAGGCAACAAAAATGGTTTAGTTCTATTCAGTCAGGTTTAAAATAAGATTTTAAACTAATTTTAAATTAGTTGTTTAGTGTATGAACCATACATACCAGCTGAGTCAATAAACAACTCTTTTTTTCTGTAATTTTTTCTACCTTCTCGAATCTTCCTGCATTTTAGTCATTAATTTCAGCTAATCTTTCTTTTTAAACAAACAAACAGACACACAAACAGCAGGCAAAACTGCATTTCCATGTGGGGCACATTTAGAATGTATCCATGTTATCAGAGTTGTGCGTGTGTGTCAGTTTCCACAGGAGAAAAGATCCAGCTTTTGCCTCAAGATCACATTGATTTACTTGAATGGTGTGGAGTTAATTTTCTTTCTGAATCCCTTTTAAAAGCCTGAAATGCTTTCCTGTGAAGCTGGGTTAGCCCAGGCTTAGACACCAGGCTGCAGTTCACAGGATGGCCATTATAAACAGGAATCACCAGGGTGTGTTTCACAGCTGGAGCAGGGAGAGGCCTGCATATATTTCCTTCTTCCTTCCTCTTCTTTTTCCTTTGTCCTGCTCCGTGATGGTATTTCTTTGTCCATCTCACTGTTCGTTTGCCTGTACCTGTCTGCATCTGCTGGTCAGACTTCTCCCTCATTGTACTCTTCTCTTTATGACCCTCTGTCCTGCTGCCCATCCCTCTCTTTCTCCATCCCTCTGCTGCGTTTTGCCCGTCTTCCCCCCACGCCCACCTGCTGTGGTCATTTTCTCTCTGCCCTTGTTTCCCTCTTTGTCTCTGTATCCCTCTGTCCTTCCTGTGTGTTTACCACTTTGTCTTTTTATTTGTCCTTCTCCCTGCCTCACTCATGTTCCTTTTTATTCTCTGTTGCTCTGTCCTGCTCTCTGTGCCATTGTTTCTCACTGGATCCTTCTGTCTCGTTCCCTGTCCCTATTCTTTTTTAATCCCTCTCTGTCGTGCTGCTCATCCCAGTTGTTTTTATTTCATGTCCATCCTGCACTCTGTTCTTCCTTTTCTTCCTGTGCTCTCTCTGCTCCCACTCCTGGTTTCTGCCTCTCCTCCTCGTCTCTCCCTGGTGCTCCCATCCCACTGCTGGATGGGTGAGCGCAGATTGGGATCCCGGTGCTCCGGCCTGACGGGGGGCAGCAGCAGCGCTGTAGGGAAGGGAAGAGACAAATCCTGCCCCTGCCGCGAGCGTAGGAACGGAGCGGAGCCCGAGCGGGAGCCGCGGCAGCATCCCGGGACACGCGGCAGCCACCAGCCTGTGACACTGGAACTGGACTTCAAGGTCCCTTCCAACCCCAGCCGTTCCACGATCCATGGAAACACTGCCATATCTCCATGTGAACGGAACAAAGTTTATAAATATAGGGATGTTTTGATAACACTTGGCATTTCTGATTAATGATTGACATTTCTATTAATGATTGTTAAATCGCGTGGGGAGATAACAGGACAGACAGGAAAATGGAGTTTGTCCCCACACTTATTTTTATTATTTATGCTTATGTACATACTTACCCTGTTTATATAGATATGTGTGTTATTATGCATATGTTTATGGGTGAGACACACAACCTTTATGAATCTGCCAGGCTCTGGGGAGATATACTTCCTCAGAAAATGATGATTCCAGGGCATAGCATGGTAG
This sequence comes from Nicator chloris, assembly GCA_013400495.1. Lineage (NCBI taxonomy): Eukaryota > Metazoa > Chordata > Aves > Passeriformes > Pycnonotidae > Nicator > Nicator chloris. Next base: position 695 of record WAAE01019446.1, on the reverse strand, counting down.
GCATTGGTGTAGTGTGGGGTGTTACTGAGTATTACCTAAGTGGGTGCTTAAAGTGAGACAGCTTGTTAAAAGAGAGCCTAATTCTAGGAAATAAAACTGTTTGTGTGTCCCACATAAGTTACAAATTTCTCCAGTGTTGTGGTTGCGTCCTTTGTTTTAATAAGAGTGAGTTTTCTTGTGGTACTGACTTAAATAAAACAACTGCAACTATTGGCATAATTTAGCTCCACTTTACAGCACTTTAGAGTTGTCATTTTTTGATTTGATCTCATTCTCTCAAAACGAATTCCATAACAATTACAGTAGCTGTTTTTACAGTATTGAACACTTTTTTCTTGATTCCTGTCAACAGTAACTTCTCTCCTCCTGTACCATCCCTTGTGATGTTTTATGTGGGCTGGTTTGGCTTTTTTAAAGAAAATATTTATGGCCATTTTTGTCCACAGTGTTTCTGCCTTTTACGAACATTTTACAATTAATTAAACCTTAAATTTATTCTTTTATGTGATATGTGCATAATTCTTTTTTTTCTATGCAAAATTATCTGAAAACTGTATTTCATGTTAAAGCGCTCATGTTCTTCATAATTATCATGTTTTTCACCTTTAGCCTGTGACCTTTTAACCTTATTTTGATATGTTATTTGCCTTATTTCTTTTCATATCAATACAATCTTACTAAACCTGTCCAGAATC
>WAAE01019445.1:0-17861 GCA_013400495.1 Nicator chloris | reverse complement strand
TCTGTAACACATACAGAAAAAATAACTTTTAATGTGGAAAAAGAAGAGAGATGGTAGAAGATTCCACATCAGAAGGCAATGTTGAATACAGAGCAAGTTTAGAAAGGGTTCATGTTTTCTCTTTACAGTGTCAACATTGGGGGTTTATCCTTTAAGATACATAGCCAAATGAAGATAAACAGTGCTACTTCATTATTTATCCTTAGTATGAGCAATCTTCTTTTGTCAATTCTTTCTTCTCCTTTTTTCCATCCATTTTCATTAGCCAGTGGTCAATTGTTATTGGTTTCCTTTGTTCCTGACAGCGTTTTTTATTGCAAGTTTTCTGTTTCCTGCTGATTTTGATTCAGTTCTCACACTGAGAGATAACACATGCTGGACACATGAGACATGCCAAAAGACTTCATTTGACACAGAAAACACACTTAAAAAATGTATTTTTATAGTCTGCTATCCTTCTTCGCAGTGGTTCTGAAATGATTGGGACAAGAAAATAGGTCACAGAAATTTATCTTATACAGAGCTATATAATATCATTAAAACAAAATATTACTGATACAGGAGATGAATTATCAAATAAAACACAAATGCATTTCAATCTCATTTCATCCTTAGTGCTAAACAATTTTCCATTCAATATTCAATTAGTAAATATAAATATACAAATGGCCAAACTAGTACTGTATTTTGGCTACTGCATCAAAGAAGAACTCAAAAATTCTATGATAAGGATCAAGAAACTACTTTATCTGCTGAATACTGAGTATCCCATCTAATCTAGTTGTGGAAACTTCCTCTGTGGTTGCTGGAGAGCAAAGAAGTTTACAAGGTAGTTTATACCCTAAATTAAATGCACAAAGTAGATGGGATTACCTATTCTCTTTGTCTTCACTGATTCCAACGGGAATTTTAAGTAGATGCCTTCTAGTACATGTATCCAGCAATATAAAATGCTATGTGATACATAGTCTAGTCCTAACCTTGTTAGACATTGGTTTAGCACTTCACACTGTAGCCATCTGCAATGTAGAGGCAATATGATGATGTCTCATTTGCAAAGCTGTCTCAGGAGATCTTTTGGGTGATTTCTGCCAGTCTTATTTATGAGTAATTACCTTCACACTTAAAAAAAATGCCCAACTTCGACTTTTTCAAAATACATGATGCTGTTGTGAAACAATTAACTGTTAAGCACTTACATAACTGTGGTTGGCATTCACTTAGCAATCTGCAATGTTTACGTGGGTTCAACTTTTGGTCTTTTGAAGCATAGTGAAGGAAACCAGCTAAGATTGCCAGGATAACATAAAGGGTTGTAGCAGCTGTGATGATCATACTTCTCTGCAGACACAAGGAAGGATATTTTGTATGCTGATCTCTAAATAGAGAGATTGCACAATAGAAAGAGTTAAACATTCATATGATGAGAAGAATTTCAGAATCTTTCTGAAATTACTATTGAAAATATCTTTCAACTTGTCTTCCTGTAGGCTTTCCTGGAAAAAGAAAGATGTCTCCTTAACGTTCATAACAAATCAATAAATATTTCATTGAAGTTAAAAGCCACTAACTTTAGTATTCCTCCTGTCCGTTTCAACTTCTTGTGTAATTTCATAATGAAATGAATCATAGGACTGAAGATCCTTCATTGTAATATTTTTGCAACTTTCAATCTGTGTGTATATATATCAGAGTGTGAGAATGCTGTGCAAACTCTAGAATTTTTAGAGGAATTATTTAAGAAAATAATTTAGAAAACATTTAAAACAGGAAACAGTTTTGCTGAATTCTCTACAAGTTCTCTCTTTTTTTAATCTTACCTTTTAGACCAGAGCTTTCTTTGTTTAATTCCCATTTTCCCCTCTCATTTTCTTTTTAAATTGATGACTTCACCAATTTACTGATGGAAAAAAAGTTCTCCCAAGTAAAAAATCAAAATCTCAAACTCAAGTTCAAACTGCTTTTTGAACTGTGCATTGGACATCAATTCTTATTGAATAAAAGCTTTCCATATACTTTACTTCAAGATGTTAAGTACTTTTTGTATTGGACAGTTTAAAGAATTAACATGATAGGGATTGTTAAACACTATTGCTAGACTCTCTCTGCCAAACCACAGAGTTAAGCAAGGTTTCTTGATGAAGATCTGCCCTTTCCTTAACCTGGGAAAGTGCAGGACTGGTTTTCTCCCATGCTTTACATCATTAGCCACAAACAGAGAAGGCTTCTCTTATTTCCAAGTGATACTCATTTTCCAAACTGTGCTTCATATCAATGGAATTCATATAAGCACCTGTCCAATGACAAAATATTCAACCCAGAATATTCTGTCATAAGAAAAATCAATATATTTGATTTTTCTATTTTTGATTGAAAAGTTCTGTTTATGTTTCCAGGTTTGTCATTAGGTCTTATTTTTACTTGTCTATGCTGCCTGATAGGATTGCAGAGACAATGCTCAGCACAACTAACCCAAGTGAGCATAAGGATTTTATAACCTTCTTTTGCCAAGAAGGACACTTGGCTATGCTTGTCTTTCAACAAGTGTTTAATAGTACTCCCTAACCAAAGTAAGCCATGCCATAGCTTTACTGAGGAACTCTGGAGGGAATCTGTCAGGCACAGTGAGCTCTCACATCTCAGAGAGTTGCAAGATTTTCATGGAGACACGTGACCAAGTAGGTAGAAACATATTAAAAAGAATTTTGTCATTGAAGAATGATGTGGGATTGGATCAAGGCAGGAAGAAGAAACAAAGGAAGATCAATGTTTGTGGCAATTTTTGATTTGAAACTATAGTACTTGGTATTTGAAATTTTTGATCTAATATAGTCACTCTCTCTTTGTAAAGGCAGAAATCACTTACTAAACACATTCTTCCCCATAAAGTAATAATTGACATCAGTCTTGAGCTGCACAAAAGACATCACAAAGACCTTATCCTAGTAGGTCTATTTGTGAAGCTCTGAAGGGTGGTAAAAAGTGATTTATTTGACTAATACTGAGTACATTCTAGTTTTAGATAGTTAACAATTACTTGATATAAACCCTCTTTCAAGTTTTGTATATGATTAAGGGTTTTTTGTAAGGGTAGTATGAACTACTGACCATATTTTAACTCTACTCAAGCTCTTTTTAAAAGTTTAAAAGACATATTGGCACAGTTTCAGGGGATTTTTTTCACATCCCTAAGAATGCAGAAAGCAATACACTTGGCTGCCTGGATGTGCTAATAAAATGCCATAATATGCCAATATTTACCCTCATCTTCATCAATTATTTCTAGGCAGTTTCACACTGAATGTGTTCAGTTCAGACAACCCTTTGATGGCTGTCCTGGACATACAGTGGTCAGATGTATAAATAGGTGTTTTAGGTACTTCAAGTACTGTTTGCCTGGCAAGTGACAACAAAATGAATAGCTCCTGGGTGGGGGGAGGTCACACAGTAAAAGCTTTGGATGAGAACACTTTAAATATGTTCTGACACAGCCTTTGAAAATTGATGTGATAACAGTGAGCATTGGGATCACATCCACCTTTAATTATTTGTGTACTCCAGTTTAATTTTTTACCTTTATGCTGATCAAAGCCTGAGATATACATGTAGTTTGAAAATGGCGTGACAGACCAACTGGAAAGAAAATGAGCTATGTTTTCTGTGACATACCACAATAGGTATGTAAAAGGGAAAAAAATATGTTAAATTAAAGCATTTTTTCCCTATAAGAAACTGTTACAGATTTTTTTTTTGGTGGTTGTAAGGGGAAAATACATTTTATGGATAGCAACATTATTACTACTACTATTATTATTATTTTTACTACTACAATTATTTCCTTTCACAGTGTAGATTATACATTTTGTTTCATGGTGATAAATTTCAAATTTTATTGTTGTTGAGTAAATAATTTCATTGCTCAGGGGAGGTATTAAAATTGCCAGTTTCTTCTAAGCTGTTTCTCTTTCATTTAGGAGATTCAGATACACCTAGTAGAAATAAAAAAAATTATGATGCACATTTTATATTTATTATTCCTTTTATTATTTACAATGATATTGATAGTGGTAATTTTGAATAATAGTTTGCTGTGCAATTCCATTTTTTTCTATAACAGTAATGTGAAGAATAATCCAAGGTCTTCGCTATGAAATTGTAGTCATTTTTTCATGCTGCTAATGCCAAAGTTTCCATTTTTCCTGTTTTGCTCTGAGTGCTTATTGAATAGATTCATTTAGATAATCAAAAAAATGTATAGACCTTATGTATATTTAAGTGACATAAGAATTCAAGTGGAATAAGCATATTTATGGACTATACAATTATCTGACTCCTATTGACTCATGAATACCATGAATTTGACACTCAGAAGTTAATATTCTCTAGAGAAAGAAATTTATTTCACCTTTAGTAAAAAAAACCCTTTTTTTCTTTGTTTTGTTTTCCAGTGTTTAACAAGGTTATTGGTGCTTTAATTCACCTTATATGCTAATGAATAGGTGTAGATGTATAAATAAAAATGCAAATAATATATAAATAAATCAACATTATAAAGGCTATAAGGATTAAGTGAGCTGTAATACGTCAGAGAAAGAATAGATTTTTTATAAGTTATTTCTATTTTATACAATCTTGTAAGAAATTTTAGTTGCTAAACATTTCCATATCAGGAGAGGAGATGTAAGTAAAATGCTCCTTTGGGGGCCAACTGTAACTCGTCTGTGCTGCTGCACATTTTGAAGTAGACTTATTTCTTCTGTGATATGGATGCCCAAGCAATTTGGATACAAATGAATATTTTCTCTGTACATAAAAATGAAGACAATTAGTTTTGGATTTTAGCATTTCTAACCTTGAGGTTAGATGCACCTGTTAATGCACTGCAATCTGCTGCAACCTTGGGTCCCAAATTTTAAGCCCAGACTTCTTATGCATAGTATAGAATACAAGGTGCCTACAAGTAAGATTCACAAAAAGCTAACAGCTGTTCACAAAATGAGAATGCCAAGATATGGGAACACTTTAAGACAGGTATCAAGAACACTTGGTATTATATATTCACAATAAATTATCCTCTTCAGGAAAAAAATATCCAGTTCTAGTTCAGCTGTCTCATAAATCCTCTGCTCCACAAAAACTCTTTATTTTACTCTGCAGTCCACAGTTCAAAGAATTAGGAGAGAGGAATCTGTTTCCAAGCATTTATGCTTGCTGATTTGGGGTTCTGATTTGATGAGAGGGTTGAAATCAGGTCTGTTTAATTGCAGATAAGTATTCTAATCTTTGCGGTACTGCATCAGCTTTTGTGAGCTTTTCTTGAAGCAATTTTATTGTGTATAAATTATTAAGCATCCATGGCATAGGAGTGGAAAGAGAGGTTTCCAGTATCCCATGGGAGTACCCTAATCATCAAGTTATTGGATATCCTAGTGTGAACTCCTCTCGGTATACAATTGAACCTATTTCTCTTCGTATAAATAATTAAACCAGATTTTGAAGCAGAAACTTGTAACCTGACTTTTCTGTATCCCAAAGGAGAACACCAAACAACAAGTTGTACAATCAGGTTTGCAGTTTCTCCTCTTTCTCAATCCCATTGAATGTTCAATTATTTAATAGGGAGGGAAAGAGTCTCAGCTGGAAAAATTGCTAATCATACTAATTAATAGTCCTGATTTAGTCTAGATGTAAAGTTATTGCTTTGGAACTTTAGCTTTTTTTGAATTCAGCTGTCTTTATAAGTTGGACGAAATGCGAATTTTACGATCCTAAATGACAGAATCTGTTTATTTCAGTTTCCTCTAAATAAAATCTCATATAGCTCAGGACTGAGCTAGTAGGAGGGAGGAAACAGTGGAAAAGACCTTGAACTCTCCCATGGGAATGTCTAAACCCATACTGATTCTGAAATTGTAGAATACCTTCTTCAGGGCCCACAAATCAAATTTAAGTAGCAGAGAGGAAGTAAGGAAATATAAGTAGAAACTTATTTTAAAATGCTATTTTTTATGATCAGGTGTTGTATTCAATACCTCTAAATATATGTATTGAAGGTATGCTTCAATAATCTCAGATTCTTCATTGATTTGCGTCTATAAATTGTAGACAAATATATGTGTATCTCAGTAAGAATGCCTAAAATACAAACAGGATATTTGTACAATAAAACATAAATTCTTTACATGAATGTAGATGAAAAAGAAGGCAATAGCAAGTCCAGATAAAGAGAAGGAAGTACTCAAAACTCTAGTTATAAACAATTGAGACTGATATGTGATTTTCCAAAGCAGGCCAAGTTGTCTGGCAGCTTTATATGTATCAAACTCATGTTTAATTGTCTAAGGTACAAAAATTTACCAATCCACTCACTGTAAAATGTAAAATATGAAAGATGGCATTTTATACATAGGTAAAAGTAGAAATTATAGCTGTAGCTGGCTGAATTAGTGTTCCTAACTGTGCTTTGGTCAGAAAAACGCCAGTACTATAAATTACCCAAATAAAAGGAAATTTGATATTAATCACTGAGCTCAATCACTGAGCTTTCCTTGGAAAGGAATGGTGTTCTGGCAGTTTGTTTATGTCACCTTGGATTGGATCAGAATTTTGGCTATTTCAGGCACAACAGCAACAGGTTCTGACCAGATTCCCAATGAGTTCTCTGAATGTTTTGTTGTACGGATCTTGTTAGAAACTTTAATGGGATAAAATGTCAGGGAAAAATAAAAAATACTTTGAAAGAAACATGTCTCTCTATATAAAATAATAAAAATACAAATGCCAAGTATTAGGATAGAGGAGGAGGTTCTCCAGATGCTGCAGTCTGTGATGAAAACCATGGTGAGGCAGGCTGTCCCTCTGCAGCCTGTGGAGGTCCATGATGGACCAGGTATCCACCTGCAGCCCATGGAGGTCCCCAGTGGAGCAGAGATCCACCTGCAGCCTGTAGGACACCTCACACGAGAGCAGGTGGATGCCCAAAGCAGACTGTGACCCTGTGGGAATCTCACACTGGAGCAGGCTCCTGCAGGACTTGTGGGTGCATGGAGAGAGGGGACCACAGTGAGCATGTTTTCTGCCAGGACTTGTGAGCCTGCAGGAGACTCACACCAGAGCAGTTCATGGGGAACTGGAGCCAGAGAAAGGGGCCTACACTGGAGAAGTCCATGGAGGACGGTCTCCTGTGAGAGGTGCCCATGACAGTAACTGGTGAAAGACCTCCATGTCCTTACCTTGACCAATGAGTCTTTTGTTATATTTTCTCTCCCCCGTCCAGCTGTGGAAAGGAGTGATAGAGAGGCTTTGGTGAGCACCTGGCATCCAGTCAATGTCAATCCCACTACATCCAGTAAGAGCATAAGATCTGTGATCCATAGCACAATAGGATTCACTGAAGAAATCATGGGCATTTCCGTGTTTGTTTGTTTGGGGTTTTTTGAATGGAATTTTTGGAGACATAAACCCCAAACAAAATATTCTATTTTCTTGTAAGGGGTAAACCAAATATTTAATGGTTTAACCTGTAGGACATATCAGTTTATTTCCATACTGAGATGAAATTTCTCTGGCTGTTTTTTTTGTAATTTTTGACCTTTAATGGCCCATCTGGGCTATTGAGACAACTTTTGGAAAACAAGAACCAGCCAACTGCAGCACCATCAAATTCAAAAATCACATTGCCTTGCCAATGCAAAGTCTGCTCTGCTGCTGCCGTAACTAGAGAGCATATTATTTCCAGTATGGTGCAAGGAAATAGGCTTATGTAAAAGAAGCAAACTGTTGTTTTTCTTGAAGAACTTATGTTTCAGCCTGTCTGCCTTTCTTTCTGGCCTCACATAATCAGACCTACTGAAGTCGGTGAATAATATGCCACTATTAAATATTTTGTTCTATTTCCATACTTTAGATGCTTCCAGAAGTAAGTGGTGTAATTTTATCAGAATATATTTGCATCTCAACTGTGCAATTTTCAATTCACATTATAGGAGTACTTTGGAATTGTGCATGTGAATTCACTGCAAGGGTTTGCATAATCTAAAACTAAATGAGCAATTGGGTGAAAGGTTACCTGTAGTATCTTGTGAGGACTGAGTGTTCAGTAGACTACTGAAGTAGTGTAAAGCTGCTTTTTTATCATTCTGTCATTCAACTTGTATTTCTAACAGGACATATAACTTACAGCAAAAATATGACTTTATATTCAAAATACAATGGAAATGCTTATTCAAGCATGCTGTATAGGTACTCTCAGACTGTGTAAAGTCAGAGCTAACAATCCTTCAGACTGAAGAAACTGTGTCTAAATGGAGCTTGAAAACAATTCATCATAAGTTACTTTTGAAATGTTTTGAGGTAAATTTGAAAGAAGAGTGCAACATGGATGGAGATACTAACATATAGTTAGTTCCAGGGGGCTCACTAATGGTTGAAATGCTGAAGGTAGACAAGAAATTAATTATTTAATACGTAAGGAAAGATGTCATCACAGACCAGTACAGAGTAAAAAAGAACAGCCTGGCCTAGCTCTAAACTACTTAGTTGGGGTGTTGACTAATACTGTGGTAGTATTCCTATGAGGATCAATGAGAAATGGGGTAAAATAACTTTAGAAAAACTTCATGAAGAACAGATACTCATCAACACTCAAACTGCTTTATTTAGAAGTACCTGGGGTACTTCTGAACAACCTCAGTCTTGAAAAAAACTAATTTAAAAATAAACCAAATCTTCTGATTTGCTTATTCTGTTCATTTATGGTGTTATTTTTCTTTACTAGAATATTTTTCAGCTGTTTGAGATCATATTGTTACTTTTCTTCCCATTTTTCCATATTTACCTTGAGATTGGGTATTATCTATATGTCTTCCTCACTTAACTGGTACTACAAACTGCTACACAAATTTTGTGGCAGGGTATTACACAATGGAAATATCATATCTCTGAAGAGGCAGACAAGTATTTAAAAGCCAATAGCTAAGTGCAGAGAGCATGTAGGAAAGAGTCACTATTAAAAGAGATTCTGTGGTAATGGTACCCCCTAGATTATGTCTGCACACATGCTTGTGTTTGCACATTGTACAATGTAAGCCTAAAAACTTTTAGAAGTGCAAGAATCAGCAGTTGCCAGAATAAAGATTTTCGTCTCTATTTGAGCTCATCTTTGGATATGGACATTGCCTTCAGTTATCCATGCTTGTCACACTTCCTCTATAAGTTTCTGATATTCTCTGCAAATACATCACAATGTACATATTCAAAATATGCAAAAGGCCCACCCTGGGTGCTGTCTACCTAAGTCACATTTCTAGCTGAGGACAGGCTGTGGCTGAATTATCCTGGCTTCCTGCCCACTTTTTGGAAAGCTGAGTTGGAAGGGATATTACTGTAAAAGTTCTAAAGATTTGGGAGTCTTTTCTGCAGATGAGATTGATAAGGTTTTAGTCTGTTTCTGTAACTGTTGTCATCTTCCAAGGAACTTAGGTTAAGTCTGTTTTTTAATGTGAATATATCAACAATACTATCAGGTAAGTGAGCTTATAAAAAACCTAACATTCTCTTGTTAAAAGGCAGATATGCATATTATGTCACCTAGCTTTAGACACATTTCAGCTGTCCAAATTGAGCTTCTATTTATAGTCAATGGCAAAAATCCTGACAAACTCCTGTCATCAAAAAAGATGTACCTCAAGAATATGCAAACTATGTCTCTATGTGGCCAACTCAAGAAAGTCTTTAAAGTAGGAGCTACATCACAAGCCCATGTAGGCAGCCCAAGTCCTTGTCTATGGGAGGTAATTAACCATGAAAGTTGATATTGTCTGCAGAAATTAAAAAAGAAATTGTTAAGTCCCACAGTCAGCACGCATACGAACTAATCCTAGATCTCTCCTGCATCATGATTGTTGGAACAGATGGTGAGTATCACACGGGCTGAGGAATTAAGCTTTTACAGTCAGGAAAACTGACCCCCTTATATCCTGAAATCTTTCCTTGTGTTAATGTTGAAACAAATATTTTTTCCCTGTTACATAATAAATTTAGGACTGAAGAGACTTCCAACATTTTATTGATGGTCTGTTAAATGGTGTATTTAGGTACATAAGATCATTATATCTCTATATCCTTGTGGTCTCTTATCTCTCTTTCATAGCATAATGGAATCATAGAACTCGTTGGTTTGAAAAGGACCCTAAAGTTCATTTAGTTCCAACCCACCTGCCATGAACAGGGACACCTTCCTCAAGACCAGGTTGCTGAGAGTACCCTCAAACCTCATATTAAACAATTTCAAAGATGGAGTAACTTCTCTGGGTAACCTGTCCCAATGTATCACCATTGTTACTGTAAAAAATGTCTTCCTTATATTTAATCTACCTCCTTCAGAACAAATCCATTGTACCTTGTTCTATCACTTAGCTCCTTATAAAATTCTTTCTCCTCCTTTTTTTATAATTCCCTGTATATATTGAAAGCTCACAAAATTCTCTCTCTGCAGCCTTCTCTTCTCCGAGATGAACAATGCCAACTCTCTCAACCTTTCTTCACAGGAGAGGTGCTCTAGCCCTCTGATAATGTTCTGGCTCTCCTCTGAACCCATTCCCACAGGTATATGTTTTTTTTGACTGGAGACCTCAGCTGGAAGCAACATTCCAGCTGGGGTTTTATAAGAGTGAGGTAGAGGGGTAGAAGAGCACATAGAGGAAGGGTCTAAAGTCCTGTTGTCTGATTATACAGGTTTTTATAGGGAAACAGGATATTTTTAGCTGAAGTCTCAGCTTACTGTGGCTTGTAGGTGCTACTAAAATACAAATAAATAACAACTGAGTTAACAGCATTTTTATATTTTGTTCAAGATATTTCATCAACCCAGCTAGTCACATGACGCAGTGCAACAGCTTTAAGGTATATTTATGCAAAAAATTAGTGATCTTATTGATGTAATCACTGCAGCCACCATTTTGTGCAGCAGCTGTGTCATCAGAGTCTCTTTAGTTATATAGATTCTAGCAGCAATAATAGGTAACTGTTGACAAAGAGAAAGGGATTCATAAAGAATGATGAACCTCTGAGGTTATGACAAAGGGGCTAGATGCTTAACAAGAAATATGGATGCCAAATGGGAAGTGTAGTTACATTTCTGCCTCTTAGCTGGTAAAACATCACAGGCAAATATTTGATTTATAGCTTGAATTTCTCTGATTTTTTTTTTAAATTTTCTCTTGACTTTGATATTTTTTCCCTCTCCTAGCATTAATGTGGATGTTATAATTTATGTAAACAACTATGTATGTCTGAAGGCTGTAATAATAAATTGTATTTGTAAAAACAGTTCAAAACACATCAACAAAAATAAATAAGTTTTATATGGAAACTCTGACCTTAAACTAGTGTCATTTCCTGGCAGTCAAGTTTCTTTTTTTAAACTGTAAATGTTTCAGCCTTCTCCTCTTGAGCTTTTCGTTCTGGCTGTTGTCAGAAGGCATACTCAGGACAGATACAGGGACATGACTTCTGCATTAAGGAAGGCTGCTTTTGAAGAATAGACACCTTCTTACAAGATCCAGCTGCTTCTCATTATGTGAGGACATTGTTTAGGTTAGATTATTGAGTCCTTCCCTATGAGCATTAGGCAGAAGAAAACTCTCTACTGGCTGCTTCCCAAGACAATATTTTACTGTGCCAAAGAGTTGACACAGACCTTATGTGGTGGGATGAAGTGGAATCACGACTATCATCAAAGTTAATAGGAGTTTTACCATTTTCCTGACTAGACATAACATTTCATCAAGAGATTTTGGGGCAGTTTTTTTTCACTGATACCTTGTTATTTTAAGCAACAATCTGTCTTTTTTCTGCGCTTCCTGTGAGGCACACATTTTATTACATTTAGTAGAACAATAATCACAATAAATATTAACAGTTACTTTAAAAACACAATCTTAGGTGAAAGATGAAGGTGAAATTAAGAGGTATTTTGTGTGCATGTATATGTACATGCTTTGTAAGATTTGACTTTGGCAAAACAATGATTAAGATGAAAAAGTTAGACAATAATAATAGCAATAAAAATGAGTTTCTAAATTCTGAAATCGCAATGGTGATAATACACCACAAGGCTTAGTCCTCATTTGTGACTGGAGAAAATACACCAGGAAAATTGGCAGCCATGGCCTTCTCTGCAGTCTGCACTGCAGATGTGGTGCACTGAGCAGTGGCCCAGGCTGGGGCAGGCTGGCTGAGCCACTGTCATCAAAAGGACCTGGGTGTCCCTGTGGGCAGGGGGATGAGCAGGAGGCAGTAGTGCCTTGGCAACAAAGGGGACCAACAGCTCCTGAGCTAGCAGGACTTGTCAATAGGTCAAATTAAGAAATGTTATTCTGCCTTACTTTGAGTTGTTCAGAGGTTTTTTTTGTCTGAAGAAGTAAAAAAAATGTAGGGGGACAGTAAATAGCAACGTTCTGATACCTACTGGTACGTAGCCAAAGAGAGAGAGCCAAGCTTTCTACTAAGGGATGAAAGAATGAGAGACAGGGGATATGAATTGAAACAGAAGTTATGAGAGCCTAGCTAAGAAAAAACAAACCAAACCAACAAAACTGAAACAAAACTAAATCACTGTCAGATTTAATAAGCTTTTGTATAGGTTGCCGAGAAAGTCTGAGTTCTTTGAGTAACTCAAGGCTCTTCTGAAAAAAGTTTTAAATCTCTTGTCTGTATTTCAGGTTGTCTCTGTTTTGAGAAGGAAGGTGGATAGGGTGACTTGTCAAGGCTTCTTCCAGTATGAATGATTCAGTGATTCTACAGTTTTTATGACTGTTCAGTAAGACCAATTTGACTCAGTAGCATGAAATGTCACGTTGTACTGGTACCCTGAATGATTATCAAAATATAAGCTGAAGGAAATCAATGAAAGTTGTACGCGTTTATCTTCAGGAATAGCTGAGTCTAATAAAGCAGCATTTATCAATAAGCTCCAGGCAACATGGCATTTTTTAATATAAATGTTTTATCTATTCTGTCACCTTTGCCTGGGATGTTTCAATTGAACTAGAACTGAGAATTTGATTTTCATTTCCTCTTCTTAAAAAGATTACCTATGGCTTCCTTCGAGTTTAAGATCATTTCTTATGGTCTATTTAGATGTAAGGCAACTCATTCTTGACATTATAGAAACTAAATTAAATTTTAGCTCTCAGTAGTCTTTGAAGTGTCAGTTTTACTAATACCTCCATGTGTTTGCAGAATAAGTTTTTTTGATTAATTTCTAAATTCAGAGTAAACCTGTATCAGTGCCAAATGCTACCGTGATTTCATACTTCTATATGTTTATGGTGTTCAGAAAAATACTTAGCATATGTACATTGCAAGACTGAAATCCAGCCTTTCGTTCTTTTATGGACTCTGCATAAAGCAGAGTGAGACACAAGTTTGCAAGCACAAAGGGCTGAGCTAATATCTAGACCCAGCACCTGAGGCCATGCTGAGTTGTCACCTATCACATCTGAACTGAGAGATAAATTGACATTGCTTGAAGTTCTTTTCCTAAGACACACTGAGTCACATTACCTCACTTTTATGTCCCAGACCTCATCTACTTTGCTGTCAGTTTGGGTCTCTGGATGTCCTCTGGGCCTGGGTCATCACTTGCCATATTTGTCTCTCTTGACGGACCTGTTACCAACATGTGGCACTGCCTGTGGTGCCCATACCCCATGGGACCGTGCTCCTTATGGGGGCACAGGACAAGCTGGGTTTGACCTCTCCTCCTGGAGCTGCTGGTTCTTGCTTATTTAAGTAACAGTGTATATCCTGAGTGGTGTCTAAAAGACCCATGAGGCCAGTTCTCAACAGTTATCACAGTGCAGATGACTCACGGCTAAACAAATAAAAATAGAACATATTTCTGGTATCAAGAGGTTTCTTCATTTTTTCTATCAGAGACTGTGTCCAATATTTCTGACACTGAGTCATAAGTGAATGTCTAGGAAAATTGCAGGACAAGGCAAGCAGACAGTTACAATTTTTCTGACACAACCTTTTAAAATTTGTGTCTGAAGTGCTTGAGACAAAGATTTCTCTGAATCTCCTTGATGAATTTGTACAATCAGTTTTTGAACCCATGTAAACTTTTCATGCTTACCATGCCTTGTTATAACAAACTCTAGATTTCACCTTTTGTTTCCAACCTGCCATGGAAAATATGGTTTGGTTCTTGCCTACTTTTTGAGAAACTGGGAATACGTCATTTCTCTCTTTCTCTTAGCAAATCAGACTTTGATACATCCCATTTTTGACAAACAAGGCCAAAGAATCTGCGTGACTTCTATTTGTGTGGAACTCACCATAGCTGAAGTTATCTCATTTCCTTCCAGTTAAACTCTCCACAGTTAAACCTTTCCAATAATATTCTTTGCTTTCAGAGATTACTTGTCAAATATTTATATCTGTTATTAATTTATGTACTGTCAAAATGATGTTTCATATTTTATGCTCTGTCTTGCTGTATTAACTGCCCAATATTGTGTTTTTTCTTACTTTTTTGTTTTTCTTTATCAATACTGAAGTCTTCAAAGAATTATTATAACTTTTCTCTTTTGGTTTTCCTAAAGAGGCAGCATCTAGTTCAGAGTACTCTTTCCTCATACGTTTTACTTGTAGTTTATCAGCACTGAATGTCATCTGCATTACAGTGATGATTATTAAAAAATCTTTCTACAGCTTCTCATGGCCATCCTCAAACTTTATAAAGTTGTTATTCCCACCATTTGCTAGTCCATTTATGACTTTTTTATATAAATATACTATTCTGCTCTGTGAAATACTTCTTGAGCCCAGTTTTATATAAAGATTATTAAAATATTCTGAAGATCAGTTTTTATGGGTGAA
Organism: Nicator chloris; assembly: GCA_013400495.1. Classification (NCBI taxonomy): domain Eukaryota; kingdom Metazoa; phylum Chordata; class Aves; order Passeriformes; family Pycnonotidae; genus Nicator; species Nicator chloris. The sequence goes on along the minus strand of WAAE01019445.1, from coordinate 2,975 downwards.
GGAAAATTAACAATGAGAACTAGTACAAAGCTAAATGGAGAATAAATGCAGCAGGTCTATAACAGTCTCTTTTAATTTGTGTTTTATGCACCAAAGTAACAGAAGTAAGAGATTAAAATATTTAAAATTATGATAAATGGGCTCATTCACAGAAACACATATTTAAATATCTCCTACCACACGAAGTACTAACAACTGTTGAGATGCTTTTCAAATACAGTATCCATAGTTACTTTCTTAGTAAAAAACTTATCATCACATTCTGACTTTAAACAATTTCCACATACTCTAATAACTTTCTCCTGATGGATGAAAGAAATTATTTTCCTGCAAGGATTTTAGTAAACACGTTTTAGTCAGTTGACAGTCATCTCATTGGTTGGACTGGTAGAAGTATGTGAATCTGTAAGTTTAGCTCACTCTTGAAGCTGAAGTGCAGTGGGCACATATCTCAAAGATATAAGAATATCAACGTTTCAACATTTCTTATTGCTTAATGTAAAACCTTCCTTGCTTATGTCAGTGACTCCTTACCAGAGGTATCTAATTCTTCATTGTCTTGAGATCCTGGACACACAATTTAGTGCTCAATTTTATAAAACCTAAGCTCTGTAGTACACACAGTCTTAATTTTTTTCATCCTTTGGAAAGAAAAGAACTTCCAAAGCAGAATAATAGCAAGTATTTCCACAAGGGGACATTCAGTATCCTAGTTAAATAGAAGATGTTGTTAAGAAATACCTTGAGAATACCTTAATCCTCAAGTGGTCCAATTAACGTTGTAATTACATGATTAAAGAAAAAGAAAACAACTTAGTGAAAACAGTCATGATAAATACATATCCCATTTAAGAAGTTTTGCACTGTTTTATTTCCAAAGCAAATAGAAGCTAACGTGAAAGCATGTAAGTGTAGGAAGATGTGTAGAGAAGTTAAATGGCATTTGCTAAGGTGGGAAGACAATCCTGTTGTGATACCAGAAGGAAGTGGTGATCAAGTCAGTTTGTACTTAGAGCTAAAAATAGCTTCAGAGAATCACAGAATCACAGAATTATAGAAAGGCTTGGTTTGGAAGGGACTTTAGAGATTATTGAGTTCTAATTCCCCTGCCATGAGCAGGGATGCCATCCACTAAATTCAGTTGCTCAGGGTCCCATCCAACCTGTCCTTGAACACTTTCATGGATTGGCCATCCACAAGTTCTCTGGGCAATCTGTTTCTGTGCTTCACTACCCTCTGAGTAATTCATCCATTCTACATTTAATCCAAGCCTCTTTTAGTTTAAGAACTTTCCCCCTTGTGCTGTCACTCTCTGCCCACGTTAAAATCACTCTTCCTTTTTCTTAAGAGCCCACTTTAAGTACTGGAAGACCACAGTGAGGTCTCTCAGAGCTTTCTCTTCTCCAGGCCAAAGACCCCCAACTCTCTCATCATCATAGAACTGCTCCTGTGTTTTAATTGTTTGCAAGATACGTCATTTTAAATTATCTTTCTCTAGTAATTTTTAAACATCTTCCTCTAGACATTTTTTTTTCTTGGACAAGCAAAACAGACTAGTTCATAACATATATTTCTTACTTTTCTATCTTTGCAATTATGTGGGCTAAAAGGAGTTTAACAAGAACTTTAACAACAACTTCATCCATAAATAGCATCCAGGGTTTTTATAAGTTCAGAATAATGTCAGTTCTTTTTGGAGTTAACATATAATGCAGTACTGATGCATCTTTATGATCCCTGCACTTCTTTGCAACTTGCAGCTGCTAGAGCAACCCACAGAGGGACTGAAGTCAGAGCACTATTTTCGATGTTGCTGAGGCTATCTTAGGAAAAGAACTGCTCTGAAAGCCATTTTCTTAAAGGATCTTTCATTTAATGGCTTGCTGCTACTCCACCATTAGCTTGAATTCCTCTCCATGTAGGTAGTTACCTACAATAATGGATGCATTTGTTTACAGTGATATTGCTCTCTATCTGCATCACTACCTGGCATGTCTTTGTGATGCAAATTTGCTAATAGAGATATCTATTCTCCATTTATTTTCACTTGGTCATGAATGTCTGAGGTGAAACCTAAAGAACTAACTTTTTGTTTAGAGATTTTTTATTTTCTGTAGCTTATTAATTTTTACTTCTTTCTCCTCAATTTGTAAATTCCCATTTCCAAATGTTTTCTCAGACTTCTTAGGTGCATTTAGCTGAAATGAAAATCATCACATCTCTCAGTTTTTTTAATGAAAAACTCTTTGACTTTGTCTTTTCAAATTACAATTAGGAAAAAAAAGAAGGATTTTTCATTTTTCTTTTTTTCAATAGATGATGCCAAACCCTTACAAAATAGATTGTGCAGTAGTTTGATAGTTCTTATTTCTTTTAAACTTATTTTGATTATTAAACACATTGTGATGTGCTAGTAGCCTTTCTGATAATATCAGTCCTTATTCTCAGGAGGCATCCAAAGAGTAACTTTTGGATTTTCAGGTCTCAAGATGATGGAAATCTACTTTCAGATTCCAAAGATAGAAATGTTTGTGCAAAAGCTCTTTTAACTCCTTTAATGAGAGATGTCAAAAATGAAAGGATATATATGGTGTTCACTTCTGATAAAGGTTCAAAATCCCTGATACAGGAGTTGTTTTAAAAGAACTTCAGAAAACAGACAGTAAGAAACCTGTCAAAGGGAGCATATCATAGACCAATTTAAAAATAAGCTGGAAAAAGAAATCATCTAAGTTTGCTTGTAAAGAAAAACATATTCGAGACATTTTTGCTCTTTTTAAATCTATGTAATATGCTTTTATTAAAGTTCGTACTTGATTAAAATTAAAATGTTAGGTTTGCACATTATGACAATAGGCAGTATGAAAAACATTTGGGCTGATACAAGAATATAAACATTTAGAGGCTCATGAACAGAAGCTTCTGGGAATAAAAACCAAGAACACAAACATCTGAGAGATAACAATAACAATAAA
>WAAE01019442.1:0-18664 GCA_013400495.1 Nicator chloris | reverse complement strand
TAACTGGCAAATATTTCTATTGCAGATGGATCTTAGGACCCTAATGTTGGGTAGAGATTGTAAAATTTGAAGTTCATTAATCTTGCTTTAATTTTTTCTAATTTTTCTTTTCCTGATTGTACAGTTTTGTAAGTTATCCATTTACAATCTCAAGAGGAATGAGACTAAAAATAAAATTGCTTAGGGGTCCAAATGCGCCACATGTAACAATTTTAAAGATGAAAAGGATTTACGAGTGCTGGATGCCATTAGAGCTGACAGTTCTTGCTTACTTTTTATGTGGATGTTGATTCTCATAATTACTAGTGGAACTACTATTCTGTCTTGTTGGAGGTGTAAAATGAAAGGGTTTTTTTCAATCTGATGTAGTGTTGAAAAGAAGTGCCATTTCAACTGTTATTGCCAAGGATTTTTTTTGCCCCCTAAACACTGCACATTAATGAGTTTTATAATTACAGCCGTTGCTTCACACCTCTATTGTTAACCAATGACATTACATCTGCCTCACTCCACTGTTGCCCTCCTCCTTCTTATTGAAGCATTTAGCAGTTTTGGCAATAGGGAATTACATGGCATGGGGTAAGTAGTCTAATTAGGTATAAGTGAAAATCCTGAGGGAAAAGGATGTTTAAAAAGTAATTTGAAGAATCTCTTAATGATGCTGAAACTGGAAGCTGTAGCTATAGTACAAAAAGGCCTGTTATCATTACAAAAATAATTATAATTGTGATTATTCTCCTGATCGCTCAGTTTTAAAGTTTCAGATTTTGGACTGTGTTTTTTAAGAATAACCATCCAAGTATTTCTCATGCAGTTGCAGGATTTCATAGGTGTAACACGTGTTATTTGTTGGAGTTTTACCTAAGCTTGCAAACCTTTAGATATTTACAAGTCTCTGATGCATATAAAGAAGGCAGATGTGAACAGTTTAAAGAAAGAAAATCCTGATTTTGATTTTTCAAATGGGATATATGTGCCAAATATATAAGTAACTTGGAGAGGAGCAAAAGTTTGTTTAAAACAAAATGTGGAAAAAAGCAAGATTTTGTTTAAGAATTCAGAAATCTAGGATTTATTAAGGGGGTTAAATCTGTGTTTGATTCATGGATTTTGAGTTCAGATTGATATTTTTACATGCTGAATGGAAATGTTCAAAATTCAGGATTGATCACCAGTGAATTATCAAGGAATCTTTGCAACTCACATGAAAACTTAGTTGTGAGTCATGCAGTTTCTAGTGTTGGTGGATCTCTCAAAAACATCACATAATAGCAGGATTTGTTTTCATGTAGTGGAAGACCACTCATAATCTTCTCCAGTATCTGTTCTTTTCTCTGTTTTGATTTTACCTTTTCATTTTGATCATCTGCCAGCATTTTGCAAGATTGAATGAATTTTTATTTTCCCAGTCTGGTGTAGGGGTGGAGTATTCATAGCATGAACAGGAGCATGGCACATGGGAGCAGCCCAACAGTCCTGTTGGCAATATACAGTAATAAGTGATTCAAATAGGTGGGCAAAAATCCCCCCGTGGTTTCCCTGCTCCTCTTGGGAAATCTGTACCTGAGATGTTTGAGCTGTCTTGGGTTTGCAGTTAGCAGGTGGAACTTCACATTCAGTTATTTTTGTCACTGGCTTGTGCTAGTGAACTGGTAAATTTTTTCTGAGAGAAAATGTTTGATGTTTTTCCATAGAGCTTTCTTTAAACCTTTCCTAACCATGCTCAGACAGTAGTAATCCAAATGAGCTTAATCACTGCTGAGTTATGGTGCTTCTTGCATTAAGTATTATTGATGAGAAAGTGTTCATGAATTATTACTGACAGGCTGGATTTCCCTGAGGTGCCTAAAGACTGTTTCCTCTAATTCTGACAGTTAGGTGCAGAGATTAAGAAAGAGGTCTAGGTAAAAAACAATGGTAGATATTTTAGGGTAATTCTTGTCTTTTTCTGCACAAATGTTTTTAAAATCAAATAGTGATTTGTTGTACCTTGAGGAAAGAAAGTCTGACTTTCTGATTGATATGGGCTGCTATGACATCTAGATCCACTAGTTTCATGATTGTTGGTGATTTTTAACTTATCTTGTTATCTGGTTAATATTCCTATTTACAGAGCAAAAAATTTATCGTGCCTATCCATACCAGACAATGAGGGGGAAAACATCATTCCCATCTTTCATCCCTTGTTTTATCTCCGTGTTCTCCCTGATTTCTTTTTCTTTTTTTTTTTAATTCTGCCTACAAAAGAGAACTAGTTGGTTTTCATGTGCCTACTGCTGTCTTTCATGTAAACTTTTTAAGAGAGAGGGTTTTTTCTCAGAAAAGGGAGCTTAGAGAAAGAACATGCTATTTTTGTTATAGTGGGACATACATATCTGTCTTTCTGTGATAAAAACATGGACATAGAAGTTTGGTATCCACATGCCTCTTCCCTATATTTCTTTCTGAAAATTGATCTGGTGACACTGGCTTGTATTAGACTGAGTAATTTGGAACTCAGCAGAAAATCTGTCATTGCTGGAGTCACAGACTTGGAGTGTGTAAGGAGGAGGTTCCTGAAACAGGCACCCTCCATTCAAGATCCATAGATAGCAGATGAGTAGAGTTGTTAATGCCTGATCTGTCTTTCGTTACCTGGTAGGTATTTGTACTATGAGAACCTAGATAACTCAATTAACCTGTGGCTTTATTTCCTCTTCATCGCTGTTGGTAATTACTGTTCCAACCAGGGAAATAGGCAATTCTTTGTGAGCATTTACACTCTCAGTCTAAAATAATTTTATTTCTGTATGGGGATTCTGTTGCTGATTTGGTCTCCCATGAAGGAGCCGCAAAGGTTTTTGACTCAGTGGTTAAACCATCTTTTCAACAGGTCTCCAGTTAAACACCAGGGAAGGAGGAATTAATGCTCTACAAAAATACTGTCAAAAAAATAAGCTAATGTGATCTATTTTGTTTAATATTTTCCCTGCAAGCCATGACAGAAACACTGCTTTTAGGAATTTTTAAGATATCATGTGAAACTGGGTCTCTGTTCTTTAGTCATTTCAGAAAAAAATCAGATCGCTCTTCCTAAGTCAGTCAGTGTTTACAATTAGTGTAAAATTACATTTGCATTTAATTTAGAAGAAAATAAAGGTGCTACTGTGATTTTCTTCCAGGCATAAAAACACAGCAAAACTATATTCATTAAGTTATTCTTTATGAATATAGCATTTCAGTGTCAAGGATAGAAGTACTTTATAATGTAAAATTTATATCAGATGGAAAGCAATTTGCTTCATGCTAGCCTTTAAAGAACTTCCATGTTTGATTTCACATCTATGGTACACTCAACAATATGAACATCAGTGCTCTGACCTCAGCCATTATTCATATTTTAGTAACAGAAGAAGTATTTTTGTATATTTTTAACAGAAGAAAACTGTTACCTCTTACAATGAAATCTTTTCTTTACAATAAATCTGTACCAAGGACTGTTCAATGCATAAATTTCATCCTAAACACAGGCATTTCCTGGATAATTTACTTAATTTTTGTATAGTCCATACTCTCTGGATTTTAACATGTTAAAACATTTGTGCTTCAGTTCCCACTTGAATCATTCTAGATGGTATCACAGTGTGTTTAATAGTTTAAATTTGAAAATGATGTTGGGGTTCATGAAAATGAAACAAAATCCTACAGTGCATTTCAGTAGCATCCAAATTTCATCATCTATATCCAGTATATTCAAAAATACCTTGTACTTAGCAGAAAAAGTACTTCTGTGGATACTCACACATTTAATTAGTCTTGACTTTTCTCTAGTCCCAGTAGATGGAGCAGTTTTTAATGTTGCTGTAGTACTTGAATTTAGTAATTTTTTTCTAGCATTGTGACACAACTGTTTCCTGGTCTTCTTTTTCCAAATGATTGTTTGAGTTTTAGTTTGAAGGCATAATATGCTGGTGCCTTTCCAGGAAAGCACAGTCCGTTAGTAAATCAAGGTAACAATGTCCACCAGTGACAGCTAACTCAACATGGCATAAGTCTTCCATTTTTACGGCATCAATAAGAAAGAATTACAGTCAAAACCAGAAAATACAAATCCTTTCCATCTCCAGTATACATGAATTTCTGAGCTCCAATTTACAAGTCTCCTTTTTTCCCCATTCAATCTTCTTATTTAATTTCTGTCATTATATGCCAGTTTAAAAAAAAAACAAAAACACAATCCAAAAAAAAAAAAAAAAACCAAAAAACCTAACTGAATCAATACTCATGAAAGGTAAATTAAAACCTATTTTAAAGTTGTAGCTAAACATTTCGGACAAACATTTTCCACGACAAAGGCCACAAAACAAGAACTGTTATCTTGGATATAATATGGGGGGGTGTTAGGTTGTTGTGGTTTTGTTTTTTTTTTTTTAATTTGTATTGATTGCAGTGCAACATTCAAGGGAAAAGCTTTTGGAAGTGTATGTAGCTGTGGTAGAAGAAAGCAGTAGCCTCAGGCTATATCCCCATTTCAAACACCTGCTTTAGTAACCACTTCTGTCAGAAAAATGAGGAAATAAATTCTTTTAACAGGATATATTTAACAGTTATAGCAGCAAAACACTGATGTACACCAATGGACAGTATTCTGAGAGCCAGGCAGGCAGAAGTACTGTCCTGGTCTGGTACTTGCAAAGGTGAACATTGGCTGCCATCTGTGGCAAATCAGTGTTTGCCCATGGTAGAAGCAAGTTCAGTGACAGCAAGTTTGGTTTAGCTGACTGCTCAAAGCTGCATGCAGTTCAACCATGGGCCACCTCTTTGTTTGTCTATTTTAGCACAAACACCTTTTACTTACCACCTGACAGACAGATTTGTAGCCACCATCATGCAAGATTTCAAATTATGCATCATTGTGTACATGCAGACACTACTTGGCAAGCTATTCATACAGGAAATGAAATGGCTTTTTTCAGCAGTCATGTCATGTGGCTGTATATTTCCAAATATACAGTATATTTGTTGAAATAATGTTTGTATTTGTTGAAACAGAACCCAAGTTCTCAACAGCATCTTTATTATGGTAAAGCTGAATGTTTTATAATCTGTAAAGCTGCTTTGATAAATGGCTGTGAGTTCTCATGTCCCCAGTGCTCCAGCAGGAAGTATTACAAGCTCAGTATGTCTTTAGCAAGTCAGTTCAAGTTCTACCTGCTTTATTCCTCCCAATTTGTAGTTGAAGCAGAATAAGCAAATTTAGGCCTTCTGCACCCTGCAGATCTTTTGTCTTCACTCACTTCTAGATAAAGCCTTTGCCTTTGATAGATTTATACAACTGTACTATAACAATTATAACAGTTACAACAGTTAACAATCATATTGATGGCTTTGTTTTCATAGAATACAGCTCACTTAGTGACACCAACTGCAGGCTGCCATGCAGACTGCTGTTCAAAGGCACAGAAATACTCTTCTCTGTCAGCATAGAAGATACTGCTTGTAAGACTGTTAAGAAAGAGGATGACATTGTAGCTTGTTCTCTGACTGGAACAGAAACTTCAGGATAAGGATTGGTTTGGCTGAAATGATTACATCGTACAAGATTGATATCCAGCATATATTGTTCTTTTACCATGATAGTTAAGAAAAAAAAAGAGCATAAGAGGATTACTGATCAGTCATTAATGAAGTATCTGACACTTGTATTTCCCTATTTGCATTTAGATTCTTTCTTTGTCTCATTTTCTTTTTTTTTTTTTTCCCTGATGGGGGCCTATCTAGCTTCAGAAATTGAATTTTACTTTAGATGTTGATGTTATGTATTATCAGAGATGAACTTTTAAGAAATCAGCCTCTCCTATTTAGAAATATTTAAGAAATAGGCCTCTCCTATTGCTTAATATTTACAAGATGTTTTATTTCACAGCTACTTAGGTATGCTATCTGTAATGTTAGAAGAAATTGCAGAGGGATTTTTTGCTACCAATAGGCCTTAGCATTTGAAAAAATTTGAAAGCATTTGAAAAAAAAATGCATATATATTCGGAAATTTCTTGTACGATAGGAAGGTTGCTTTTAGAAACAAGTAGTTGCACATTTTCTTCACCTCTGCAACTTAATAAATGTAAGCCAGGCATCAAGCAAAGTATTAGAATTGAAGTATGGGAAAACTGTCAAAGCATGCACTTTTATAAGTACTTTTTTCTGGGGTAATGCTCAAATTCAGCTTTCCTTAATTTATAGTGGGTCACTGTCCTCTTTCCATGGAAGTGTCAAATCAGACATCACCAATTTGATTGGGTTGCCCACATTCCAATTTCCACTTCCACCACCTTTCCTTTCTGTCTTCCAGTGGAAAAGAGTAGCAAGCCAGCAGAGATTACCCAAACTACTCCTTTTCAGAAAGAGGAAATATCTCAGATCTATTCCTCTCACCTTATGGTGTGAGAAAATGGCTAAAATTCCTCTCACAACAGGCTTCTTAAATGTTTCTCCTGGCAGGATGTCACCATGCTTGCTTATGAAATGGGTGCATACCTGTCTCTTGACAAAAGATTTTTAGGTACAACTGATGCACACAGGATTAGGAAATTTTATCTTAAACGTATTAAATCATTGAATGCACAGTGTTTTGTAGGTTAAGAAGATTAATGTCTACTGGTTTATCATTTGCTTAAGGCAACAAGCAATTGCAAACAACGTGAGGTGAAGATAATAGATTATTTTTTCTTTTGTATATGTAAATGTCTTAATATTTACTATATGCAGTCATATAAGATGCTAATTTTTAATACTTCTTTAGCTTTAAGAATGTATGTTTGCTTTCTCTTGATTCACACAGAACAGATGGATGCTTGACTGCCTGCTAATCCACAGCTGGAATGGTTTCAGCGGTTTCCACGTTGCTGGGTTAGAGTGGCTTTTCTAGTGGACTGAGAGGGCAGCAAGAGAGGGATATCATTATTCATCAGTATCCCAGTGGGATCGCTGCCAGCAGAGATTAATTTTTTCTGTTATGCTTGTAAAACAAGCTCAGGTGGAGTCTCTAATCCTCAGGGCACGGGTGGCAGATCAAGGAAGATGCTACAAAGCTAGTTAATTTTCAAGATTCTAGGGGAAACAGAAGCTCTGTTAGATGTATAAATACATGATTGCAAATTTAAGTAGCTCAAATCCAAATGGGATCTTCCTAGACATCTGGTCCTGAAAATCTCTGTTTTCTTTGTCTTTTAAAGGAAGTTCTTAAAACTTTAGGTCAGAGGCAAAATATCTTCAACTCTCTTAATCATCAGTTATCTTTTTTGGGTTTTTTTTAATACAGATCTTACAGTGTATTTTAGATGAATGTCTTTATTTACATGTAGGCAAGACATAGTACATGTCTGTGTAGGGACACTGAGTTTACAGTGTTCTCACAAATTTGTGTGCAGTGACCATCTGCACACAAGGAAAGGAAAACTACCACTTGCCATCGAAAAAGGGTTAGATTTGCCTTAGTAATGCGTGGTACATCCTATTTTGGTAATGGCATGTCCTGTTAAAGTCCATTGTGGTACAAGGGCATTTTTCCCATGTTATTCTTGGTATCAGACCTGTTGTCATTTATAACAGAAATGTTGTGAGAACTCAAATCAATCATCCCAAAACACTCAAAAGTTGTCTATTTATATATATATATAATATATATAAATATATATTTTATATATATAAATAGACAACATATATATAAGACAAATAGACAACTTTTTATATATATATTATATATAATAGACCTTACCTATTTTTCCTTTACTGACTTCTTTGTTTCCTCAGTACTTACTCTTCTTTTTCACCCTTGTAATTACCAGTGTCTTCCATCTGTGTATTTCCTTGTAGCTCTTGAGTTGTTCAAAATGTTGGGTTAGATTTTCAGACAATGTTAATCCACATAGTTTCACGGAAATGAATGGAGATGTGCCAGTTTTTATCAGCAGGGAACTACCCTTATTGAAATTTACTTGCAACAGCTGTCATTTCCTCTTAGAGTTGTGTTTTTTTATTATTATATTACACTATATTCATTTAAAAGTGCTCAGAGTGAGACCAGTAGCACTGGCTTGCTGAAAAGACATTGTGCATGTAGGCACCTTCCAAGTTTCCCATATATTTCTGCCAGTTTGTATTGTTCTGTTATTCCAGGCTTGAGCCTCTCTTGAACACAGGCTGCTACTCATTTCCCCACATGATGACAGGTATTCATGCCTGTGAACTTTTTATTCCCTTTTGTCTCTGGTCACACAGTAGTGGAGATCCAGAATTTAATCCAGTACAAAAATGCAGCAGTGTGCATTTGTGGCTCCCCACTAGGGGACCTGCCACAGGTCAGCAGATTTGAAATCTGGTTTTCGGCACATGGAGCTTTTACAGCTTGCCATTAACATATACAGTACGTAGGGGCCCCATGTCACATAAAGAATTAGTAGTGGTTACTCCTGTCTCCATGCAGAGTGGCATTAACTTAATGCAGAGGTCTGTTAACTTCTTCCCTGGGTCTGGGCTCTGCACTGAAAGATCCCAATGGAGGATCAAAGCCAAAGATGGAAAATGACTGATCGCTTTCCCAGGGAAAGCTGTGTGCCAGGATTTGCTATTCCAGTTTTTAATGCTATCATCATCTCAGTCAGTAGTTGGGCCAGCTGATGCAGCCAAGCTCAGTTTCAAAACACGGACAGGCGTCCAAATGGAACTGAAGTAAAGTTCTCATGACAATGAGACTTTTGAATGTATACTCAGAGAGATTTTTCCCAGTTTCGTGTTAGCAGATTACTGAGTTCATGCACTGAAAAGCTTTTCTGTAGTAGTGCAATACAATTAGTTTCAGTACAGCCCAAACCAGTCAATTTTAAATCTTTTTCTAGAATATGACTTGAGATTACAGGGAAAATAAGCTGTGGGTGACTGCCCCATCTAGGTTTTAAGATTAAAAAAAATGGAGCGATGATACGACATTCAAAATGTGCAGGTTCGAAGCATTCTCATGAGAAGTAATCAGAAAAGTCAGGCATTTTGGAGAGGCAAATACTCTAATGCACCATTTACAGCAATAAAAATGCTGTCATTCTCTCATATTATGAAAATTCACTTTATAAATGGAATTTGTACCATTCCATTTATATTTATTTGCTGTGGTCAAAGTATCTTGTTCTAGGTGAATAACATGTGTTCAGTACCAGATGTTTGCTCTTATTTTTGCCCTAATTTAGTCTTCTTTTGCATTTATTTTTTCATAAACTGTGCAAGTATTACAGGAATACTTATAAGCAATAATTTAGCTTAAAAACCTAAGAGCAAACTAAAGCCACATCTATTAAAGTTGTACAGGCTTAATACTATGAAAGTACCTATACATTCAGGGAAAATGTATTTTTAGAACTGGTTTTATTAGGACTGGCCAGAAAAAGTAGCACTGAATTATGACTGTGATCACAACCTTTATGAAATATGGAAAGTGAGAGGTAGGACTTAAAATCATGAATTCATTCCTTGTTTTAAAGTTTTAGTAAAGTACGTAACTTAAATAGGAAAAGGTCCTGAAATAGAATGGTTCTATATTTTTTTACATTTAGTAAGACAATTACAGTGATTGTATTATCTATTACTGTATCTTCCCCTACACTGAAACTCAGCTTCTCTAACATGCTTAGGAAACTAGAGAAAAAAAAAAAAGGAAAATCAACTTTCAAGTTAGTATAGAAGTCCTAAGAACTTCCATCCCATGTCAAATCATTGTTACTTTATAATAATCCTCCCCCTCCTGTATGCTAGCGTGCTTATTCTTTTATCACCTCCATGCTGAGGCAGAGGTCTGTAATTTAGCTTTGTAGTTTAGAAGTTCCCAGATCTGCCAGGTCACTCTCTGCTACTGGTGGCTAATATTGCTGACCTCCTATTGCTCTGTGAGCAGTGGCAAAGGTCTTTCAGACTCCTGACCCCTGGTCATCAGGAATGTCATCAGTAGTTTGTAGTTTGGATGTTTTAAGTAAGAGGTGAACTTGTGAAATCTAAACCCTTTAGGGTGTTTTTAAGTGATCACTCAACTGTTTCGTTGCCCTAGGTTGTGTTTTTTATGATGTCTGTAATTGTAAAATCTGTGGTGTTTATCATATGCAGCTATTTAAAAGCAAAAATCAACCACTTGTCTGAAGTTAAAAGTATGAGAATACAATTAATATATTGCATATTGACATAATAATATATTAATTACTAATTAATTTCTCTGATCACTAACATGAGAACTAAGAATTGTAAGAACTTTTAACTTGTGTGTTCTTATAAACTAAGTTTTGTGGATCCCATGGCGGAAATGGGCCCATTTTAAATCCTGAGTGATGGTTACAAATTAATGTTTAAAACACAATAGATTTGCATAACGGCATGTTGATGGGTTTTGCAACTTTCTCTCTTCAACTTCTCGTGTCCAGCTGGAAATTTCCAGCGTTTGCTCTGTTGAGTCTCAAATCTAGAGACAGCCCAAGGTAGCCCAGCCTCACTGTTTTGCTCTTAGCCAGTTAATTGGGTTAATGTTACACTTTGAATTCGTACTTCTTTTTTTTTTTTTTTTAAATATATTTATTGTCTCTAAAAGTGCATGAAACCCTAATTAGATAAAAAATAGAAAAAGTTTCTGTTTTAGAAGATGCTGAGCAGGTCTTTTTCCTCAGACAATGCTCTCCATCATATGCATCTGTTTCCCTCCTTTTCCAGAGGGTGAAAGGTGGTCTGATGGGGCGGTAAAGAAAGCAATTGGAGCATTTTCATGTAAGCTGAGCTGGAGTGGAGGGTTAGTGCAGAGAGAGTCTCCAGTGAAGGTCCCCAGTGCCTGAGAGGGGACCCACAGCCAGGGACAGCTGCTGCCTGGAGGCTGTGCCTCTGACTCTGTGCCCTGTGGCTCAGGGCTGGCACAGGGCTCTGCTTTCTGCCTTTCCTCCCTGACAGGCAGCATCCCTGGAAAGGAAGGCATGGGAGGCCCCCAAGGGGAAGGAGCTGCACTGCAGGGTTGGCTCTGACATGCTGGATGCAGTTTGATGGCACGGCCACATGCACGTGCAGTTGCTGGGGAGATGTTGTACAGTATATGAAGACAAGGAGTTTATCTGTAAACATGGTGTCTGTGATGAACGACAGTATCATGTAGCAAATATATTTTAATCTTGTCTGAAAAGTGTTGTTGTCTTCTTTTGAACCATGTTAGCCATTTTTTAAGATCTCTACAAACCCTCAGGCTGCTCTGTGGTTTAGCAGGGCCTGCCAGCCTGCCCTGAAAATCTGGAGCATTTCTTCTGCAAAGTTTGTCTGAAAAGTTTATTTTTACATGGGTAAAACAGAGTGAACTGGCAGAAGTGAACTTTTTTTCCCTTTTAGTCTATAATATGAATTTCGAAAACACATGTCATGTTTGTTCTTAAAACTTGTAACTAGTAACATATGTTTGTAAGTGTCTTTTAACTGGAATATTGTCATAGACCTTTATATCTAAGAGTAAAAAAGCACCCAAGCATTTGGAAGTTTAAGTTATGTCTCATAAAACTGATACCAAAACGCATACATTTAGAGGCTACCAATAAATTCCTTAAAATAGGAGTTTATAATGGAATCTCAAATATAACATATTCAGAGCAGTACTAGCAAGTACTTCTCCAATTCTGCTTCTCAGTCTACATACTTTTTGGTATGAGCTGACAAACCACTTTTAAGTTAGGTTTGGTTTTGGTTTTTTTCCCTCTTTTTTAAACCACATTTCCTCACCTTTATTAGTTTTCTGAATATAAACGTAAGCTTGATTATCTTCTAGCTGCCTGTCAGGATACATCTGTGTAAATGTAATGACTTTCCTTATCAGTCAAACTCACACTCGAAAATGGGATAATAAAATATACTACAGATATGTGGGTTAATTTAAATAATGGTCATAGTATATACTTGTGCCATTCCTTCATCACATAATGTGGTCTTTTTCTCTTGAGAAAATCATGGACATTAGGAAGATTAATTTGGAGCTTTAGTTAACCAATTTTTTTTAATTTTCCTTATGATATAAGTAGTAGGGTCAATAGATTTCTGTCAGCACGAGTGGAGATATATATCTATGTATATAAAATTGGAAATAATTCCAAATGGCTTTAAGTACAGAAGTTCAAATATCCTCAAAGAAAAATTAAGAATTTCTGCGTCTGTTATAAATTAGATGTTACCTAGCTACTCACAAACTATCAGTCCTTGTTATTTCTCTATTTTGACCATGCTTCTTTTCTCTATCCTATGTTAGGGGTAAGTAGGTATCACCTAAATGAGGACAAGTACAGGTTGCTTCAAATTTTGTATTCCAGCTGCTTCCTGCACAGTGTGGCACAATGTGGCAGGTCTGGATGCTGCATTAGAGTACTCTGTATCACTCTGTAAATGGAACAAAAGACAAAAGCTAATTATATAATAATATTACTCTTGAGCTTATATTCGCCTGTGCAGTTTTCCAAAGGTCAAAATATGCTGTTTTCACTGGGAAAATAAGTTGGATATTGGCACACTGTTGTACTTCTGGTAGCAAAGAGCTAAAATTCATAGTGCATTATTAGTGTTAATTGCAGAACAGCTGTAAAAAACCACCCACGTTTATGTATTGTAGCTTCTTTGTTCTATTCACAAATGTATGGTTTTTGCAGTCCTTCAGCATGTACTTAGGCTATTAAAGAAGTTTATATAATTTAAATCAAGTTTCAGGTAAGGAGAATGGAATTACTGTACTAGTTAAAAATGATCGTCGTCTTTTTTATGTTAGTATTTAATTTTAGTACTAGTCTGCTGCAGGATTTTTTTATACTTTAGTTTAAAAACTCTATTTTTTTAGCAAAATGTTCTAAGAATGCTCTTCCCTTGTTTCTCTTGATATCAGAAACTTGAAAGAGAGCAAAATATGTTGCAAGTTTATTAAAATTGAAAATATGGTGTGACTGGGTTCACAGTGTCTATATAAAGGAAAGGAACATACAGATAGTCAGTGAATTCTAAGGCAGTTTCAATAACATTGCTAAAGAAAAGACTACTGGTTCAACTCTGGAATGTGAGAAACTATTTTTGGTTTGGTTTAGACCCTCATTGTTACAAATTAATCAACTGCTCTTTAAAGTCTAGAACTCATTAACTTTATAAGTTTTACTGTTCCCATGACTGAACTTAAAATATTCAAGTTTGCTTTAGTAGCTCACCTTGATTCCATTTCTGTCTGTGGTCCACAAGTATCCTCTCCTGTAGAGAAAGTGGCAAGATGTATTAATTCAAGATTTAAAATATTTTAGGAGATCTAAATGTGGTGTAAGTTTATAGGTCAGCTCTCACTATAAATCAGTAATTTCAGCCAAACTTACACTTTTTGTGGGTAGAAAGAAAATCAGGGTGGAGGGGGGTGGTTTAACCCTATGGACTCTGCAGTATTCATCATGTTGGATACCTTATTTAAGTTTTAGTTTGGTCTGACTCCTCAAATGCCTGATAGTACCACAAAACTGCAAAAGATCTATTTTGAAATAGTATGAGTTGTTTCCTTTTAGGACTACTCTACCAGTTCAAATAAAGGGTGATGGTAAGCTGCATATTTGGAGCATGATGTTGTAGACAGGATTTTAAGATGATTCTGTGGCTGCTGTTATGCAGGAAACAGAATTCAATTACCAGAATCGCCCTGTGGCCTTGTAAAATGTAACTGTCGAGTTTATGCAGGTCTGTGTGTGACATTTCTCACCAGCAGTGCAAGTTGCTGTCTCCTGTATGACCACCCTGTATCGCATGCAGGTTGGAATGAAAGTCTGAGATGACTCCTACACCCTTGAAATGATGCAGCAGTCTCTAATGCCCAAAAGGAGACATTATTGGGAAAGTCCATCACAGAAATGTAGGAGAGAGAGACGTGACATGACTACCAAATGCACAGTTGCAGAACCTGTAGCTAAAATTCCTGGTTATCTCCTGGCATACACCAAGTTATGCTTAACTGTGTGGGTGCTTGTAAACCTATTATTTGTACATGGGCTGCAACAGCTCTGATTTAAGAGGAGAAAAAGGGAAAGTGAAAAATGCACAGCAGTGCTTTGTGGTTTAACTATGAAGCTTGTATTAAGTTTCTTGACATTAGAATGAAGATTAATGATTGATATGTAGTTTGATCTGTTTCCTCACCCATGGAAGTAAGAATGGTGTTCAGATATGATGTACTAAAACAATATATATTATATAGTGTGTGGAATAGTTGAAGCTACAGCCTTTACTGAACAGATTGAGATTTGCAATGAAAAGGAAAACTAAAATGAAAAAATATTGAGTGAACAGCAGGGCCCATTTGAGGTGATTACAAAGGATGTTTCTTTATTCTGTCTTTTCTTATGCAACCTGAAAACAGTAGCAGGGGGTTACAAGCAGAGTTCATCACAAAGTTGTCAATCACTGTCATTTAACGTTTTGCAATGGAAGATGTCTTTATTCAAGGACAGCTGGGCAAATCAGAGAAACAGATTTGCAGTTAGTAGTCTGTCCAGCCTACACTAAGCAAACAAGAACAGGGCAGACATACCGGCCTCTCACATAAAAATATAATGGACTCTGCTGACCTCAGTGCCCTCCATTCAGCTTCATTCTCAGTTGTATAAAAGCTTCACTACCCATTCTCAATTTCCTTTAATTACCTACATGATGCAGATAAGAAAATGAACCTCACTTACTTACAGTCAATGATCACAAACAGGAAATTAAGTAGGCAAGTTGTTTAAAATAAGAGGAGTGTTTTGGATGTAAATAAAACATGTGCTGGGGAAGAATTAGGGAAAATGCATTTTCAGGGGTACCAGTTGCTGGACTGACTTGGCTGATCCTTCTTCTTTCTGCTACTTTAAACTGCAAAGCAAAACTAAGTAAAAAATCTCCTTGGTAAATATTCTTTAAAATATCTTTGAAGGAGAAGCCAGTTAAATAAAAAGAGTGAAGCAAACATGCAGCCTTCTATAGGGCTTAAAAAGATTGTGACCTTAGGTTCAGAGAATAAATGACCACAGTTTTCACAAGAGATCTAGCAGGGACATCCAGGATTAAGCAGCAGTTGTCTTTATTCAGTCTTCACATCTAATCTGCAGTTGAGATATGAAATAAATTAATGACATTCTGATTTTCTTTCCAAACCTTAAATTGTCTAATGGTTACCATTCCTTTTACATTGATATCACAGTTTAGACATAGTTTCCTTGCACCATTAAAGAAAATAGAAAATTTTGTGCTGTCAGTTTTCAAGGAGGTAAAAAACAGCTATCTAACTGCTTTTTGGAATTGTCAGAAAAGGTTCTGTGTCTTAGGATATTAATGAGGGGATATGGTTCTTTGTAAGTCAATTAGGTAGTTCAATTAGGTCTTCTAAAATTGCCATTTTTCTTTACCTCACTATTCACTGGTTACTGTTGTGAATATTTCATTAATATGGATTTGCAGGAAGTCTGATGAAATTGAAGACTAAAACGAAAAATATTGAATCTATAGTTTAAGAGGAATATAAAACCCTGAACACTTTAATTTAATGGTCTCTGCTAAGCCTGTAGTTTCTAAGACATTGCCCTTCAGGCTCCTCAAATGACTTTTGATTTTATGACAAAAGAAATACACTCTCTTAAATTACAGATGGAAAAGATATCACATATTATAAAACTCTTACCTTACTTGCAAGTTTTATAACTCAGAAAGATCATTCTCACTCCAAACAATATGTACACACGTACATGCACAAGAGGATTTTGTGGAGGGAAAAAAATTGCCAATTAAGTCACAAAACTGACTCTTTAGCCTAAATTATAGTTCTTAGGATGTTTCTGTTGAACTTTTTGTCAAAGGCACTGATTTCCCAAGCAGGAGAATTGGCATCTCTGCCTGGGATACCAAAACAGTTGTACTTGCTCCTCTCAGCTGCTGTAATGTTGCTACTTATAAATACATTTAGATTACATGTTGGTGGGCAGCTCATTTTTGCAACAGTGAGAAAGTTCTTACACAGCTTTCATTTTGGCATGAATAGCATTAGTCCCACTCTGGAACACAGAGAATGTTTTCACCACCTAGTTAAAAGTTTGCACTTTGTTTTGATCTCTCATCATCACCTGCTTAGACACTGCTCAAGATATTGAAAAAATATTTGAAAATAATCGTATCAGAGCTATTTCAAAATCTACTGGGTTTTGCATACCAAGAGAAAAACTTAAAACCTGAAAACTGAAAATATGAGGTTTTGAGTTCTTTATAGCTAACCTTACAATGTTTTTGTGAGCCAATGAGATAGGATACCTGTGGGTCATCTTCTACCACTGAATCCATCCAATGATTATATTTCCTTCATTGCATTTATTTTCCTCTTCTCTAATGTTAGTATCAGCTATGTGAAGAAAATAAGTTTAAAATCTATAAGTGTGTCAACATTTAAGTTATTGTTTTCCCATGTGTGACTTTGATAAATAAGTACACTTTCTAAGCATTTAAATGATGCTATTTTTGTGTTGAAATCTAAGTATAGTAAATTAAATGCATATGCTTTTAATGCCTCAGTAAGCAGTAATAGTTATTGTGAAGTTTATTACAATGATTAATTATTTTTTTATGGTTTTTTTAAAGAATGCTGACGAGTACACAGATCTGCCTGTGAGACACAATGAAGATCAGATGAACAGTGAACTGGCCAAACACCTTCCAATTGAAGTCAATCCTCATTCATTTGACAGCTCACACACAAAAACACACCTTTTGCTGCAAGCCCACTTCAGTCATGCCATGCTGCCTTGTCCAGATTATGCAACTGATACAAAGACAGTGCTGGACCAAGCAATCAGAATATGCCAGGTATCGTGATGCATTTCAGAATATAACTCTCGTTGCTTTACTGTTTATTGTTAGAGTGTTGTCATATTTTGAATATAGAAGAATCTGAAGATTTCTTGCAATCTTGTGAAGAGTTCGTACCACATGATATTATAACACCTTGTTTGGGGAGGAACTGGATGCTCATAATGGTTTCCACTTTACAGAACTGGAGGTAAACAAACTTAGAGACAGTGGTGCTCTAACTGGAGGCATCTATTGCCATATAATCACCTCTGCTTTCTTTGCAACAGCTTTCTATCTCTGTATTGTGGAATGTTGTATGAGAGTCATTCTGGCACGGCTGAAGTCCCTGCAGATTGTTATGCTGGTATCCAAGAACCTGTCTCCCCTGGGTACTTCTACTTTTCTAGCACCCAAAACCACTATAGTCACTCCTAAGTACAAATAAAATGTGTTTTGAAATCTGATTCAGGGTGAGATGTGGGGTTTTCCCTAAGCTCCTCTAGCTAGTGTAAAGATACATCTTCTATGTCCCAATTATCACAGAGTCAAAGAGCACGTTTTTAAACGCAGGTTTTAAACTCACCCTGGAGACTTGTGAATTTTTACAGTTGTACTGCAGTTGCAGCCCACAGAAACTAAACCGCCCATGGAGAGTACTGGTAACAAGCAATCACATGCACAGCTGCCAGCTCAAAGGAATTTTAAAGCAGCAATTGGAGTCTGGGATCGAGTGCTGTCATATCTGAAAAGCTCAGTTACGGTTACAGCAGGAAAGGTGAGCTCTAGCTGTCACAGGAAACAACCGACCCTCTGAGTCTCCTGGGAAGAATTCTCTTTAGCAGAACTGCACAAGGACTTATTCACAGGTTCTTGAAGATAAGGCAGCCTTCAACAAACTACTCTTTTAATGTTTCTAAGTTCAATATCTGTAAAATAGAGCCAGTACTTCTTTCTTCCTACAGTTTTTGTTTGCTCAAATGTGAGCAGTGATCTCAAATCCTCAGTGATCTGTTTGTCAACTATCAGACAGAAGCTTTGCTCTTATTTGAAGCCTGTTGGCAATATGGTAACTGCAAATATCATTGTGTCAAGCCTGGCAGTTTGTAAAACTGCTCTATGAGAAACTATTAATCAGTGCTCTAGACAGAGAAAATACTGTGTGCAGTTCAGTCCAGCAATTTGGACAAGGCTCAACCTTACACTAATAAAAACAAGCTTAAAATACTAACATCAAATGAAGCAAAACTGAAGTTAGGGAATGTAAGAAGCAAATAACACCACAGATGATGTTGCTACTACACAGTCCTAATCTTGGCAACCAGCAGTACTTGTGTGCTAGTCTGTTTCCAATATTTCAAATCAATAAAATCATGGTGCTGAAAGTGTAGAAACAGCTATGCCATATATTCAGTTATTAACAGAGAAAAGCATCACTTGCTCAGCTGAGAAAATTCACCTTTGTTTCAAAGAAATCACATATTTAGAGTTCATTTAGATGTTTGTGGCATAAGCATTAGGGAGTTAATTACATATTTGGGGAAAATTTCAATTAAATACTATTTGCAGTAATTATTTTGTTCTGTTTTGCTAAGAAATGTATTTTCATAATCCTGCTACTGCACCATATGTATTTCAGAAACAATAATCACTTAGGAAAAAAAAATCCAAAATATTCAACAGTTCCTTTAAACTGAAGTAGAGTTCAGAAAAATGCCATCCCATACTATGCCTTGGCACTCCAACCTTCAGTTAACAACTGCATAATGTTATATATACGTTTATCCTAAAAAAAAATTTAAAAAAA
>WAAE01019441.1:0-11002 GCA_013400495.1 Nicator chloris | reverse complement strand
GAGAAAATCAGCAGCAGTCTCTAGGAGAAAACTAAAACGAAATCAGCTGCTAGTAGTGACTTCTGTAGGATAAGGGAATGAAGAATCCCACAATGATTGCATCCAGTGGGAATAATGTCACGACATAGGCAGGAATATTTCAGTTTTCTGGGTTACTTTTTTTGTCAGGGGACCCAAACACTCTGAATTTGATGTAGTTACTTGACAAGGATAAATATCATTAATGACTGATGTAAGGGAACTTGCAAATGACCACGTAGTTAGGCAGTGTTTGAAGCATAAATACCAATTAACATTGTAGCTGTAGCTGTTTGTACTTAGAAGATTCTATCAGGGAATCCCACAGAGTAGGAAGGAGCATCAAGTGATATAAGACAGGAGAAAACGGTGATAATATGAAACTGATAAGGAAAATTTTGGTCTTGTCTGTGATATATCTGCTAAAGCAATAGGGATGCTCAGGAGTCACAAGCAGAAACCTGAAAAGCATTATGTATGTGTCTATACCTCCATCCATCTGTCCCTACCAAATTAGGCAAGATTAAGGACTTACTATGGCAGTTTCTCAAGGAATTTTGCCTAAGCTTTAGGCACAGATGCTGTATTTTTGGACTGAGAGGCTTGGGACTCTGGATTTTATTCTGTGATTTATACAGAAATTGCCTGCAGAATGCAGCAAATTTATTTCAGCAGGAATCTGGAATGTTCTTCAGTGCAAAGATAATTCTGGACTATCTCCAGAGTCCCCAGTAAAGGCCAGTGATTCTGTCAGAGTCACAAGCCACTGTGCTCTGGGAGCACCAAAATGATATAGTGGCTCATCAACTTCAGCAGAATTTTCTCTGTCTGATGCATTTGTCATCTGCTGGAGTTGTCACTGTCATGAAAAGAGAGAAAGCAGCCAGTTAGCCAGGGCTGATTTCACAAGGAAGCTTGGGAAGAAGAGTTTGTATTTCATTGTAGACAGAAATTGCTGATGCTGTTTCTTTCCCCTTCCCTTGGCTATAAATGAGGCCTGGAGAGAGGGACAGAGAGAAGAAGGAAAAAGAATTGCTCAAATGCTGTACTGATCTTTGTTCAATAAGCCTATTTCGAATGAGGAGGTGCAGCAGCAGCAGGTGCATGGTGGATGTGCTGCTGCAGAGTTCTCATCTTCACAGTGAGAAATGGCATTTTAATAATATTTGCATCAGCATGGATGTGAAGTAATCCCAGTGAAATTGTGGTGTTTATCCTGGATTTGTACCAGTATCAAAGCAAAATATGTCTGATTTATGTCAAGAATCTTCTTTCTGTAATGACAGAAGCAGCTTCCCTTTTTGCAGACTTAAGGATGCTCATCTTTTCTTCAGAATAAGGTTTGTAGATTTCATTTCTTGGTCCAAAGGTAAACATTCTGTCCTTCCCATCAGAGATGGTTGGTGCCCAGTTTCCTGACTGGAATTCTTGATTTTATGTTCAGTCATAGCATAGGTAGGAGTAACTAAGCCTGTCAGGGAACTTCCAGGCCAATGCCTTGAAGAATCTACCACAGGCTTCAGGAATGCCACATCTCTTAGGGTGAGGAACACGGTTCCCCCCAGGGTGCTCTGCAGCTTTATGTTAAACTACCTCAGTTTTGCTTTTCCTGTGGGCCTTGCCCACCTCTATTGTTCACATATGTCTCCAGTTGGAGAAGGTTTCTCCTTTCCCTGTTTCCCCATCGGTTGTGGTTTCACTGATTGTCCACCCTCATGTTCCCTACAGGTCATTGCCCTTTGCCCTGCCCTGGTACTGCCCCCGTGCCCTCAGACCACTGGCTCCTGACCCCATATTTAACCCTTTGATCTCCACCTTTCTGTCCCTGGAAACCTTTGGCATGAGTCTGCAAAATCAACCTCACTGGGACTTTATACAGGAGACCTTCCTGTCTTTCTTTGCTGAGCTAGCCATGGTGTGTGTGTGTGTGGGCTTGGCTGCCTGCCTGTGTGCCCACCCCAGTGGCTTCTTGGGAAGAGATGCTTTTTGGGGAGAGGTAGCAGCAACCACCATCCATCTCCATGCTGCTACACTCACCACGAGTGCTGGAGGCAACATCTTTTATACCTGGCCTCTTATCCCTATTTCCTGTTGGGGCTGGTAGTGTTTAGCCACTTGTATTTGAAAGAAAGACGTTGTAGAATGAATAAACAAGTAAAAGTGTGGAGAGAGGGTTGGAAGCTGTATGGAAGAAGCAGAAAGAAGGAGAGAAGAGAAATGCAATGAAAAACTGAAGTGGCAGGATGGGGCATTAGGTGATGCAGGTGGGCACTCCTTCCAAATCACATCAGAAAAGGCCCAGTCCCAGAACTCTCACCTCAGGAGCTGCTGCATTAAAAGTGTCTGGCTCACCATTCTCAAGTGAACACTGTCAGCAAAAGGCATGCTGTACAATAAAGTCAAAAGACCTAAATCAATAGATGTGAATATCAAATGCACATAGCAGGTGGAAAAAGGCTTTAAACTGTGGGACCAGGACATGAGCATGGGGGAGCAGTACAAGAGACAGAAGCACAGAAAGCCCTGTGCTCCCTCAATGTGACAGTCCCAGATGACAGTTGTTAAGAGAGTTGACAGCCTGGGAGATTGTTCCCTGCACTGACACCTAAATGAGCTCTGCTTGCTATGTGAGATTTTGTTTTAATGATGTGCTGCTTTTTTCCTATTTTCCAGAATCAGAGAAAGCTGGTCTAGATTCTGATCTCTGTTAGATGCTGTTAGTGGTTTCCACTGAAATTGAAATGCCTCTTGCATCTCATCAGAAGGATGATTTGGCACTAACTCTACTGCTCCTCTCTGACTGGAGTTGGAAGAATTCTGTAGGGACAAATGCATGCAAGACCAGGGGATGCTCACAGAACTCATGTGGCCTTAAGTTAATGTAACATAGCAGTTTGGAGAATCCATTCATTTTTCTTCTCTCTTTTGCTCTTTCTCCTCCATGGAGTTGAGGAGAGGTTTAACTGCAATGCTGACCACCAATCTAGAATACATTATCTACACCTCTGCTTTGTTAAACCATTCAGTTTTGCACAAGGATTAAAAAAATCTCCCTGCCACAACATGCCTGTTCACTCAGTGTGTCAGCAGACAGGCAAGAGCAAAGAGCCTTGGGAATGTCATTGCCAGACAGGCCAGGCAGTGAGACACCTCCTGTCCCCAGCAGATCATAGGGACATCAGTGTCTTGTGTGTTTTTCCCTGCCAGAGAAATTATAGCAAGGGAGGACCTGGTGACTGTTTAGTTCTGCCCCACTTAGGAAGGGAGTGGAGCCACACTTCATTCTTGTTTGATTTTTTTAAGATCACTCAGCTCTTTGTTCTAGTGTGTTTCTTTTTGTGTGTGAATTTAGCCCTCTAGAAGTATCAGCAAATATTTCAGCACATCTGCAGAGTCAATTCACAATGAATAGCACCTTATCTAGGTCTTGGCTCTGTCCTGGAAAGATGTTCTGTAGCAGGAAGGATTTGGGATTTATACCTGGCCCATTCCCCATTTAGCAAGCATCTCGAGGCACTCTCTGCAGCTGTAATTTCACAAGCATTGTAAAAGATCAGTACCTTCCTGGTTCTTCTGGCAGGGCAAATTTGATTTTTGCTCTCTGTTACAGATGGCTGCATCTCAGTTGGATTAGCCCATGCCTGGAGCTCAGACTTTAAGCCAGTTTACACTTTTATGGCAGCTTACACACTGCCCAGGGGAGGACAAGCAATACCTGATCCAGCAGAAAGGCAGAGCAGAGCAGATAAATAGTAGTACACATTCCTCAGATGTTTTGTCCAGGGCTGTCCTCCCAGCTGGGATAAAACAGAATTTGAACAGAAGGGACATTGTAGAAAATACCTGGAAAGGGAGAAGGAGACTGACTAAGTTAAAAAAAGGCAGAAAGAACCAGAGACAAAAAAAAGTAAGTAGGACCTAATTCTGTACTTCACTGAGTTCTCTTTGAAGCAATGACTGCTCTGACAGCAGTATTTATATCACATTTTATTATTTTCACTCCTCAGTTACAGACAGCATTAGGATAGAGGGCAGAAATATTCAATACCATGCTGGACCTGGCTGTTGGTGTAAGGGCACAGCTCAAGGTCTGTGAAGAGTCAGGATCTGCAGACAGGTAGGAAATCTATTTATCAATAGATTTATCAATATTTATCAATCCTGTTCCATGATCTCTCACCAAACATCAGCAAAAATCCCTTCCTACCTCCAAAGAGCAGAAAGCCATTTTACAGAATTGGAAACAAAGACATGGAAAGAGGATACTCTGTGTTCCAAATGAGGCTGTCCATTTTGGATTACTGTGTCTCCTCCTAAAACATGCACCAGGTTTCAGGGAGATCCTGAATGTTGCCAGAAGGAAGGCAGAACTGGAACTCAGGAGACCAGATTGCCTGATCATGGCTGCAGTATCCCATCCCAAAGCAGCTGAAGGTGTGGGATCCATCCCTCCATTGAAGGCAGGGAGAAACCTGCAGCTGGAGTGCCAGCTGAAATAGTTCATGGAAGAAAATAGTCACCTAATCCTTCGTTATTTAGAACCAGAGTTAATTTTGCAGTTCCTCTGGCAGGTTTTTGGTCATGAGGGCACTGGCTAAGAGTCTTTTCCAGCAATTGGTCAGTCTCTGAAGGCTGATGTCACCAGGAGGTTGGAGATAGCTGTGTCTCAGGGCAGAAACTGAGCAAGGCAAAATTTAGCCATGCTCTTAAACTTTACTTTTTTTTCTCCTCTCTCTTGTCTCAGAGAGATGATAAAAATAAAGACATATAAACTCAAAAAGAGAGAATAATGGCTTCATCCTGCTGAGGGACTATATTTAGAGATTTTGGCTAGTTTTCATCCTAAGTGCTGCTGACTTGAGGAAATTCTTTTGATCATCTAAGCCTTGGCTAGAGTAAATTGCAAAATCCCTTTATATTCCTTGGGATTTACAACAGATGCTGAATGAAAGATTTATCTGTGGCCCACAGGCCTCCATGGCCATCAGAGGTGTGCTTTCCCCAGAGGCAAAGGGCAGCATTAGAGGAATCATCTTTAATGTATCACCTATTGTGCAGAGGTCTGAGAAGGTGTAGGGATCACCTGATCCTACCCAGGCACAAGGACAATTTCTAAGGAAAGGAGGTCTTGAACAGGGTCAACATTCTTTGGAGAGAGGTCTTCCCTAGAGGATCTGGGTAGTTGTGTATAGGAAAAAGGAAAAAGTCCAGGCCACCCTCTGCAAGATTTGTTTGCATTACTTTGTTTTTTCTCCTCCTGTCCATACTTCTGACATCACACAAAGGTTTGGGAGTAGTGGGAATAGCTTACATGTTATTAATACTCATAACAAGTGGCCAAGCTAACCCAGCCTTAAGAAGTCAGCTCTGTTTCATGCTCTCTTTTGTGCCTTGACTTTTCTGCTCTGTTTGTCTGAAATGAACAGATGTGAAGTGACTTACAGCCTCTTCCTGTTTCAAGCTCAAGACCTAGAGGGAGAGTAGAACATTATTGTGTTTGGCTTATAATTTGTGGCTCCACTGCAGTGCAGCCTTTCCCTTTCAAGTGCCAGCATGTCCAGAATCCTTCTCTCCCATTCCAAACCTAATAGGCATTCACTGCCACCCTGCTTTCCTGCTCTCACTATCCCTGTACTTTGTACATTCTTCTTCTACAAGCTCCAATCTGCCAGATGTTGAACGTTCCCTGGGAATTCCAGCAGTGTACAAGATTTCACACAGGGAGCCCAGACGTGATAAGTGAACTAACAGTTATGTGCTTCCTCACTCACACCCTGAGGGATTTTGGGAACTGAGCAGGATCCTTGCTCAGCCTCCAGAAAATCAGCAAAAGGGCTACAAAGAGAAAAGGACAGTGGCCTTCAATTTGATGAGACTTTTCCCCCTGGGATGCAGCTGTAGCTTGCATTGCAATGGTAAAGTAGACACACAGCACCTCCAACCTCCCCTGAGAGGAGGTATTAGAGTGTTGCTGCTGTTGAGGCTTCTGCTGATGAAGGAGGTAGGATTTCTGCCTGCCTAGGAGGTAGGAGTCAGCCAGCAGTGGGAAGCCACCACACACTGGGATTGCAGGAAGAATCCCCACTAAGTGTGTCTCCTCCTGCTCTTTGCTGCTTGAGAAATTGTTCAGGCTCTAAAAGCTTCCAACTGCTACAGCTCATTCTTCCTGTTTAGCTCAACGTGTTTTCAAACACAAGCCTGAAACTTAGCGGATGGTAATTACATTTTGACATTAATATTTAAACCACAAACACAGTTAGCACACTAATACCATCCCCAAAGGCTACTGCTCATTTAAGCTTCATCCTTATGAGACTTAATTATTGTCAGGGATGAATCCTAAAAGGCAAGAAATATTACAGCTCAAAGCCTAAACGTTCCCTTGATTATTAGAGCTACGAGATTTGGGCACAGAATATGCAAAGGGCCTTGGCTATGGTGGTAACACTAATACTGCTACTAAAATCCACTGAGTTTTTAAATCCTAATTTTAAATAGCCACTGAGATTTATTTGCAAGTACAATTACACAGACATCTCAGCATTCAGTTAGTTTAGCCAAAGAAAAACTTTGCAAAACTGAGCTGTCATTACCTGTTGCGCACATGGAGACACAGCAATGTTTTGAGGGCCTGGCCTAAGGCAGCATCACCTCCTTCGTCTGAGGTGGTGGGAGTAGCAACTCCCTGAAGCTTAACTATTCTTCAGGCTATTTCTCCAAACTAACTTCTTTATAGACCTTTTATAAGAAAGAACCCTAGGATCTCTGAAGCTTAACTATTCTTCAGGCTATTTCTCCAAACTAACTTCTTTATAGACCTTTTATAAGAAAGAACCCTAGGATCTCTGAAGCTTAACTATTCTTCAGGCTATTTCTCCAAACTAACTTCTTTATAGACCTTTTGTAAGAAAGAACCCTAGGATCACACATTTTCAAATCAATTTGTGCAAGTGCAGTGATGCTCCCAGGATATGAAGAGCTAGGCAAGCATTTCAGACGTTTCGCAGCATTCTGAAACACAGTTTGTTGTGTGCAACAAAATAGAAAAATCTGTTACAGAAACACTAATAATAAAGTTAGATTTTCTGCTGGTGTAACTCCAGAAGCATCAAGACACTGAGCTGTGAATGGAGTTTAGCTAAACACTGATTTGATCCTCAGTCAAAAAACCAAGTCTGTTGAATTACCCTCCTGTCTGAGGGTAACAGCTGCACCCTGGGAGGGAAGCAGTGAGCTGGAGAAGGGAGGAGGAATTCTTTGTGTGTCCCTACAGTGACAGGAATCCCTGGCAGATACCACCCAGAAGTGGATGTCAACTGTTTTGGAGGAGCCAGGCTGTTTGCCAGGGTCATCACAGGGGATATATGAACTCAACCAAGTTGTGCCCTGAAAGCCAGAGAGTGTCAGAGGACTTTCTCCATCAATGGTCAGGATTTCTCGTCCTTAGCAGGCATCAGATGAAGGCCAAAATCAGAGCCAAATCAGGTGCAGATTAGAGGCCCTACTGCATCACAGGAGTTGCTATGGTTATACTGGTTCTTTGTGGTTAGACTGGTTCACAGCTGGATGAATCAGGATCAGAACACGTGTACAGAGGTGACTCTCCTTCAGTTTTCCTCCAGCCACACTTTGCTGAGGATCTCCTGATTTTTGTTTTGAGTGGAAACATCTGATCAGCCAAAATCACCAATTCCACTTGGTTTAACAACAGCTGTTGAAAAATGTCTTTCTTCCAGTCTTCTGAAATGAAATCATGGATTTACAAAGGTCTGATGAGAACTGAAGCCAGGTTTAAATTTGCCACCATCCGTTTGGTGGCAGAGGCTTGGATAATGTTGCACTGGACCCAAGCTTATTCCAAAATTTGACAAATCTTTTCAAGTCTCTGGCTCAGCCTTGGGTGAATTTCAAATATGATGCTCTAAGTATGTGAGTTCCTATTTCAAGATGTCATTATTAAGATTTTGCATTGTTCAGATAAAAATCATAGCCAGAAAGGTGAATTCTGCTTTTCCTTCTTCCTCCCTCCCCCTATTTCTCTGTTTCTGTCTAGTGCTGGCTACTTAGAACTTAGAACTTAGTCATATGCTTTAAAGAAAATATTGAAAATTATATCATTTTCCAAGAACCACTTCTGTACATGCATGAGAGGTGCCCTGGGAATACTGATGATCAGACCAGCTCAACAAAGGGCCCAGTTCTGTCACAGCACCTATGAATTTGAACAGTTAGATTTGCTGTGACATCAAATCCTATTGATGATTCTGAGAGACACTTGTCAAGAGATAATAAAGAATAAAAGTGGAAGAGCATTCATCTGCAATTACCTTAGATGCTTTTAGTAACAAAAGAATGAATTTTGTATGCAAGTAAAGCTACAGAGTGATCAGTTTGCCCTACAGCTATATTTTTGTCAGTTCTCTGTACATTTTTCTTTTCAAAGTCTGTTCTGCTGCTCACTATTTGAAAAGAGACATTGACCATGACATTGAATAAGCATGGTAGCTTTATGAGTAGCCTGACATGGCCTGTTTATCCTTTCATTTCAAAAGCACACCAGATAGATCTATCTCATCCTCCTGTAATTCCCTCCTTTCTTGCTTTTTTTCCCCTCCTCTTGAAAATTGTAATAGCAAAATTGAAAGGGTGCTGAGATCTTCTTGGCAAAATAGTAGCCCAGCAGTAAGCTTTCTGTGCAAAGACTTGAAGAAGAAAACCTCAGAGGGAAGGAAATAGGGAGTTAAGATGGAAGTGCTGATATGACCTTAACTCGAGTGGTATCCACAGCAATGCTTTAATTTATTCAATCAATTCCAAGGCCCTTAGGCTGGGAAAGGATAACTCTGCGATATTAAATCTGTCCCTCTCTCCAATCTGTCACTGGTGTGTCAGAATACATTGATTCTTCTAGTCCTGCTTTTATTAACTGTCTCCTCAACATGGCCTCTCAATCTATCACACACTAACCTGCAATTGCTTGCTGAGTGCAAGACCCCTGGAAAACCTCTGGATTCTCTGCTGACCCCAATTTTATCACTGTCAGGGCAGATGTAATGACTGGCTGTTACTGTATGTTATTCACATACCTGGGGATTGCCATGGAGGACTAGACTGGAATCCTGCTTTGCCTTCTGCCCTCTCACAGCCTGTGTGCATCACAAAACATGTACCACACCTACGTTGGAAATCCTGTGGCTTGGTAAAGGGTGGCCTGAGGGATCCAGATTGTCCCAGATTTCCGCTGATGGTTGGTTTAACTGCACCTGCCATTCCTGCAGATGGCATTTCCATTTCCAGTCCAAGCTGCCTCAGGCCCTGGGACAATCTCTGTCAGGCAAGTGGTTGCCCAGGGCAGAAGGAAGTTTCATAGTTGCTCACTGTGCAAACAGCTTGGAGCTGAAGGGCTGCCACTTCCTAGTTGGATTGAAGTGTCAAAGCACCTAAAGGCTGGCCTGACTTTCTCTAAACTAATTCTGGGCTTAGCAGTATTATAAAAAGAGCTAAACTCATCCCTCCTATGGTATTGGATTCAAGCTCTTTTTAAAGGCTAAGGCTACTTGTAAGCATCCTGTGGATCCAAAGTGGTTGGTGTCACAAGTTTTGTGGATGTCTACCTTGGTGGCCAAACTGGTACACCTTTATGGCTCTGCATAGCTTTGCCTCAGTGATTACTGACCCCCATAGCCCAGTGAAACATGCAGATATGAACATTAAAGCTGGGAGCACCATTCTGATCACCCACTCTCACCTTCTGCCTCACCCAAGCTCAAGAGTCTAAGCCAGGCTGCCTGTCTTCTCAGTTTGGACTGATTTACTAATTTTGGTTTTAGAAACTGTCAAAACTGGAAAACCTGCATCCTTTGTACAAGTTGAAATTAATCTGATTATCAGAGAAATAAATTGCCCAGGAGCTAAGCAGAGTGTGGGAGCTCCATGCTCTGCACACCCTTAGTCACAGCATGAGTGAGAGGCTGAGAAAATCCTGCCTAAAATCCATTGCCACAATCCTTCATCTGGCTCTCACATCCCTGTAAGATTTGGAGAGAGGTTGTTTAAGGTTCCCATCACTGCGTTCTCAGCTGCAGCATCCAAATCCACTTGCAGCTTTGTAAGTGTCAGCCTTTTGGCTATACCCTGATTACGTTATCCACAGCCCCACAGTGCTTTAAAGACTTTCCCAGTACGTTAACCACTGCAGAGCTGGGCACTGGCAGTGGGTGGCTTTGAAAACCAAAGATTTTTTACCTTTACTGAGAAGCCTCTGTTGTAAAAAGAGGTACATTTCCCCTCTGTAGTCTGAGTAATTGAGACACCTGTCTTTCCTGATTTATTTGCCCATAAAATTCGAGGTGGTTTTGGCACTGTTTCTTTGCCCTGTAGCATGAGCAAATATTGAGCATCAAATCCTCATCTTAATGTCATTAATTATCTGCTAGGGATGGAAGCCTCTGAAATAATATCTGATTTTAATAGAGATCTCAAAAGCAAAATAAGCTCGCAGTCCCTCCACTCCTTTCAAAGTTATTTTTTTCCTTTTTCTTTGAATCTGATTTTAATTCACCTTCACCTTCCAAAGACTTTTGGCTTCTTTGTTCTCACCTGAGATGGAGAAGAATAGGTAGTTGTGTTTCATTACTGTGGGCAATACATTTGCAGTAAGTTTCTCACTCCCACAAATAAATAATGAAATAAAGCCCCTAATTCATCCAAGTGACTTTTCTTTTTAGTGCCTGCATGCATAGTTACTCACTGCATCTCTCGGGTTTGAAAGGAAGAAACCTTCTTGCTGTTCTGTAGATATCCCAGCAGGGATAATACAGAGTGCAGAAAGGAAGTGGAAAAGAAACAGCTGACAAAAGTATTCTGAAATGATCCTTTCAAGATGCAGACTCCCATTAGCTGAAGTTCTGTCCAGGGACCCTAAAGCAGCTGAGAAATCAAGATTTCTTTTTTCCTAGAGACGTCCCTGTGGGCCTGATATTTC
>WAAE01019440.1:3893-37603 GCA_013400495.1 Nicator chloris | reverse complement strand
TTTTTTTTTTTTTTTTTTTGAGAAAAGTATGTTTTATGTCATTTATCTGTAGTCACAGACACAAAAATACCTGATAACTGAATGTTATTTACATTTAAGAGAGGCTTGGTTTTGAAGAATGCTTTTTTATGTGCCGTCTGGGAGGAGGAGGGTGGCTACTTTGGAAGTTGAATCACAAATGTAAATAGTGTCCTTTTTTGTGAGCCTACCTTATCTGTGTGTTTTCTTGTTTTTAAAGTCATAAGTGAGCGCTTAGTTGGCCTGGCTTGTTTTTATCTTCATGGCTTTGAAATTTATTGAATCTAGAAGCATCTACTTAGATCTTGCAAAGCATAAATGAGTGTACTTAGTGTCTGGTATACACATAGTTTAAGTATTGCATTTCTAATAATTTCTGTGCCTGGGGAGAATATCTAGAACCCACAATTGCATCATAAACTATTGTTTGCAGTTTGGTTTTCTTGGAAGACAGTTGTGACCTTCACAACTTCCAAGGTACAGCTAAATGTGTTTTGATACTTGTCTGCGTGAAAGACCACATACTGCAGAGAATTACGTGTTTGCACTGTGTTCACAGACATACTTTGAGGGATTTTTGCAAGTTGAAAAAAGAAAAAAAGGAAACATTTAAATTAGTGTAATTTTGTCATTCTGTGTTGGTGCTTTGTGACTTCTAAAATATGTGAACTCTTCTCTCAGACTGTGCATTTCCATGGGTCTTGGCAGTATTGTTCAGGAATGTTTCTTTAGATATATTGCCTTTGTCAGTAATTTTACGGCCTGAGAGAGAGAATCTTTTATTTAGAATGTTCTTCGCAATGACAGTTTTCTATATATGTGAGAGGATTGGGTTTTTCTCATTAACAGCAACCTGTCGGCCTTTCATTAAGCATCTGGATTGAGATAAATGCTTATGCTTTTCAGGGCTAAGCTGTAAGTGTGAAGTTAGTAATAAGGTGCTTTTATTTTCATGGAATAAGTGCCATTTATTGCATATTATTCATGCAAGGGTGGGATCTTTCAATCACTCAGATCCATCTTAATCTGTCTGATTTTAAATAGGTCATGGTTGTTCTGGGGCCTAGAGATTTCATGTAATCTTGTTAATTTAGAAGTGCGAGGTATTTAATGGGGTTTGGGAGAGGACATGACATAGAGAATGCTTTGGTATTATATTTAATGCAGAATTGTAAAATACTCTATTGTAGGCTGTATTTGGAAGGCTGGAGAATAGTTATGTACTGAACTTCTTGCAAATTCTTCCTGAAACATTAAGTGCCAGCATTGAAGTCTTTATCACTTGCCTATTTTATGTTCCCTCTACAAGTCCCATATCTTTGCAAGCCCAGTACCAGGGCGAGTGGGTTGCCCTCTGCTGCAAATGTCCAACCACATCTTGGACAGGTCAAGGATGTGGTGGGATCTGGTCAGAGAGCTGAGCTGGGGTGCTGCCCACGCCTTCGTGCCCATGTAGTGCCAGATGTGCAGCTTTCCCAGCTGACTGTATCTCTGGGACACTGAAGTGGGTCATAAATGAGGCCCATGTATCACCAACAGTACAGGGTCTCTCCTCCTTCCACAACATAAGACCCCCAGTTTGTGGATACCTTTTTTTTTTTGGCAGAGGTACACTACTTACTGCTCTTAGATAATGTAAGAACCATGATTGTCTGCTGCTGAAGTTTCCATTATTTTTTTCACAGTGGTCACTCTGACATAGTTCTGTAATATTGACTTGCCCTTACTCTGAGATATCATGGAAGAGGTGAAAAGATGCTTTCACAGCAAGAATGGAAATAGGGGTTGAGCTTTCCAACTGGGGATAAGCATGCATCTTCTCAATAGTTTTCATAGATAAGATTAGTTCTACATCTTGATCAAAATAGCAAAAAAGAAATGAAAGCAAACTGTGTGGCCATCTCTTAAATGCACTGCTAATCATGGAAAAGAACCTACATATTGAAAAGAACTGGCTTTTATGGGGTTTTGTTTGGTTTGGTTTTTTTTTTAATTTCAATGACTAAATATGTCAGAATGTCTACTGTTGGTTACTTACGTTACTTGTGATCTCTAATGAGTTAAATATTAGAAGAGAAAGCTTACTAAGCCATGTAACAGCTGGATAACAGGTAGTCAGACATCTTGCATTCTCCCATCAAAGCTTAAGGTACATTTCTTGAAATCAAATACCTTAATAGTTGAACATATTTCAGTGTTGATATCTGGAAGTCAAAATTGACATCTGTGTTTAATCCTCCAGAGTGAATTTTGGTATACTTCAAATGAGGCCTTTCCTATCTCTTTTTGTTTTGATTTTGAAGCAGTCACAGAAACAGCACCTGAACTTGTGTCCAGAAATCACTCTTTTTCATTATCTCTTGGGTCAGGTTAGGAGCACAGTTCAGCATCAGACAAGAGAAAACGTGGCATTTTCTAAATATAAGGTTTACCTTATAGTGCAGTGAACTACAGCAGCTCATGCCAACCTGTTTTGGGTTTATCTGTGTTGTGCAGTGCCGTGTAGAGATGCTGATTGTGTTGTAGCAGCCTTAGCGTGGTGTGCTGCCAGAACTGAGATACTTCCGCAGCAAGGCTGCCTGGATGAGGTACTGAGGTAATTCACAACATAAGTTTTTGTGCGTGTATCTGCAGTACTTTCATGAT
The DNA here is from genome assembly GCA_013400495.1 of Nicator chloris. Lineage (NCBI taxonomy): Eukaryota > Metazoa > Chordata > Aves > Passeriformes > Pycnonotidae > Nicator > Nicator chloris. The sequence continues at coordinate 34,939 of WAAE01019440.1, read as the reverse complement.
TTTACTTTATGCAGTGCAAACATAAACAAAGCAGCTTGGATTTCTGGGACTGTGGTTTTGGGATGGAGGGATGTTGTACATCCACGTGTTACTGACTTCACAAGAAACAACAGCAGCTTTCTGAAAAAATGTATTAATATCTGATGTATAGGAACCTTTCTCAAGCAAGTGCTGCCATACTACTGCATAACATTGGGAAAAGGATGGGAGAAGGTTTATTTCTGTCTTAATAATCTCCTAGTTGTTTGGACTGTAAAAGTTATGGAAAGCTAAATATTGGTGCTTCTTTCAATCTGAATACACATTTGTAATGTGTTTGCAGCTGTTGTAGTTTTGCTTAAGTACAGCCGTTTGAAAATAATGGAATGGGTTCTGATTGCTGTCAGCCAGAATGTACAATAAATTCTATGTGTGACAGGAACAGTTGTTTTGATTTGGTCTCTAGAATTCACCCTTTTGACAGCATTGAGGGGGAAGGAGTCTCACCTCATTCCTGATGTTAGGCAGCTTTCCCTTCATCATGTCTTTGCTTTTGTTCTGCTTCGGAGATGGAATAACATTCCAAAGATACACATGTATGTATGCGTTTTCGTAGGGCTGTGTGGGAGATGTTGTTTATAAATGTATGTAAAGAGCTGACCAAGGGTAGTGTGATTTAGGGGGACTGGCATGTGACAAGGGGGGAAGGAAGTTGAAGAAGTCAAAGACAAAACAATGGGAGTTGCAGTAGAAAGCAGAAAAAGGTCAACTAGAAGGCAATGCAACGAACGTCGTAATTGAGAGTGAATTGTTGGGAGGTGGAGTGATGCTGAACAGCATTAAAACTCTAAAACAAGATGCATATTAATTTGCTTGAAAATTGAATTAGAAAGTTGGTACTGGTGTGATTAAGTACAGTATACAAACATATGTTCTCTTCATTCCAGGAAGCATACTCTAGAAGAACTTTATATTATACTTGGATGCCTTTTGATATTGTCAAATAAACAAATGGTATTGTTTTGCTTTTGTAGGAAGATGAAAAATTTCTGACAGACTTGTTTGCACAACTAACAGATGAAGCCACAGATGAGGAGAAAAGACAGGAATTGGTAAGAAATCTGTAAAATATGTGACAGTTCCTACAAAGGGACTTGTGAATCTTTTTTTTTTTTTTTTTTTAGTTACTAAACTAGTATATTCCTGGTTTTCAGGTAAATTTTCTGAAAGAATTTTGTGCATTCTCACAAACACTGCAACCTCAAAACAGAGATGCATTTTTCAAAACGTTGTCAAATATGGGCATACTGCCTGCACTAGAAGTCATATTGGTAAGTCATTTCACTTCTATTTGTCGTAACAATTTTGTTTCTCTTCAGAGAGGCTTTTTTTAAAAAGTAACTTAAGCACAAACTTCAGCAAGTGGTTTTCTTTTTGTTTGCTTCATTTGGCTTGTCCTAGCTTAAGATTCAGAATGTTCAAAATATTTTTGTAAAGCTTTTACAGTATGACATTGGTAAGTGCCCTGGCATTCTTCAGTTTTTGTTTTCCTATTTGCTTTACTAGCTCTGCTTGCTTTTTGGTATCTAAAGTAAGTAAGAAAATAGGGAAATCTATCAAAGGGCAGGAAAACTATAAAATTTATTTTATCCAACTGTTGTCAAATTTACGGAGAAGTGAGAACTGACTTAGTTTTAGAATAGGGTTTTAGCAACAGTTAGGTGTGATTCGTGAGAGGGAATTCAAGCTGTATGTTTTCTGGTTCCATTTAACCCTTTCAAGAAAACAAAGTGATTTTATTTGACTTTTCCAGGGTATGGATGACGCACAAGTACGAAGTGCAGCCACTGATATATTCTCATATTTGGTTGAATACAACCCATCCATGGTACGAGAATTTGTCATGCAGGAAGCACAGCAGAATGATGATGTAAGTAGAGAGTCCTCAGAAGTGGGTGTATTGGTTTTGAAATTAGTGGGGTTTGAAGTTACTGGTGTATATTTACAGCTCCATGAATGACATGAACCCTAGTTTCAAAGACATAATTTGGAATTTGGTAACAGGACACTGAACTGCTGTATTTTAGAGAGTTCTGCTAGGTGAGATGAGTTCACCTGTTCACAGATACTTGTTGCATTGTAGCATTTCAGATTTGGTGCAAGGGAATAGCATTTGAATTAATCCTTTTTTCCTCCTCACTCTTAGGATATATTACTCATTAACCTCATTATAGAACACATGATTTGTGACACAGATCCAGAACTTGGAGGAGCAGTACTACTCATGGGTTTACTTCGTACTTTAGTTGATCCAGAAAATATGCTTGCCACTGCCAATGTAAGTAAATACTTTCAAATGAAATGACATCTGATTTTTTTAGGGTATTTGATGATACGTGTTCCATATATTTTTTTTCATTCCTTAGAAAACAGAAAAAACAGAGTTCTTGGGTTTCTTCTACAAGCATTGTATGCATGTTCTGACAGCCCCTTTATTGGCCAATACTACAGAGGACAAGCCTAGCAAAGGTAATGACACTAGATTTTGGGCACATCAAGGCTGTTGAATGTCAATGTTCAGAATAATTGTCAAAGGACATTTTCCGTCTAAAAAATTTGAGTCTGAGATTATGAAACATAGTTTAAAAGTAAAATTCTGATTCAATATTTAGTGATTGGAATAGTGCATAAGCACGAAACTCTGCAGAGAGACCTGATTTAAGAAGTGAACAACATTTGCTGCAAATTTGGCTTTAGCAAAAAGTAAAATACTTGTATGATTTTTAGGAACTCATGGGTTTACCAGAAATGTTCCAACATTTCCCCTGGGAAGGTGTGCTGAATTTGAGAATATTGTTTCTACATCAGACTAAGAAAACAGAGATCAGTGATGAAGTAGTTGTTCATGCTGGCTACTAGTAGCAGCTCTTACTACAAGTGTTAAAAGGCCCTGAGATATTTCTTGCATAGTGCTTTAGTTAACATGCATTATAGATGACACTCTTGGTGCAAACTTAGTCAAGACACTGCACATGGGGTGATAGTTTATGATCTAGATGTGTGGACATCATAATGTGATTTGGTTAAATAAGCCTGACTACTCGTGTTAGGGATAAATTCTGCACTCTCAACCTTCAAACACCAGTTTAAGAAAAATGTAATTGGTTCCATATTTTAAGAGAGTTTCCTGCCATATCTGTATTCATTGAAAAGACTCAATCCATAACAAATTTATTCAATTTCTGTTTTAAAGACTACATATATCCTGCAACATGTTCTCTAAAATGTCTGTAGGAAAATAAAAAACTTGGAAGTGTTTACTGGAGTGCAGTTAGATATTTGAAGTTAGCTTGTGAAGGCAGTATTCCAGATACGTTTAATTATTTTGTTTTATTACAGATGATTTTCAGACAGCCCAACTCTTGGCATTAATACTGGAATTGCTAACTTTCTGTGTAGAACATCATACATATCACATAAAAAACTACATTATTAACAAAGACATCCTGCGAAGAGTACTTGTTCTCATGGCCTCAAAGCACGCTTTCTTGGCATTGTGTAAGTTTGAAAGCTAAGGAATAAACTAGAATTTTGTGAATGTGAACTGATACATATCTTCACTCTGCTGGAAAAAAACTGTTCATAGATCATGACAGTTTTGACTGAATACAGAAATTCAACTGTTACAGTCTGTGTTTCTCATACTAGATTATAGATATATCAGCTACTATTAGTAAAGAATTTTGCATTTATAGATAGATTTTTATCCTAAAAAAAGAAGGATTTTGCTTCATCTCAGTAGAGAGGGGAATTGAAGAGATGGTGTATCACTATTGAATACACTAATAGAGTATTGTAAGTTTTGATTTTTTTTAGTAGGAATTATCAGAGGTATTTAATTAGAGGTATGACTACCTGACTGCATTAAACTACACAGAAGTTCAGTGTGCTGCTCTTCAGACTGTGGTAGTTTCTTGACCATGCTCAGCTCAGTAGTGTCAAAGCAGACTTAGTTCTGGAGGCAGTTAAGATATTTTCTCTGTAATTCTGTTGTGCACATAGAGTTAAAAAAACCCAAAGCCTTAAGTTGTCTGAGCAGTACCATAAAATAAGTACCTTTTACATTTTGTAACCAAATGACCTGTACACATGGTTGCTAGGAAAAATCTGCTGCTATGTGATACTGTAGTTTCTCTTTATGCAGGGACATCCTCTTACTTGTGTACATTTTGGAGTTTCAGAAAGAGCTTTAAACTGGTTGTAAATCAAGCCTTTGCCTTACTATGAGTGTGAATAAAATGTCATTTACCTGTTTTAAAAAAAGATCATTTGTATTCTAATCAGAGAGAACTAATTTAATCAAACATTTGAATAACAGGGATGATAAGCAAATTTCTGAGTTCTTTTACTGAGAAAATATTTTACCTTTACCATGAGTAATTTAAAAAATTGAAAATAGATTTTTATATTAGTAATATTACAGTTAAACAGTACTATATGAATTCTTCGGTGAACAGAGGTGTTTTCCTTTGTACAGCTATGATGGAGGATTACTTTATGATAGAACAAGTAAATAATCTTCAGCAGTATAGTCAAGACTATTGAGAAGCAGAGAATGACAGAATGTATTGCTGTATATGAACTGAGGCTGTAAATTGCCCTAACTATTGCTGAATAATTTCTGCAATTTTGCTATTAAATTTAAAAACTCTTACGACAACACGTGTTTCAGGTGCTCTTCGTTTCAAGAGAAAGATAATTGGGCTAAAGGATGAATTCTACAACCGTTACATAATGAAAAGTTTTTTGTTTGAACCTGTGGTCAAAGCATTTCTAAATAATGGTTCCCGTTATAATCTGATGAACTCTGCCATAATAGAGATGTTCGAATTTATCAGAGTGGTGAGTGCTATTATATGCTGAAGATAATTACTGTATTGTTTAGTCTTGTAATTCGAGATGACTTTCCTTTTGCTTTTGCCCTAAATTATGCCATCATAATGGGACCATATGATACTGTATTTATATGAACCTTGTTTCATATCACTATTACGTATTTGTACATGTTCTTTCTTACATTCAAACAGTACCATTACTTGAAGATTAAATTCACTTGTTACTGTACTCACAGTACTCAGATTTGCAAAGGCAGCACTAATCAAATTTCATTATGCAAATTGGATGGGCTTGTTATGACAGGAATGTAATTAGAAACTACTGCTGCAAACCCATCAAATTTAGCTGTGCTCTGTAATGTCAATTCAATGGAATATGGAATTATACAGAAGAGATACCAATCTCTTTTGATAATTTTGATGGAGTGCTACCAAGTTCCTTCCATGGGGAGTCTCTTAAATATTCAAGCTAGTTTGACTGTCTGCACAGTACTATTTCCTTGCTGTTGTTTGCATCCAGATTCTGACAAGATGCTGTGCAGGCTGTAAATCTGGTAAATGGGGCCAAGCTAGGGTGCAGACTGTTGCGGAGGAGTAAGTCACCACGCATTGTCACCTCTTGAAATCTTTAGTGTTGATCACCTCTTTCTTCTTTGGGATGGGATTCAAGGTAATTCAAGAATAAGATGACCTGATCATCATGGAAGAGTTGACTGAAAACTGGTTTTGAAGCTATGAAAAAAGTTCATCTATATAGGTGGTCATGACTTGTACAGTGGTGTATTGGGTTTGCAGTGGCAGTGGTGGGCAGTGGCTAAAGGGATGGCTTCTCTAAAAGCTGCTGGAAGCTTCCCCTGTGTTGAACAGAGCCAGTGCCAGCTGGCTCCGAGATGAATGTGCCACTGGCTCAGATCAGAGCAGAGATTCCCCTGCAGCCTGTGGTGATATCCATGGTGAGGCAGCTGTCCCCCTGCAGCCCACTGGAGGTCTGTGGTGGAGCAGAGATCCTCCTGCAGCCTGTGGAGGACCTCAGGCCAGAGCAGGATGCCTGAAGAAGGAGGCTCTGACCCCTCCAGAAGCCTGTGCTGGAACAGGCTCCTGGCAGGACCTGTGGCCCTATGGAAAGAGGAGCCCACACTGGAGCAGATTCACTTTCAGGACTTGTGACCCCACAGGGAACCCGTGGTGGAGCAGCCTGTTCCTGAAGGACTGCACACTGTGCTCTCTATCAGTATAAAAATATCTCTCAGTTACAGTGGAAAGACATTTTAGGATTGGGTTTGGTATAGTTTTTATCAGGCTTTAAGCTCTGTAATGTTTTGAGGGAGATAGCTGCTAGAAAATTGATGCTGTTTTGCTAATCAAATACTTGAGGCTCTAGATTTTTAATTACACTTATATGCATGATACTCATTTTTGCATAAGTTAATTAATACAGTGCTTGCTATGGCATTCTCATTTCAGATACTTTTTATATTGTATTAAATAAAGTAATTTGAATGAAAATAAGTCACTTTATGTTTGTTTCTTCCTATAGGAAGATATAAAATCATTAACAGCGCATGTAATTGAAAATTACTGGAAGGCACTGGAAGATGTAGATTATGTGCAGACATTCAAAGGACTGAAACTACGATTTGAACAACAAAGGGAAAGACAAGATAATCCAAAACTTGACAGGTAAAATACACTAAATGCTCTTACTAGCATATTGATGCTTTAATTCTCTTACCAGATGATTGGTGGGTTGTTCTCTTACACTGGGAAATACAGATAATTTAGACTCCTGCTTGCATCTCAAGGCTTGCTGAATTTACTTGATTAAAAGTGCAATTTTCAAATATGTTGCTATAGACTTTTGATCAAGTTTCAGCAAACATTAGTTGCTGGACCCGCAGTCATAATGCTAATTTATAATGTCTTAAACTTATGTGCAGTACTTTAATGAGGCTGGAAGCCTACCAACTATCTCTACCAAGTCGATTTGTTTAAATAACAGATTTCCACTGTTGATTTGAAAGACTGTTAAGTTGTGAATTACCATTCTATGGATTTTTCCTTCAAAAACGTACATCAGATTTCCTTTTATTTTAGATGTGGCAGTAGATACTTAGATAAGCTTTATCAAAATGCCTGAGGAATAGAACATAAAAAGAAATTTTCAGAGAATGCTTTTTTGTGCCTGTTACATTTGCTGATGAAGTAAAAAGCAATCTGATGCAAAGCTTGGATCACTCCTTCTGTTTGCCAGAGCAAAAGTTCCCTTCCTCAGTACACAGTTGTCCAAGGTTAAAAGGTGGAGATGTATAAAAATAGGAAATTTAGGCCTGTTTGCTCCATTTATTTTTGCTTTATGTCTAGTTTCATTAAAACAAAACGACTGCTTGTGTGAACAGATGAGTTACTCTTAAGAATTGTTAACAAGATCTGTTCTTGTTTTGCTGTCTTGAATTAGTTTGAAAACACATTAAAATTAATTCTGATTAGTCCTACTAGGATATCTTGACATTTCAGACTTTTATTTCCTGCCACAAGATTTCCTAATACTTTAATTTGGCTGTTGTGCAATTAAAATGAGACTGTAAGTGTAGATTTATTTTAAAACACTGAAGCACTTTCAAGAGTATGTGCAGGATCTGAAGTTTTGAGTACTAACATGTTGAAAGTGAGGTGTTATTATTTTGGCTTATGTCAGCTAAGCTTATCACTTAAACAGCTGTGAAATCCAAGGCTGTGATTCTTACTTACTTTAATGCATATGTGGGAGAGAACAACCAGCTGCTTTCTTCACTAATTTCCAGCCAGTATAGCAAGTAAAGTTGTAGTTTTTTTCTTGGCTTAAGTTGAGCTAACTGGTTGTGCTGCATGAGTTTATCCAACAGAAAATAGAGCTTCAGGAAGTCTGTAGCTCAGCCTTCTTCCCACATCTTATATAGTGGCTGCACAAGTCCTGTCAAAGTGCATGTAATTTTTAAAGTGAAAACTCAGAAATAAAATGCACAAATAACAAGAATCTATTTATATATTTTAGCAAAGAATAGTTCAGTAAGGAAGGAGCCCAACGTGTTGTTGACACAGGCCACAAAAGTATTCATTAGAGTTCCTCTTAAGTCATAGTTTAGTGCTGTCAGCAGAACTTGAGTTTAAATAAAATGTAAAATGATGCAGTGTGTATAGATGTATGATAACTTACTTGTAACTAGATTTATTATTGAAAGTACATTTAGCATGTTCATTCAATAGCTTGTAGTGTTCTAATTTTTCCCTTCTGGCTTTTCCTGCACTCAGTAATGCAAATGTCTAGGTTGTATTATTAACATTTGGATCCCAGTTACAGACACTTTTTAAAAAACATAACATTTCATCCAGTAAGTTGTGAAGTGCTTCATCATGAGCTTCATCATGCTGTTGGAAACTGACTGTTAAAATCAACATCTAGCAATGAAAATGTTTTCAATGTCTCTTCCACTTCTCCTCTCCATTCTTCAAGGGCCACATCCCTGTCCTTCTGCTCCAAGACCATAATACTGCTTCTGTGAGCAAAGAGAAAAGGAAGGTGGAGCTGAGATAAACCAACATTGATAATAGATCAAACAGGGGGAGAGAGGTGGCAGTTCATATCCAAGGCTCTGAAAAATGGAAAATACTGATAAATGACCAAAAATTGTAACAGGTGGATGTGGCAGGGAGAGAGAGCATTCCCTTAAATGTATCTGCTTGAAACGGGAGTCATATTTAAGTTAGATTTTTATTATTTTTTTAACTTGTTGGACCCTGAATACTACAGGTTACCAAGTATTTTCAGAGACTAAGTCTATATTTCTAAACTCTTTGTTTTACAACTTTTTATTTACCAGTGCAAAATGGTAAACCAAGCCTGAGTGCAACACTTGGGTGAGATTTATTAAAATTACTTGTAATAGTGCTGTTTATATGCTACAGAATTTTGTACTGATCAAGTAGTCTGAATGTGCTATTAGCAGAGTTGTACTTTATTTGATTCTTCCTACAGAGAAGTTTTTAATGATATTTGCATTGAAAATACAAAGGTTCACATTAGGGAATGATTTGCTGGTGTTATCATTGGTCTGTAATGTATGGATCTGTAAGCTGTCATAGAGTGTCAAGTAGAAGTTTTATTATTAATATAAGGTGATTTTTGAATCTAAGCTTTTAAAACTTACTGTTCTGCAGCATGCGCTCCATTTTGAGAAACCACAGGTACAGAAGGGATGCAAGAACCCTGGAGGATGAGGAGGAAATGTGGTTTAATACTGATGAGGATGATATGGAAGATGGAGAGGCAGTGGTGCCCCCTTCTGACAAGCCTAAAAATGATGAAGATATTATGGACCCTATCAGTAAATTCATGGAAAGAAAAAAATGTAAGTGATGAGAAGATGAATGCCATAACTTGTCTTGTTTAGTCCTACTGCAATGAAGGATTTCCATGTATTTATTTTGAAATTGCAACATCAATTTTGTAGACCACACTTCAAAAAAGTTCTGTTGCCTTTAAAAGCAGAATGATACAAAATGTGTTGTAGATTTCTTAAAGCATTTGAATTAAAATTTTAGCTGATAGTCAAGTTTTTCTGTGTTTCATTTGGGTTATAATTCAATATTATGTATTCAGTATATATAATATTTATAACTCAAAATTTTCTACATAAATGTTGAGGTGATACCATTGGTAGAACAAAGTGTTCATTCCTGGCCAGTGACAACCACTGGTAGGTGGTACAGTAGTATGGAAAAAAGTCTGTGATAACTCACTTAACTGAGTTATACATAAGGTATTAAGCCTTTTCCCAAACAGTGAAGTGATTTGTAATTAAATGTTTCACTCACTAATTGTGCTTTACTTTTGCCTTTTTTTTTTCCAGTGAAAGAGAGTGAAGAAAAGGAAGTTCTTCTGAAAACTAACCTTTCAGGTCGTCAGAGCCCGAGTTTCAAGCTTTCTTTTTCCAGTGGTACAAAATCTAACCTTACCAGCCAGTCATCTGCAAGTAATTTGCCTGGATCCCCTGGGTCCCCTGGGTCTCCAGGATCCCCTGGCTCCCCTGGATCAGTTTCTAAAAGCACATCTCAGATGGCAGCTATTACAACTAAGGTAATTTTGAATGACTGTAGGTTAACTTCATTGTTAGAGAGTAGGTGTTTGCTTTTGCATCTCTCTGAAGTTTGTGTAAGTCCCAACAAATTAAGCAGTAATGGACTGTCTGGTTTGTATGTACTTCTTGTCTGGCCTTCAGCATTTTTAACGAGATCTGCTGTATATGAAAGAATTAAAAGCTCTCTTAATGCCCAGACTGGTCAATTAGGAAGCATGTCACTAGTTGCTCTTAGCAGTGATATTTACAGTGAAATACAGACAACACTGTACTTACATCAATTGCACAGGGATATTTGACAGGTAAAACTAAATATTTTGGAAACATAGCCAAATTGTGGTAGATACCACAATGCCCTGCCACATCCATTGAGGATTACTACTATTACCATTTTAATATTGCTCAGAATTCTATAACTGACCTATGTGGAAGAAATAAATTTCATTGCATGGTGATTGCTGTAAGCCAGAACAATTTTTGATACCCAAGTGTGACATTTTTACTTTTGAACTAACTTACAGTTTTGATTTGGAACATTCTGAAGTAGAAGAAGGCCACTTTAAAAGAGCATTGTAACTTGGAGTGAATATTCAAAACTAGCATTTTAAAATACATTTTAGGACACTGTTGGATTTTATCAGATCTTTGAATAAAAATGTTTGAACTGAGTCAGGAAAGTAGAGTGCTGTTTTCCCAGGAGAGGGGGGTAGATAAGGTAATGTTGGTACAGTGCAGAATTTATTTTCATAACAAGTGTTTCCATTTCTGAAAGGTGAGGTATGTATATCAGTTGTCAGATAGTCTTGGAATAACACTGTTTGATCCTGATTTTGTAATGCTACCATACTGCTTATTCTAACTTCTAGTGAAGGTAAATGGAGGTTTAGGGTTTGTGGGTTTTTTTTACTCAACATGGCTTAAGAGTTTATACTGGATTTCATTCTCTTGAAAACACCTGGATCAGCAGAGTTTGGCTGATGGAAGAACCCAAGGACACTTCCTCTAAATCCCTCTGTCGAGGAAACTCCTTGCATAACCCAAGAGTTAGTCAAGTGCTTTTTAAAAGGGGTGGAATTGGCTTGCAAATCCATTCAATCTGTTAAAGGTTTTTCTCTCCCAGACAGGGTAATTCCTTGAGTCTGAAATGGAGTCTTTACAAATAGAATATATTGGGTACAGTATTGACTCCACAAATTCAAGTAGTGGTGACAAAAGAAAAATGTTCAGGTTACAAAGGGGAACATGCAGTGCACTGAAAAACACTCATGGATTCAGGCAGAAGGTATCTTGCCTTCTTTCAGAGTAAAAGGTGCCACAGTCACAAACTAGAAACAGTGCTGAAATTGTGTTTTTCATTAGTTACCTGATGTTGTTGCTTTAGGTGTAGTATACTCAGTGTTACGTGCATGTGACTGTACAGAATATGTGTAATTGTTTTTCGAGTTGTATTTTGGTACACAGTTGACTGAAATGTTCTGGTTTGGGTGTCCATTATTAGGCACCTGAATAAGTAATAGGACCCTTGAGTAAAGTATTTGACTACAACTGCCATTGTAGTCAAATGTTGGTTAAGCTTCAGAAATTGCAACATAGAGGAAATTTCAGAAGTTCATGCTGCTTCTTCAAGGGTCCAGAACTGCCTAATCTTATATTTGTGGCTATTTGCAATACAAGAGAATTTTTAACGATTCCAGATACATTTTCATTTTCAGCTGACAAGTTGTTTAAACTTTGTAACCTGTACACGTCATTCAATTACGTGATTCAAAAAAACTCGTCATTACACACTTCAACTTAAATTTTTGAATTATGATACTTTTAGAACACAGTTTGTCTTCACAAAAGTTAAAGGGTATTCTGCATTTGTTTTTGAAGTGCTTCCAGATTGTTCAATGCAGTCAACTGTGCTCAGTAAAAATAAACTATGTCTTTACACATGGAGCTGCAGTGCCACTTAGCAAAATCATGTCGATTTTTGGCTTTACTTAAGTTTCAACTGGAAATATTTCCAGTTAGATAAGTAAAACCCCCCTTTTGGATTTATTCATTTAAGCATTTCTCAGATAATGTAATTTCATTCATACTGAAGGATCTATTTTTGTTCTGCATCATTTTATTCAAAACCTTCTGAACTAGTGTGCTTATGGCAATATGCCTTGCAAACATCATGTTACAATGCAATTGTAAATTATTGATGTACAAATATTCTCTTAATTATAATAATTGGGTCTGTCTTTTTAGGGAGGCCTTGTTGGGCTTGTAGATTATCCTGATGATGATGAAGAGGATGATGAAGATGAAGATAAAGAGGAAACTTTACCTTTGTCAAAGAAAGCAAAGCTTGAGTCATCATAATGGCAACTGTTGAAGAACATTACCAGTTGGGAAGGATTTTTTTTCCAAAAGCAAAATAAGCCCACAGCAAAGCAGCAATCTTTTGTGAATTACTGTGTATGACACAGATCAACCTATACAAATGGATTTCTGCCAATCAAGTGCCAATTCAAAGGAGCAGAAGAAGGAGAAATACTTAATTTAGGGGAAAGACTTATGCCTTTGAGCTCTCCAGCTTGGACCACATGTTGCCCTTTTCTCAGGGAAGGAAATGGAAAACAAAACAAAACAAGAAAAAAAAAAAAAGAAAAAGAAAAAAAAAAGAAAAAAGCCAACAGGGCAGGAGTTTTGTTAGTGGAACTCTGGATTGGCTGGTCAGTTGCTACAATCAGAATATGCTTTCTTGGACCATGTATGAGACTTCTGAAGAAAAGGCGGGTTTTGCCATAATTCTTCACTAGTTAAGAATGCCAGCAGTTTCTTTGTATAAAAGAGACCTGCCTTTGAAATCGTACATTCTGAACATTTTACTCAAGCTACAACAGGTTTTAAAAACCTCTGCGGGGGAGGGCCGAATATAAAGTTTCCTCTTTTTTTTTTAAATCTGTTCCCTTTGCCCTTTAAACTGCAGAAATTTTTTTTGAGGTGGGGGATTTGTTTGTCCCTTCTTGATTAAAGATTGAGTGGAATTCTAGATGTGGTCACTTTTGTGTCATAATTTTTTTTGCCCCCCTGAGTGTATGCTTAGTTGTTGAGTATATATTTGGGACCATTAAAATTTTTTGATGTAATATAATCTCACTGTTGTGCTGGTACCTGTTTCACACTGTGTAATTTTGTTCTGCATCACAGTTCTTAATACGTTGAGGATTTTATGGAAGATGGTATAGTTTTTATTGGAGAAAAAAAATCTTGCAGCAATGTGCATAAAAGCAATACCATTTTGTGACTTAATATTTTATATTAAATTTACAGCAGCACCTGTTGAGAGAAAAATCAGGGAAATAGGATGAAATAAAAAAAAATTAAGCCTGTAGATAGGAAATTAGTATTCCAAAGACTCTGAAATTTCATAATGCAGAACAGTGATGGTAATGAACTCATCCAAATGCAAGATGGATGAATTAGGAATACCAAGATACTGACTCATTTGACTTAGAAAAATAAAAAAGAAATAGTTAAACCTGAAGGAAAATAGCATTAGTGGTATTTTTTAAAAATCTCCGATTCCCTTTGGAATATCAGTTTTAGTGAATAAAAGATGGTTGTAGAATAAACTCTTTACAAGAAGACCATCTTCTGAAATTTATTCTAATACTCAGTTGAAAAAGAGCAAGTAACTTGATCTAAATCAATGACCACCTTCTTTCCCCTTTTCCCAAAAGTCTAAATAATACTAATTTGAAATTAGTCATTATATCCTGCATCCTCACAGAAGATGGCTTTGCACAGCAGTGCTTTCTATGAAGGAGCATTTGTTCAGTTCCTTTCCAAAAGAGTGATCCTTTCTTACATCTGTTTTCAAGAGCCGATTTCCTTTTGGGCATTCAAAGCACCAGTGTTGCAACAATCATGATGTTTAATACATAAAAGTATCAATACAAATAGAAATAAGAGAAATGAGAATCTGAGGCAGGATCACAGGGTGATCACACCCAAGGGTAGATGAGCACTTTTGTTTCTGAAGGTTGTAGATGGCGTGGCAGGTTCTGTGCCAACCACAAAAGGCAAAGCCTCAGTGCTTGGGCTTTGTGAGTACATACCAGGCAGTTTGGATTAAAATAAGTGTGCATTAGGGAGAAATTATTAGCCATCTTCTCCTCAAAGAGTTCATTTGTAATCACTCTCTCTAAGGTTGAGATTTACAATGTATTTGAAATGTCTGTGATAGGGCAATTCTCAGCAGTAAGTTTTACAGAGGTTAGGAGTTGTGCACCTGGTCACTACAGGACTAGACACAATCTGCTGCTGCAGGCTGAATCTCCATGCTGTTTCAACAAACTGTCTGAAACTTGATTTTTGCAACTTTGGTGTCAGAGCCGACATTGTGATAAGGGAATCTGCAATTTTGCAGGTTTTCTTAATTAGCCAGAACCTAAATCCAGCTCAAGCTGTCAAACTTTTCTTGAGCATAAAGCTCTCACAGTTCATCCATACAGTCATCTGCATGTCTTCCAGGCTCTATCTCAGGAAACCATTCTTCTGAGATGGTTGAAGGAACACTTTTTGTTGAAGTTTTTTTCTGTTCTTTAGCAATCAAGTGCTTGGATCTTGTGATGTTTGATGCTGCAGTCTTCCAGACTTTCAGATACTTTAATAATACTTGTAGCAATCTTTGATTTTGAAGCATTACATTTAAGAGAAGTATTATGCTGAAGTTACTGGGCTTGGTTGAAGTAATAAAGCAGGAACTTCCTGAAGTTTTTATATTTTTATGAAGCTCTAAAAGACTGGTAAAACATTAGGCTGCGTGTCTTTTAATGCTGTCTAACTTGTGGTTAGATAGTTGTCTTCCCAGTTATCTAATGCATGTAGCCTGACAGGACATGTCTGCACTGAGATAATATATTCATGAAAGTTGGAAGTAGATGGATGGTGGGTATACTCTTGCCCACTGACGTTCACTTTTGTGTTCTTGGAAATCTTGAAATGTATTTTACGGGGGGGAAAAAATACTGGGATTGCGAGAAGTGATGGAATTTTTTTTTTTTTTTTTTTTAAGAGTGGGTTTGAGTTTATAGGTGGGAAAAATGTTAGGAAACAGTACTCTGTTCTAGATCTTTCTTTGGGCTGATTTTTTTAAAACTGTTTGTCCTTATCCCAAGGGAGCTGCATGTATATTGTACTAAGCATGGCTGAGTCATCTTAATTGCAGCTCCCTTGGGATCTAAACTGTTTGTCCTTATCCCAAGGGAGCTGCATGTATATTGTACTAAGCATGGCTGAGTCATCTTAATTGCATTTTAATTGTGCCCTGAAGTATGGTTTACAGGGCAAACCCTCCAGTATTTACACACAAGAGCCACCGTGATTGAATCATCCATACAGGCCCCTCTATTCCTTCAGTGGCTGAAAGACTTGATTCCTGGGTGGATTCCTTGGCTGAACTTCCAAGCTTTGAGCCTAGACTAACTGGGAATACCAGACAGAATGTAGATGAACTACCTGGTCCCTCAAGGAACCCACACACTAATGAAAGTAATTCCAAGTGATCTGGAATATTTCCAGATTTTCTTCTGATGTCTCCAGAGTGTGGCTGTATTCAGGTTAACAGTGCACATGACCACAAAAGAGATCTCCTGTATCATGAAGGTGAAAGGATCTAAAATCTGGTCTATCTAAAGTGAGTTGTCTCTAGAATGTGCTGTCTGTAATGTGTCTGCTTGGCAACAAAGGTCAGGCTATTGATGGATTCATCTCAGCCCACTAGGTGAGGCATCATGTTCTCAGGGAATTAAGTGCCAAGCAGGCCCAATTCTTCTCATGTACTAAGGGTGGAACTGTTCAGATGGGGTTTTGCCTGTGTTTTTATGTCCCTGCAGAGATGTTTAACTGGAGAACTGATGGAACTCTGTTCTCATGTTGCTTCTGTGGTGCTGTTAGGCAAGCGGCTGCCTTTTCAGCCCAGCACAGTGAAGTCGGTTGCCTTGCTGAATGATGTTTCCTGGCATCTGTAGAGTGGCCACAGAAGTTCAGCCTTACCCTCTCAACCATTTTACAGCTGCAGAGGCATTCTGGAGCAGTGTTGTCAATGCCAGAGCAGCACTGCAGTTCCCCTGCCTTGAGGACATCAACTCCCATTCCAGGTAAGTTGTGAAAGCAGGAGATGAGATGGGTCACCCACAGCCTATGTGTAAAACTGGGCAAGCATTCAAAGAAGAGAAGTTGCCACAACTGAAGTTTTTCTAGAGAAGTTGTCCGTGTGCATGATCTCCACCACTTTCTCGTTTTGGAGTCCGGAAGAGATGAAGGAATATACAGCTCCTAGTTCAGAAAGGAGGCAGGGCATGTGGGCATGCTGCAGATACAGGAAAACCTCCTGTGGGAGGGCCTGTAATGCCCACCTTCAATGAGAGCCATAATTTAATGTCTTAATTCATGTGAGGGAGGCATTACTTACTGTATTCGGGGTTTGTCTTGTGCAGAGCCAGGAGCTGGACTCAACTTTTGTGGGTCCCTTCCAAGCCATGATATTCTGTGGTTCTATTCTGTGGTTCTGTTCTATGGTTCTCTCCTATGATTTTCATCAGTGTCTGGCTGATGAGCTTGTAGATTTAATTTGATGTGGCTCTAGTTGCAACCACATTCCCTGGAGTATGAATCTTTTGGGGGTTTAATATAAATTAATAGAACAATTGAAAGCTGAAATGAAACCCTGTGGATTGCTGGGGAAAAAAAGGCAATTAAAAAAGGGAGGGGAAAGATGCCATCTTCTGTATGCCAATTGTATTTATGAAGAATGTAAAAATAATATATAAACCAATAGGTAATACTAAAAAAGCAGAATGCTACTGGCAAATTATTGAAATAGCCACTGATTTATAGTGACTTTATATCAGTGGCCTTGCTGTGCACTTGTAAATGTCCCAGGGATGTACAGTATCTGTCTGTCTCAGGACTCTGAAATGGCTCCATGGAACTAGTAGTGATTTAGGTTGAGATCTGAAAATTATCTTCTACAGGGTGGAACTATGCTCATGAAATGTACCTCAGTAATACAGATGGGGAGTGATTTGGGCTGAATAGCACTGGTCTTCTAAGCAAGTGTAAACTATGTGCATAAAGATACTGTAGGTGGGCTGCCCACCTGAGAGGGCTCAGCAGCATTCCCTGGCCATGTGGACCAGTGTGGGTTAGCATTCCTTCTGGAAGTACACGCGTCCCAGAGCCCAGATATCATGCTCCCAAGTTTTTAGACAAGGCTAGTTTTTTCTCTCGTGTCTGGCAACTTGCAGCATCCTACTGGCTTTTGTAAAATATATAGCAATATATGGCATGGGACTGACGTAGGTCAGGGAGAGAGGCTGTACCACTACCATGTGTCTGATTCTCTCTGTGCTTTTTGGATGCCCCAGCTGCTACTACATCAAAGAGTGAGAGGACTGAGTTAACGCTAATTGATAATTGGCCTACAGGTCTTGCATCGGAGTATAATGGCAGGTAGGAGTTGTGAATAGCCAAGTTAAAAAACAGGGTTTGAACAGTATTGTCACCACAGGAGCATCCTTGTGTACTCTGCAGTGAGTCTGCAGTCACTCCAGCATCTATGAAATACCATAATGCATATGTTATAATGCAAATGACAATTCTCTAAAGCATCTGTAATTTAAAAAGTCTCACTTCTAAGGGAGTAAGTCCATGTCATTTGAAGTCAGTCCACACTGAGCTTCTCTAAATAACATTAATTTTTTATATCATTTAGCTAGAATTAAAACCACCTTATGTGTTTCTGCACATTAAGTCAGTACACATGATACATAAAGAACTGACCACCAAGTTTTACCATATTCTTTTAAAACAATTATATCTAACTCTATCACTGGACAACCTTAGTTTTGTGCCTTCTGTCACAACCCCTCAAAACTGGAGTCTTTCATTAGTTCCTCAAATTCCTCTTCCCACATCTGTGACTCTTGCACACAGAAGTGAATTTGGGGTGCTATTTGAGCAGGTAGCAGGGACACAAACTTCCTCATTGCCATGTTGTTCACTGTTCCAAGAAATGGCTCTGCCCTTGGCAGGTATCACAGGTGGTGGTCCCAGCCCTGCTGCCATCTACCTCCCTGCTGAGGCTTAGTTAACTTCTCCCTGGAGTGTTTTCCTTCTGTGTGAATTTACACTTTTCTTCAACTCTAGCCAGCCTACGTATTTCCCAAAGCTGCTTATAAAACTTTCGGCTGTGCTTGCCTATTATTTTTACCTCACCCCCAGTGTCATGAATATAGCTATTGATACACTCTTGTATAACTGAAGTGTCAAAACAGCAGTCCTAAAAACTAAAATTCCTTTAAGTGCTGGACCTTCAAAATCACATTCTGTTTTTATAAGGACATTTTCTAGTTATGATTAATAGGAATTGATACTTACTATTTCAAATATTTTTCATATTAATAAAACACAATCAAAATATGTTCTATTTAATACATTTTTGTTTGTTCTACGCTTTCTATACTTCCCTATTTTTCATTTAAAGCAGTCAGTAAGAGTTCCTAGTGTGGTCCTACTGGTTCTTTCTTGTCTCATGATTCCCAGTTAGTGCTGCTGATGTAGTTCTTCTTTTCCCTCCTGACAAAGAGAAAGAAACTGAGAAACATACATGGCAATCTTCTGCCTAGGTTGTGTTCCCTGCCCTGATGAGAACACAAGGTTTTGGGTAAGGTGCCCAAGCCATAACACTATTATTCTCTTCAGTAATCCCCTTCTCAACAGGCCAGGCCCTACTGTGTCTTTAAAACCTGCAATACACCTTCCCCTTGCTGCTGCTGCTGCTTCAGAGGACATTTTTCCTGATTTGCTGGACACGAAGTTTCCACCCTGCTGTATCTCCTGAGCTCACTGCATCAGACCACCAGGACCAGCCTTTGCTTCTAGCACCTTTTTAGGTTATTAATCTAATTAAAATTAATTTCTTCTCTCTTCTTGCAGGCCCATGAGCATTCCTCCACTGGTGTGACACTCATTTCCTCTCTGAAGGGTTCAAGTCAAGGAGGTTATGTCACTTTTTTTTTGTTTGCCTGGGATGTTGAATAGTCGTCCCTTGCTTTCAAGTTCATGCAAAGAGCCATACACTGCTGGTGCCCCTTCATCTCCTCCCCATATCTTTTGTTTGTATTAACTTTATTGTTTGCCTTGTGTGTTTGACTCTCTATTTATTTTCTATGGACTCAGAAGTTTATGAGATATTTATTCTGCCCAAACTCTCTCTCCTAGTATTTTAGATTCTGTATTACATTAGTCTCTTCAGGAGCCTAAGCAGCTGGCTTAAATTTCAGCACTGAACAAACATGTGCCAAAGGTTAATTCTAGTTTTTTTCTCAGAGTTTCTCTCTGAATGTTTCAGATACCAGCCACAGACTATAAATCACTGGCATCCTGCCCCTGTATTCAGACTGATCCAAGGCACATCAGCAAATACTTCTGGGGTTTTTGTTTGCGTTTTGGTAGCACATAGAGGTTTGTTTCTTTTTACTCTCATTCAAATTTACCACGTTTGTCTAAACAAAATGAATAATATTGAAAACAGCATTTCAGAATCAAATACTGTGAGGACCAAAGCTATCTTCTGACCACCTTCTTTTTCTCCTGGCACCCATTGTTTACAGCTCCAGAGTCTATTTAAAGCAAACTTGCTGCATAGCTGAGAGGTTGGTTGACGAACAGTCAAGTCATATTTACAAGAAAGCTGCTTAATGGCAGTCCCAAGCAAAGGAGGAGAAAAAGCTCTTTCCTGATTCCCATGAGTTTAACACTTCTATTGTAACCTCGTGAATTCTGTTATTCCCATCCCTCAGCAACTTACACTTCAGACAGCAGATGAATGGTGGAGCTTTGTTGATGGTTGTACTCGTTGCTAGGGGACAGTCTGAGGGGGGTGAATCATGCCATTTACAGTCAGCCTAAAGAACATTTGGAAATGTTTGAGCTTAGAAAGTTCCTTCTGTAGTCTGTGTCGTTGAAAATCGAGTGCTTTGTGGCTGTGAAAACTTTAGAAATAGACATAATGATAACAGAGGCATCAAATACACTGGTGTCTTTAGTAGCTTGTACCTATGTAGTGTCTTAACTCACAGTTCTGGTGCTTCTTAATTCTTTGATAATTATGTTCTTAGTTAAAAGCTGACCATGTGAAATGGTATGAAAACAAAATTACTGCAAATCACATTAAGCTTAAATACTACAAATTTTCATCATTGCTTTACTGTAAGAAGCATGATTTTTAAATGGAATTGCTTGTATGTCTGGACCTGAACTTTCTTGGATATATTAGTTGGTATTTGTTTAATTTTATCTGCTCTGGGAAGGCGGCAGCTTCAGGTACCATCAGAAATAAGAACTTGACCTGTAGTAGGTAGGTGAGGTTTTACAAGATATATCTTTGGTGGAACACAAGGTGGGTGAATAAAAGTGCTCTCACTATAAATGCTAATGCACAGTTTGGAGAGGACGTGGAAGAAGCACACACCCAGCTGGGGCTGACAGATATGACACGGAATTGCCGAGGGGAAACCCCTCCACACGCATTTTGGGGGCTTGTAGGCAGGGTATGTGTTTTGCCCAAGGCGGACAGCCTGCCCTCCGCAACCCCACGTCCAGGGCTGCTCTCGGCGGAGCTCCGGGCAAGCCTGGGCTTGTTGCTGCCCGGGGCAGCCGCGCTCTGCTGCCCGCAGCGGGCGGCTCGGGGGCTGGCGGAGACTCGCAGCTGCTCAGCATTTCTCAGCGTGCGTCCCCGCGGCCGCCAGCCCTTCGCGACACTGCGTGCCCCTTGCCCCATGCGTGTCGAACCAGTTTATCAGTATTTTCCAGACTACATCAGTGCTCCCAGCGCATTTCAAAGCAAGCAAAGTGTTATTTCCCGCTGCTGCTCTGCTTTCGGCATCCCACCAGGGCGCGCAGCCGCTTCCCGCGCCGCCGCCAGAGGGCGCCCGGCCCCCGCCCGCCGTGGCCGAGCCGGAGGCATCCGCATTCCCGATCCCATTCCCGACCCCGTTCCCGACCCCTGCCCGTCCTGCTGCTGCGGCTGCTTCCAGCACCCGCCTCCATACTGCCCGAGGCCAAATATTTCCTGTAACACAGGCAGTCACCTTGAATAACGCGTGAGCATGTGGCAGCGAACAGCATCCCCTGGAACGTTTCCTGGGTAAGAAATTTGTTTTTTATAACCTATTAACCATTCTTTTTCTCTACATGGCTGTTACACTCAAAAACACCTATTTCTTCATCCTGCTACAACGGATCGTTTGCTTGCAAAGCTTCCTTCTTTTCAGGTGCCGAAACGACTGGACTACATGACTCGCACAGTAAAGGGTTAATTTAACCACTTGTGCCCTCCTGGTACATCCTCTCAAGAAACTGTGCAAAACAGCTCGTAAAAAAGTAGCGATTGACGTTACCGCGTAGCAAGCGGGAGTTATCCGTCCTTGTCTGCAGGGCTGCCTGAAGTAAGGATGCGCATGAAGCAGATCATTAAACCCGATCTTTAGTGGGACAAACAGACCTCTGCAATGAACACTAGTGTCTATCGTTTAGTAATAGTTTGCTTGCAAACTGCTCTGGTCCCTCAGGCTCAACAACAGATGTCTCTCCCTCAGCCGATGCACAAACATACATCTACCCACCCCCTTACCAAGAACACGTATCGAAGGTAGGTAGTTATTAATAACCAGAATTTCAGATCTCATCTGACTGTGCAAGTTCCAAAATCTATTTTGTGAGTTCAGTATGATCGAACAAGAAATAGGCGGAATGCACTAAGAAGTGGCTGATGCACAGACTGATGAATACCAGAGATAAACGATTACATCCATGACAAGTAGAGCAAACTGTCAAACAGAAATTCTGACACAACCAAGCCCCACTATGTGACGCCGGGCATTACACTGTTCAGCTTCATGACTAAATTATTTCTCTTCAAGTTCTGAGCTTGGGATAAATAAAGCAGCAATTATCCAGATTACCTGGCATTGTGTATTTTCCTAACTAAAGACGGGATAACTTCTGCTCGGCAGGAAGACAGCTGGCAAGCCGGCGGGCGCTGCGGCAGAGGGACCGGCTGCTCCCCGGGCCGGCGCTGCCGCGGCGGCGGGAGCGCCACGGGCACCTGCTCCCGGTCCATTCCGAGCGGGAGGGCAACAGGCTGTGCCGCCCGCTTGTTCCAAGCTTTCCCTCTTAGTTCTTTGAGCTGTACTGAGGGGTTTACGGGGCACATCTGGAAGTGCCCCTGAGTAGTACTTTGTAAGGAATTTCGTGCTTTTTAAAGCGTAAACTTCGGACCCGCGCGCTACCGCTCGGCGCTGGCGCCGTTCCCAGGGGAGGAGGGCGCGGTGCCGGGCGGCTCCCGGCAGGTACAGCCGCCCCTGGCGCGGCCCCGCGGGCGAGTTTCCTGGCGAGGCCGCGCATCACCGCGGTTACAGCGGGAACGAGGCGCAGCCGCGGGGGTGCGGGGCCGCCCCCGCCGGGCGGGCAGAGGCCGCGGCCGCTCTCGCTGCCGCGTGCGGCGATGCCCCGACCCCACACCGCGGCCCGCCCCCGCGGCCGCCCGGCGCCGCCGCCCATTGGCCGGAGACGGGCCCCTCCGCCCCTTCCATTGGCCGCGGCCGCTGCCCGTCACACCGCCGCCGCCGCCGCCCGGGTCTAATTGCCGGGGCTCGGGCGCGCCCCACCACAGGTACCAGTGCGGCCGGAGCGGCGAGGCGCTGGGGCGGCTTGGAGCTGTCCCGCGGGAGCTCCGCGCCTTTGCTCCAGGCCCCCGGGCATTCGCCGTGGCGGCTGAGCTTCCCTCCTCCCGGCGTGGCTCGCTCTTGCCTGGGGAACCCCTACTGCAGCCGCGGAGCGAGCTCGGCGGGGGAAGACCGGCCTGTTGCCGCCGGGAGGAAGGACCGCGGCGAGCGGCCCCGCGTGTGCTCCTGGCGCGGGGTGGGGGAGCGATGAGCCGCCCATTGTTTGCCCTGTAGGCAGCGCCCGGCGGGCAGCGGGGCGGCGGGCCATGGGCTCTGCGCCTTTGTCTCCCGAGTGAGCCGGCCCCGCGCCCACAGCCTCCCGCGGCCGCCCGAGCCCCGGCGACATGGACGTGACCGTCTCCGAGCTCCTGGAGCTCTTCCTGCAGAGCCCCTTAGTGACCTGGGTGAGCAGAGCGGGGCGGTGGGGAGCGAGGGCGCAGCCGGCGGGGCAGCCCTGTCCTGCCGGGGGTGGCTGGGTCCGCCCGCCATCCCCCAACCCTGCTGTCCTTCCTCCGGCAGGTGAAAACCTTCGGGGACCTGGGGACCGAGGGCCAGGACAACCTCGGCGTCTACATGGACCTCGTGGATGGCGTTGTCCTGAACAAAATCATGCTGCAAATGTGAGTGGGGTCGGAGGGTGGCAGGCACGAGGGGGGCGCCCCGGCCCCTCCCGCGGGCGTCGGGGCTCGGCCCGGAGCTCTCCTCAGGCGGGGAGGGCGGCCGGGGGCCGT
The DNA here is from genome assembly GCA_013400495.1 of Nicator chloris. Lineage (NCBI taxonomy): Eukaryota > Metazoa > Chordata > Aves > Passeriformes > Pycnonotidae > Nicator > Nicator chloris. The sequence goes on along the minus strand of WAAE01019440.1, from coordinate 11,450 downwards.
AGCGACTTTCATTTTGGTCGCTCTTTGAAATTAACAAAAAGCAGTGGCGGAAAAAAAGCTCCGAGCTAATCCAGTTCCCTAAGTCTTTAACTTCTTTCTCTAATTATTTTGCGTGGTATGGGTGTGTTTTTCCTTTTTTTTTTTTTTTTTCCCCTTCCAGTTATCTTAGTTAATACTACAGTGGAAGATATGTGGCAGTACAAAGAAGGAAATGAAAGTACAGTATCATATAAAGCTTTACTGGGAAGGTTTCAGCTGAACTTTGTGTACGCTTGCGTAAACTTCGATATTAAATACATAATCTGGAAAAATCTTTTTGTGCTACCTCTTTCTGGCGGCACTGTAAGACCATGTGTTGAGGGAACTTCGAAATCGGTTAAAAGATGGAGTGCTGAAAATACCCTAACATCGAAGTGAATCGTTGTTAGGATTCGGGCTATGTTTTTAACCACATCCTTTCCTGTTGCTGATCTGCTGTGCTGCATGCAGAGCCTGACTGTTTTCTCTTTTCTCTGTATTTTATTTTAAATATTCTGAAATACATCTGAGAGAGTTTGTAGGGGCAAGTATTTGTCTTTCAGAGGAGAGTTTGGAAGTCACTCAATTTTGGCAGTGCACTCTCTTAAGTGACTTAAATCAGTTGAAGCTCAACCAGTAGTTTGCAGTGTTAGTCCAAGCATTTAAATGAAGAATTCATATTAGAATCCTTTAAAATCTCTAGAAATAACATTAAGTCTGACAATCAATGCCTCACCCACTCAGATTGTCAAGTTTTGTTATCTTCTGGTACCTGGCTGCTCCATGTGAGAAGGTAATAAAATTTTCTTTTGATTCGATGTTGCCAGGAGTGAAAATTGTGAACTGGAGCTTAAACAGTGAAGCCAGTGAAAATCCATGATTCAGAACAGAACCCAGATCAGCCAGCACATGGAGATAACAAACTAGTGGTGTAAAATGTTAGCAGGGATAGAAACCTCTTGTAGAGAGAAGGCATAATTTCTAGCACTTTAAAAGAAATAATTACACTTAAAAAAATTATTTTCTGCCAATTAGAGCCTCAAGTATGAACGTTTAGATCCAGGCTTACAGCTTTCCAAGAGGTAAGAAATCGACCATTGTGTTTGGCACAGAGATGACCAGCCGAAGTATCAAGGAACAGCAGCTGAGTTGGCTGCAGGTTTAACTAACCAGCACTGTTACCTAATACGTTTATATAATTATATGTGCAATAGTCTTCTTATTTCAAAACAAGAAAAAATAACCAAGTCATGCTTAATCATGAATTATGAAGTTACGGCGTTTGAATGACTGTGGCATTGTTAGGAGAGTTTCATTAGGTGGTGTGTGCAAACTCTTAAATATTTGTAATTGGCCGTTGAACTATGTCTAAGGAGGTAAGAGATGTTAAAGTCGAGGGAGCAACGGAACAATGGTCTGGGGACAAGGAGAGAAATGATAAGATCTCCTGGAAATAAGGAAGATAAGCATCAAGGCTGGCTGAATGCAGTGACACTAGTTGGCATTTGGTCTGATCTCTTGTGATTGTAAGAGATGCCCTGGCATGTTTACTAGTTTTAAGCAGTCAGGTGAATAAGTTGGTGGGGCTTTGGTTTTTCGTTGTTTGCATTTTTTTCCCAACAAACATCTCTGCCAGTGGCGTCTCGGAAAGTGAAATGTTGGAGGCACGAGCACTGTGGAGTAGGAAGCTGTCCCATTAAACACAATCGGGCCTTTCTTCCCCTCTTTTTAGGCAGCTTTAGCATTGCTTCTAATGGTGACTAAAGAGCTTGAATCCAAAAGCTTTGTACTGAGAGCCCAAGATTGTTTAATTTAGGAAGGATTGCAGTTTTATTTGTGTATGCTGACCTAGCAAGGTGCTCAGGAGAGGTGCTGACTGACCTTTACTTTCCCCTGATTTTAACTTTAGAAATTGAAATGCAATTACTGCTTACATGTAAGTCAGGCAAGTCTTGCAAGGCATGTTTCTGCCCCACAAAGCTTTCAGAATAAAAAAATAAATGTCTTTTTAAAAATTCTTGCTCATCAGTTTTTTTAAGTCCTGGTTCCTGAAGATGGCTTTCAGTGCTTGGCTGGAGATTTCTTCGTGCTGGAGATTTCTTCGTGCTGAAAGCCTATTAATGAGGGCCTTTGATAAATCTGGAATCGGATTTGCCATGCCATGATAGTGTTGATTGCTTGAAAGCACAGATGCAGGCAAGAGCACACATGTAGAGAGTAGGGGGTGGCAGGGTAAAAGAGCTGGGCTCCTGATGTGGACAGCTGCCTCATCACTTGTGTGTTATTTCACTCGGAATTTTTTTATCCTGCTTGCCTGATTACTGGAACAGAAATAAACAGGGGCATGTGAGTTTGCATCTAAACACCAGGTATGATGTAGTACCTTGCTGCAAATCAAGCTGTTCCTTTCAGTGAAGATTTTGAAAGCCAGATTCTTGGGAAATTCATTGCTAAAAATATAACATTTCTGCCCTGCAGTGAAGCAGATTTTAAGTTGAATTCAGGGCAAAAAATGACAGGTGGATCTGTGAAGAAATCCAGATAGACCTGTTGAGTGGAGGTTGCTGAGCAAAAGTAAGGCTTTAGCTGTTTGAGTCATGGGTGGGCTGTGGGAGTTCAGTCAGCCCCTAATTTCTGTTGTAATACTTTGGGTTTTCCCAAAATGCTGTCTGGCAGCTTTGGGTGGAGAAGATCCCAGCTGCTTTGCGTTGTGGTGTCAACGTTTTTTAGGTGGTGGGTTCATCTCAGCAAGGCAGCTGTGTCATCAGAGAGATATGTGACAGCTATCTTCTGCTTTTTCAGCCTGCCAAGTCCCTGCTGGCTCTGTGATCAGAGGTGAAAATAGGGCTGTGCCTTAAGTTCACCCTCTTGAGAAATGAACTGCCCTCGGGAATGCCAGCCCTGAATAAAATGTGGTTGGCTCAGGCTTGCCAAATGTAGCCATGGCACAAGGTCAGAGGAGGGGAGCCTGGCCTGGGCTTAGGCAGACTGTAGTCGGTAGGACACCAACTGCTGGGCTTTCTTGGTGATCCCTTTGATTACTAGTGATCTCTGAAACAAGCAAGACTGTTTTTATAAAGCTGGGCGTTGTTTGGTCCTCAGTAGGAGCACCTAGTTGTTATGAGTTGAATTTCGTAGCAAGAGTCAGACAGCAGTGTTTGGTTTCCCCATTTAGATTTTAAAACAAGACAAATGATTTTTCATATAATTCTGTTGTAAATTATGGGTTTGCTTTGCCTATGTCCTGCTCATGTGTATATCCCAACCTGATCATGCATGAAGGACAGCGTTGATATTTGCAGACTTGCAGTACTGGCTGAATGCTCTGCATGCAAAAATGTTTGTTAATCTTCAAAGTGGAACTGCTGTGTTTCAAGCTTGTGTTGCTGATGGATTTATGTGTACCAGGTTAATGAGATTCTCTGCAGACATGCTTAAAAGAACTTTTTTCAGATGGCTGTGTGTCACTTCCTGGTATGAAATTAGCACGTGGTGATACTGCAATGACTGCCGTCAGTGTTACAGTTGCAGCTGTGGCATAATACCTACAAGCATAAGCAAATATCTGCTCCATTTAACTTCTCAAATGAAACTTCCTATAGGAAATGATGTGGAGGTTTATGCAGGCACATCAGTGTTTTCATGTTGACTTGTTCTAATTCTTCTAATTGAAAATAGACTGCTTTTCTGTCAAAGCATTTAGCAAAAAGTAATGTGTGTTAGGATCACTGCTGACAGTGCTATTTGTGTTAAAATCCTGTTATAACAATGCATAACAATAGGCTTTTCCATTTCAATTTCTGTCATGGTTTGTGGTACTGTTGATCTGTTGTCTTTAATTTAGACCACGTGACAGGAACAGCCACGTTGTGCGTGCATGCTCCTCGTGGTTTGTAGCAAATGGCAGAAGATGTGTTAGAGAGGTGCATCCGCTTAATTCAAAATTTTAGAATCTTACGAAGAGGTGAATTTTTCCACCGTTTCCGAGGCAATTTAGGAATCTGCCAGCCTTAGTGGCATTGTCTCACTTGATAGAGGAGAAGTTGGATGGTAGGAGAGTTAGACTAGCCCCAGTGTGGTTTATTTTTGTTTAGTGCCTTGCCTGCACAGTGAAGGGCCACAGGATGCTGGGCCAGTCAGTTCCTTCTGGCATCTCATAACCCGTGGGCCTGACTTGAGGGCTTTCTGCTTGCTCATCAAAATGGCTTCTTAGAAGTTTTAAGAATGGGATTGTCATTTTGAATTTAAAATTTTTTTTTTGTGGTTACTTTTATGAATTGGTGATTTAAGGGATTGCATCGTCATGCAGTTGAGTTGGTGGCCCCAAGCCTGCTGAACTTGTCACTTGATCTGTGTCTCCTGACCGTTCTCTTCCTCTGTCTTCCTAGAAGACTCATGAGCATGTACAAACCAGACGACTTCTTTAAAGTGTTTGGGCGTATAGTGAGGTTTGAGACTTTGTTTCTGTTTATTTGGCTTGGGTGGGTTTTTACTGTTTTGTGGAGTACTTCCCTAAGTCACACCTCAGCCAGGATGTCTCAGTCTTATCTAAATAACATTTTTGATCTTGAGAAGTTGGTGGCTTTCAAAAAAAAAAAAAAAGAAATGTAGTTTTCATTACTTGTGTGTAAGGGAAAGACCAAACATCAAAGGACTGAAGAGACATCTGAGGTGGTGCTCAGGGATTTTTCAGATATAGCCAGATATGAATTTGTTTGGGTTACCTGGCTAGTGTTGCAAAAACAAAACACCCCCCCCCACCAAAAGATCCAACAAAACCTCTCTTTAATTTTCAGTGTAATCCAGAAAGAGTTTCTTTCTATAAAATTCCTGATGAACAAGTTTCACCATACAGGCAAGTGCTGTGATGTACAAAGTTTGGTACCAACAGCTCTGTCTTTAGGGTAGGATTGTCTTTAAGCACAGAAAGAAGAAATGGGATCTTGCATGTTGAGAAGGAATTGTTCCATTTTCCTGTCAAGACAATAAGCTCTGTGGCAGTTTGAAGTGTAGGCTGTACTGGACTTCTGCATCTTGTGTAGAGGGTCCTCTCTGAAGTAAGCTGAGGTGCTGTGTGAAGCTGGTTACACAGCGTGTTCAGAAAACATGTTTTTGAGCTACATTCTGTTTTCAGGAAGGCTTTTAACTTCTTTGTGATGGAGAAGTGGCAGGAGTGCCAGAGCTACACTGTGCTGCAGCTTGGCTGCAGGTTAAGAGGACTCTGAGGTCAGTGGCATTAAGGGCTCTTGGAGCAATCAATTACCCTTAACGAAGATGGTAGGATAAAAGTTCTGGAATTGCTCCTGAGGGCCTAGTCCTGCTAGTGCTTATGTTCTTATAACACAATCTCCACTATACAAGAATGAGCACATCTTGTCTAGGAAGTAGTTGTTTTGTGTCTTATGTGCCTTGGAAAATTTCATCCAAGTCGCACAGTTCCACTGCTGCAGCTGTTGAAGAAATAGCCTCTGTTTTCCTGTGGCTGCTCAGTGTGTTTTCAGGATTTTTGCCCCATTTTGTGCAGTTCTGGGAAGGATTATGGAGTAGTGACTGCTAGCCAGTCAAAGATGTCAATTCCTGGCCACAAACCTGGGAACACTGCCAGACAGTGGCCAGTGGCGTTGCAGCTTGCAATGCTGCATGAGCTTTCTCATGGAAATGAGAACTGTAGGCTGACCCTTCTGTTTGGCCAGCTTCTCTGTGAATGTTTCTTCCCTTTTAGTTTCCCACTTTGTTGTCATGGCCTTGCCTAAAAAGGCTGTGTCCAGCTTCCTTTGAGGTTCAGTGCCTGCTCAGACAGTATTGAAGGCAAGAGTGGCTGCCTGAGCTCAAGCCCAGTTGGCATTAATGCTTCTCCCTCACCGAGGACCCATCCTGCCAGACTGTTACAGCAGTGCAGAAGCCATACTTGTATCTGAGCAGCAGTAACATGGAATACTTACTACAGATTTACTTTGAAAGCTTGTTGCAGTTGCCTCTTTTTGTTCTTTTTTTCATAATTTATTATAGTATAAATCTGTATACAGAATCCTTTGCTGCTGAAGAGGCTGTGTAGTGTCTTGATAGTTTAGGCCGGTATTGGTCATCTGCTTAAATCCATGTACATAACATCAGACACGGTATTTATCTGCTGTCAAGGCAGTTTTCTCTCATCTCTGGAGTATCTATGTATTTTTTCATACTTATTCCCATACGTCTGCTGTCGCTCAAGAGGTGCTCTGGAGTGGTTGTGCATTTAAAAAAAAAAACAAGCTCTTTGACATACTTATGTAAACGTTGGCAGATATATTTTTAAAATAAATACTGTATCACTTCCTCTTTTATTTCCGTGTCAACGCCTGAGTTCAATAATTGGCCCTGGAAGAGCTGTGAATGGCTTAATTAACAGCCAGAGCAGGGCTCTGGGAGGCAGGTGTTTGGATTGTGTAGGAGTCTGCTGATAAGAGTCGTTATTAGAGGGCAAACACAAAACTTTGATCTCTGCTATTGGCAGATAAAGATTTTCGGTTTCTATTTTTTTCAACATCTTAGAGTGCATGGAGATGATCCAAAGGTGTACATTTGTATGAAATTATTTGCAGCTTTTTTCATGTGTCTTATATTTTATTTTAGAAATAAAATTGCTTCAGGTACAATTTTGATTTGTTTTTCAAATCATACAAAAAACATAGTATGTATATGCGAGATCTAGTTAGATGATATGAGGGTAATAAGTGCAGTATTCCTTTTTCCCCATCAGTTTGTAATACATATGGTCTTTGCAGTTTTTACAGTGATCACTGATCAAGTATTAATCCTCTCTTCTTCTTGTAAAACTCCAAAGCTAAGGAAGGCATGATGGTATTTCCTAGACTTGCCTTTGCTTGAATAAGGAAAATACCATATTATTAGAGACTGCTTTGATCCAGCTTGCACAAACTAGAGATGGCTCTCTTTTTTCAGGAAAATATGGATAAGAAGGGAAGCTGGTGAAGTACTATGTGGGTTGTAGTAGGGTACTTTGTGACATACAGGAAATATTTCCAACTTACACATAAGTACAGAGGTAATGAGCTTATTCTCTCATGAATTAATGCAGGTGTACCCTGTATAATTGTCAGTGTATTTAATTAATAAATTTAAATGTGTTATTGAGGTGTTAAGTCTTAACACCAGTTTAATTAGTAATATTTTATTTTCTTCCTTTTTAATAGAGATCCTCGACCAACCAACCAACGTGTCAACAAGCATGTAAATAATGATACTTATCTTCGTGTTCAAAACCTGACCATCTTGATCAGAAACATTAAGACTTACTATCAGGTGAGACTTCTGCTCATTAATCTGTGGTGACTGCTGTACTGTTTTAGCTAGTGTGGGGGCTGGGGACTCAAAGAAGCTTGCTACAGGAAATGGAGAGGAAATTGTGTTTGTGTAAAGGTACTTTCAGCCATGCTTTTTCTTCTGAAAATGACAATACAGTTATCTTCTCCATCTGTTCCTCATGGCCAGAGGCTGCTTCCTTGCCTTCCTTTTTTTTTTTTTTTTTTTTTTTTTTTT
>WAAE01019436.1:0-28014 GCA_013400495.1 Nicator chloris | reverse complement strand
TAATATTTACACTCATAACAGTAACACATCAGCAAAAATATACTGCCACTGGAACAATGGCAAGGTTACAATAACAATGTAATTTTGTTGGAATATATTGATGAAAGAAAAAAACAATTGGCAGGAATACCAAAATGTTAAAAAACAAACAAAAAATCAGAAGGATGGTGGAGAACTCCAAATCAACATATTCTCAGAACTGCTGAAATGATAAGATCCTTATCAAGAAGTTACATGAGGAAATTTATGTGGGAACAGATGTCCAAGAACTATCAAAGTTTCTGCAGTTTAATGGGATTTACATACCCTCTGTAGGCCCCAATCTAGCAAAAAGGTGAAGAGCATGATTGAAAAAAAAACCAACAAAATTTTTCAAAGTTTTGCCTGGAAATTCAGATCAAATGGGTAGATGTCTTGATGAGACTCACCGAGTCCAGTGAAAGAGCGAGTCCTTTTGAAGTATTGTAGGGGAAGTCATATCCAGCTAAAACATTGGGCAACTGAAGCAATCAAATGCAGGTTAAAGGGGAAGGAATGGTAAAAGGTTATTTGCTACCTATTTTGCACATTTTATCATCTTTACAGAGGTACTTCTGTCAGGGAGCACCTTTGCCCCTGGCCAGTACACAACTTTCAAGATGGAAACTTTATATCCACACTAGGAGAGATGAGCCATGAAAAGAAAAGTGAAAAGGACCTTACATTGTCCTGGTGGTTACATAGACAGCTGTCGGGCCCTTAAAAACTACATTGATGCACCAAAATCTATCATAAAATCAAAACCTATATGTTTATTGTGTTCTTTCTGGTTACAGAAAAACTGGATTTTTCAAACACAGGGTGTGACTTCTAACAGATGCTCTGTGGATATGTCCATACATCTCGAAGGGGAGAATTTGGTGTCAGTTGAGGTTAAAAATCCACAGAGAAGTCCACAGTAACTCTGGGTTGGTTTTGAAACCATGACAACAGTGTACCAGAGCAATGGAAGGGTGAAGAGTCCCTAGAAACAGAGTATTATAAATCCTTATTTCACTGACAATTAATTGTTCAAATAGACTCAAGCAGAAACTGTAATTGAGTATATGATTAAATAATAACTTGCTGTTAGCTGATAGGATGAAAATATAACCTCAAGTTGCCCCAGATTATTGTAATGCTAAAAAACACACATCCAGGGAAATTTATATATGCAAATGATAACAATGAACCATACCAAGACCACCACACGGGCATAAAGAATTTTCTTATATAATTGCAAGTGACCAGACACCTCTTTCTGTACTATTCATTCTTTATTCCCTTTTGGATCAAAGACTGCCTGCTTCCTAGAAGGTGTGCTGGCAGCATTAGATGTCTGGCACCCTATTCTGCAGAATGGTAATTAAATCAAATATCTCAACACTTTTTGTAGATTGGCTCTCGAACACTGGGTGAAAGAACCCTGCTTTAGGGACAGCAGTATTAACTCGTTGCCTGTTGCTCTATTCAGTGGCTTCATCAAAGCAAACATCACAGTTGGATGCCTCACTTTGGTTCCAAATCAAAGAAATGCACTGAGAAAAGCACCAGTGGCCAGATCAGGTTTGCCACATTAAAATAGAAGGTCAGAAACAGAATAAAAGATTCTTAAAAGACAGAGAATAAAAGACAGAGAATAACTAACTAACTAAATAAATAAATAAGCAGCTTTATTTTTCAGAAAGCATTGTGTGATGTTCTTCTTCAACAGGGGCCAAAGATGTTATTGTTTGACTGCAGCCAGGAGCACTGCATGGTTATTTCCATTTCCAGAAAAATTTGGAGAATGCACATTTCCTGTGTCAAAGCCTGAAGTTCTGGGTGCCCTACCAGCAACAACTGCTGCAAGAGCTCAGCATATGAAGGACTGGAAAGAGAAAGGTGTCAAGTTTAGCCCTAGTCCTCCTGTGGTCACTTCACAGTAAAAAAAACCAAACCAGATAACAACAATTTTTTTTTGGTTTTGTTTTGCTTCCAAAAAAATTCTGCTAAATCAAGAAATTACCTCTGGTTCTGTTTTTATACTGAGCTGTTACTAATGCTAAATAGTTATCACAAAGCTTTTGATTTTTCTTGAAATATACAGACACACTCTCATATAATTTCCAAATAGCTTGTAATTCCTGAATCACTTTCCTCCCACCTATTTCAAAGTTTATTATGTTATAGGCTTTATGCCAAGGTCGTCAGTTTGCACACAATGTAGATGTTAGGCTATTTTATTGGCGTTTCTGAATGGAAATGTCTCTTGAGTATTGATTTGCAAACTCTTGAAAAATCTATGCTTTCTTTCACAGCTGAAAAACTGAGACAATATGGTTGACAAAAACACTTTATGGTGTCAGGTACACACTATTATTATTGTGGAGAACTGTGCTTCAGTGGCTTTCAGTCTGGTCTTCATTCAGCACAAATCCTCCTGTCTCTGTGTCTTTCTTGTGTTTGGCATTCCCTGAAACCATTTACTTAAGTGCCTATAGAAATGTAAACAAAGACATGAGATACCTCAGCAATTGCTGTACCTGATCTTTGGAAAACTGTTGTCCTAAATTAAAGTACACTTGAACCAGGACATCTTGTGGAAAAACATCCCGTAGGGATTAAGAAATGTCTGGGATCAGAGATTCTACCAAAGTCTTTGGTAACCTTTTTGCTGTGCCCCATTACCCTGCAGAAGGGTTCTCCTTTGGTTTCTCTATTAAATGTCTCACAGAATCCTACAAAGAGCATCGGTGCCTGGCCCTCCCATTCCAGTTTGCCATGAGTCACACAGCTTCAAATGTGACTGTGTTTGCCCCGGTGACCGTACTTCAGCAGAGGGGTGTTTGAAATGAGCTTATGAAACGTGTTAAATGTGCTAACTCTCCATGTGAACCTCAGAGCAACTGAATGTTCAGCTCTCATACCTGGTGAGGACCAAAGAATACCAGGACGCTCCGGAAGAATTGCATATGCACCAAGTCAAGGAGACCCTTAAGTGAAACATGCCACTTCCCAAATGCAGCTGGCAATTCTAGAAGATAAGAGATGGTTATGGACTACTGATCCAGGAGAAGAGCCTTACTTACTACCTTTATTTCTTGAGGAAATTCCTACTCCTGCTTTTTCTACACTCCAGCCTTCCTTTGCTCTTTTCTTTCTTTCCTCTCCCTTGAAGAAATTTACCTATCCACTGTCTAATCTTAGTTTTTGTGCAGACAATTTGTGTTTCACAATTTATTTTCCTTTGTGGAATATGCTACCAAGTAGCTAAGGCTAGGGACAAGAACAACAAATAAAAGCTCTGGGAAAAAGTTTATCTCACTGAGAGCAAGATAGAAAACAACTTCCATTCTAGTCCAGAAACCTCTTCCACTACAGAGCTGAAAAGATATCTAAAGAAATAAATAATAATAAAGATAAATTATCTCATGCATTTGAATGAATGAAAACACAATTGCATGTAATGCCACCTTTAACACTAATACCAAAATAAATGTTTCAAAAGCAGCCCTCCTGAGAAGTCAGGAAAATGCAAGGATCCTTGTGTATAAGTGATCCTCTATGACATCCACAGAATTAAGTAGAACAAATCCCTGGATCTAGCTGCAGGGCACTTCTTATCTGAACAACCTTCCTAAACAGAAAGGGACTCAGTTACTACTCGTGTGGTTCAGCTGTCAAACACCTATCTGTATATACAAACTGTCAGAGGCAGCTAACTTCAATCTCAGGAAACATCCAGATATTTTGGCTGATGCCAGCATTTCAGCTAAACCAGTATGGTAAATAGCAAGGAGTTATGGGAGGAGAAAGGAAAATGTATGTCTGAAAACAGCATGTGAGCCTAGGGCCTGCAAGTCAGTCAGCACAGCCCCTCCACTGAAGCCTCAACACACCAAATGTCACAGATGGACTACCATTGCTCGGTGGTAGAGGAATGGATTTAAGCACATGCATTAAACATTTTGTTAAGCTTCAGCTTGACCTGCTGAGATGTATAAACAGACAGCTTCCACTCTGTTTAATCCATTTAAAACTTGTCTGACACCTTCAATGCTGTTAACTCTGGTCTTCAGTTGCCTCACTCAGCTCCAGTGGCTGAGCCAGTGTTCAGGGTCCTGCACCTATATAATTATATCTGCTAAGAAAGAGTAAGCACAGGAAAGCCCTGCTGGCCTTGGGATTCGAGCTGGGAGGAAGTCTGAGGGGCTAGGAACCAACCTTTTTCCTGTTGCTGTGTGCACACAATTCTACCACCACCCCTCTGATTACTACACAAAAAACCTTCTATAATGGGTTTACTTTATATCCCTCTTTTCCCGATTATTCTTGTTAAGGAATCTCAACGCTCTTGTAAAACCAGAGCACAATCTGGTTTCTGTCATAGAAATCACAGTGCAGAGATGGATTTGTTTTCTGTTTTGTTTATGTTACCTCTTAGACTATGCTTTTTATTCCTTCAGATACTTTAATTGGGCTTATAATTAGACCCTGCCTCCCTACCTTTGTGCACCTTCTGCCAGCTTCCTTTCCTAAGTGCGAGATCCTAACAATATTAACATTCTCCTCTGGAACCTCTTGAGATCTTAGCAGTAATTTCATGCACCAATAATGTTTTGCTGAAAATAAACAGACCTAAAACATTGGTAACCTGGGAATAATCAAGAAGTCACACGTGTCCTGATATAGAGCCAGGCTTCCTGCTGACCTCTGTAATTACGTCACTCATTACCATATCCCCAGGCAGCCACTTTCCCTCTGGGTGATGGAGTGAATACCTGCTCAGCTGAGCAGATTGAAAAGGTGTGACCGACAAATCAGTGAAACCTAATGGGATAGAACCCAGGTGCCACAAAGGTTTAGGTTCACTGGAGTGGTTCTGTTGTAGGAGCTGATGATCAGATTCCAGGTCCTGCAGCAGGAAACTGATTTGTACTCTGGCACAGCTCTAACATTATATGTTTCTGTCCTAGGGTGACTTTATGATGCCAAATTTACCCTAAACCAGAACAGTTTCAAAGGATTCAAGACCTCTCTTGCATTCCTGCTTATCAAGGTCAACCTCTGTAATACCATTCTGGACATAGGCATGTGAGACTTCACTACTGCCTAAAATGAGGTGATATTCCTATTAAAAACACTGATGCTTCCATATCCAAATATCTGTCCAAAGACAGCAAAGAAACCTTGGTCATGAGCCAAGGAATGTGCAAATGTCAAAATAGCATATTTAAGAGACAACTAAAATGAAACACCGCACACATACACACAACAACACACCATGCACCTGAATTTTTATCCTCCAAACACTGAGACACATGAAGAATGAGACAGTCTTCTCTCTTGGTACATAGAGTAAATCTCTTTGCAAAACACTTCCAGGAATCCCTTTTAGCATAGATGCCTGGTGGTTCTTCTACAAATTGCAAAACTTGGCACAAGTGCACCCAAGAAAAGCACAAGTTAGCTTTTAGTTTCAAGACCATCTTCCTAATTGGAACTGGAACTTCAAGGGGTCAGAGACCACTGAAACAGGGAAACGGATTATTCTGTGGTATTTGGAACCTTGGCTGCTGGCAGGTTTTTAAGAAATTTTAAAACAAATGTGCATCAAAAACCCCCTACAAATATATCCTCTTTCATATAGGAGGAAATTAGTACCTGGCCATTGAGATTCTTCCCTGAACAATTTTTCTGGGATCTCATTCAATTTCCATAAAGAAAAAGATTAAAACCTAGATATGCAATGTTTATTTTCCCAGAAATTATTCCTTGTTTTCCTAAAACTCAAATATAAGACATTTAAGTCTTAAGTGTTCATGTCCTGAGGATTAACTTTCTTCTCTAAGGTGGTCTGATAGAGGAAGAAAAGCCACACCAAAGTTCAGTTCATTCATGGCCTTCTAAGGCACAGAGACTGAATCATCCTCTGGGACTGACCTCTCCTGTTCACTGGCTTACACTAAAATCTAACTGCCAGCAGAAAGGAACTCTGTTGGTCTGACTAAGTCAACAGGAAACTGGAAAAGGTCTGTAATGCTAAAAGGCAGAGAACAATACATCTTCAAGCAAATTACCTTATTCATAAAATATTTTAATTCAATTTCTTTTGTCTTAAACACAACAAAGTCACTTGTCTCAATTTCAGTGAGCAGCTGTATTTCTGAATTTGCTGTTAAACTGAAACAGAGAGAGTGATTTTGTGGTTTTCAAAGTTTCTTTTTCCCCCCTTGTTTTTAATGGCTTGTTGAAATCCACCGAACAATCGTTTGCTCTCATTATGTTTCAGTCTTCAATTATAGCATGACAGAGGAGCAATCTTATTTCAAAATTACTTTTTTAATGGGAATAAGTCAATCTCATAATTTATTGAATTCTCAAACTTCAGCTACAATGGCAAACACTGTACGCAAGTTAAATCAAGATAAGAAATTACAGTAAGCAACATAGTACCATAGAAATGTAATTAGACAGTTTCAACAGATTTTCTTGTCAGGGCAATGGAAAGCATGCAGATGAATCTGAAATTTATACTGAATTTTGTTGAGTTCAGCCTAAGAACTACCTCATGTGACAGAGTCAGAGACCTCTGGTCCATGTCTTGGGGTCAAGCTATGACAGACAAGTAGTGCTTCAGGAAAAGCTATTAAAATAGCCCTCACATCCAAGCCTTCATGGATTCATTCCCATTGGCACAAAATGGATTTTATTTCTCCTTCTAGGCTTCTCAGCTCTATTAAATACCACCATCTTGGGTATTAAAGACAAACCTCCAGTCTGTCATTTTGGCATTAAGGATTCCAAGATGACAACTCAGCTTTGCCAGAGATTTTGCTATAACCCTGAGCAAACTGTTTTGTCTTCTTTCTTCTCTCTTTATCATAGCAACTTAGATTGAAGCTTCGTTAGGAAAGAACTCCATCTTAGCAGACAGAGTAAGAGACCCTCAACTTAATTTGATCCTCTAGGTACCACTGTAATTACAAAACAACAATAATCAGGGGAAATGATCAAATAATTAATGTAAAAAAAAAACCAGAGATGCTTCTTATAAATTATTCAAGTAGCTGAAGTTATTAATAACTTCCTAGATTATTGAAACTAAGCCAACAATAAAAATCAAATTTATTTTTGCTACCGCTTCCTTCTGTTACCACCACCCTGTAAGACTGAAAACTACAATGGCACATTTAACCTAAGTGAGGAAGCCACGACTGCCCAGGGCTGCCTTTGGACAGAAAACCTTGCAGGGGAGCTTTTCCATTGCAGTGATTTGCAAAGTCATAATAATATTTCTATGTCCATATTAAATTTTATGGAAGCCATTTTTTTATTACCAAATGTAAATTTGGGGCCTCTATTACCTGCCACACTGTCTTAAAATAGTTCCAAGGTTATGCTGTCATCGCATAACTCTAGAAATTTGTAACCCTGATTCAAGCACTGGAAATATAACACAGAATGTACAGCAAAAGAAACAATGTAGCAACAAGTACAATTTTCTACTACAATAAGCTGGGGAGTGTCTGAGCAGAAAATTCATCTTTCATATTGTACGCATCAGCAGCCCGTAAGTGAAGATCACACTTCTACCAAATGCTCGAATGGTAATGGCTCTTGTGGAGCCACTTCTGAAGTGTCAGAAGACAACAGCAATGGTTTTCTGAAGTCCTGAAGCTAATTGTTTGGCTATCTGGAAAGGATTCTAATAGGGAAATCCGCTTCTGCTCCTGTTCACTTTGTTCTCAGCGTACCCAGTCTTGGCTCCAGGTCCTCTATCCTCAGCTTTATTTGTGAGATCAAAGACAAAGCAGCACTCCTAGAAGATGCACCTTTCAATCCAGTACAGAATAATAGGAGAAAGCAGCAATAAAGCTATAAAGTTCCTTAGTTGCCAGATATTAAGGAGAGCAGGGAACTTTTTTGGGCTTTGCATACAAAGACTGCTAAAAGGTCAGGAACTAAATGGAAAATACTCCACAGACACATTGTCTGTCGAGCAGCTTGTTAAAGCTCGAGTTTTGCCAGAGCAGGACAGGCCTTGTACTAAGCATTTCACCACCCCATAATTCAGGTTGCCATACAACAGAGGGGACCAAGAGACCTTGCGTACAGCAGCCCACTGCACCCAGATGAAAAGCACCATTCATGAAGCATCCTCACATCTGTATCACGCAGAAATACAACTTCACTCATTGGGGAGACAGCAAGACTCACCAGAGAACCTGCTGGCAAGCACAAGGTTCAGCCAGTAACTCATAAGCAGGATAGCAATGGACTGCAAAGGTCTAAATAGACTCCCATAAAGCATCAGCTTTATGGAATATGCTGGCCTACGGATGCTGCACATTTTTGCATGGTGAAACAACGTGATTTGGGTCGTGTTAAGAGCTGTCTCTGTGCACCAGTCTGAAAGAGATGGCCCATTTGTACACATTTCTCCATCACAGAAACGATTTTAACATACTAAAAAGAAAACCAGGTGAAAATGTCTGATAACTCTCTGTTTTACAGAAAATACTGAGTCAAAATTGTTGGCTGCTACACTGGGGATGGCTCCACTCTTCTTAGCAGCCTAAGTTTCATAACTGTACATAAAATATGCTCAAAATGGACCTCAGAAGAGTGTCTCTGCCTCCATCCCAAGGCAGTAAAAGTGTTATTAAGTTGTTTATCATTATCATGCAGGAACTCTAACTGCAGGAGTAGGAGGGCCAGACCCTGACCACTCATAAAAATACAGGGAAATGTCAATAAACAGAACACAGGGGATGAAGCAAGGAGAAAAACTCTGTTCAATGAGACAGCTGAGCACACCCTAGTCATAGTAGTAAGAAAACCTGCAGTTTTACATCAGAAAGGGCACTCTTTCATGAGTTACACATGAAGACAAGGCTCTGTGCTAAAACCACTGTTTCCTACAGCATCAAACACCTAACAGAAGGAAGCTAACAATGAAAAAAAACCATGCCGTGAACTCTGGGCAGAGACTTGTTAGCAAGTCTAACATTAGATGTACTGAAAAATAGTAGCACAGTTGTATTCCCCAGGTTTTGCTTTAGTCTGTGACTTTGCTTTAATGTGTTGGCTGTGAACATCCACCCAAGAAACAGCACACATGGTGATATCACCCTTTTCCCTGGAGCTACTTTTCAGGACTATGAGGAAATAAAACACAGTAGCATCCATGTCCCGGCTCTTTTCATTTTTGTCCAGTAGGACCTTAGTGGACAAAAAGAGAGCATGGAGGCCATGACTTGGGACACTACATTTTTAGATTTCTAATGTTTGGCAACCATAATGTTTTGCATGATCTTTAGCAGTGTGAATCCAATTTTGAACACTTAAGTTGAACCACCTTGTCAAAGAGCAGCAAGTAACTCAAACTTCCGCGTTGCCTAGAGACTGCTGTTTGACACCACAGTAGAAAATAAGAATTTGCACAATCAACTGAAACAATGAATTTACATTTTTACTGATTTTAGCTCATCTGTCTCTGATCTCAGGTGCAGGGTGAAGATGATAACAGTTGCACTCACTGATAATTCACTTAACCGATGATTCAGTATTACTGCAGGAAGCAACACTGCAAGTATGTTTTGGAAAAGAGAGATGCCTTGCTTTTAGAGCAAGACACAGTGTGAAGTAGAGAATGTGCAGGGACTGATTTTGAGCATGAAGAACCAACAGTAAGCTGCTACCAGTTCTACAAGCACTGCTCAGGCTGAGACAGGGATTCTACAGGAAAAGCACAAAAGCCAGACCATTCAGCTAAAGCCCCATGGAAAAATACACATAGAAAAGGACACCATAAACCCATGCAGAATCAGAGAGTTTTATAATTAATGAGCATTTGATTTGGGAATCTATCCATTTTCCCCTTTGTTTTTCCGTCTTAATGGGTCAGTTTGTTAAGCATATGGCTTATTCCCTGTACAGGGAGACAAAAATCACACATATCCAATGAGAAGCAACAGCTGTCAGGAAGATAAGTCCATAGTGCATGGAACTATCATGAACCTACAGGGATAGAAGGGACCCCTAGAAGTTACAGGGCAAACTTCCACCTCAAGGCAAGCTCAGTTTTGCCCGTGTCATTCCTGATCAATGTCTCTGCCGGACTGGCAATTAAAGACCAGCTACAGAGATTTCAGATCCTAAGCAGAAAATCTAATCCTCTGTCCTTTTCTGTTGGAATGCTCTTTCTTAATCTTTTCTTCCAGAAATGTAAACAAATTCCCGTGTTATCCACTTCAAACCCTGGTAAAGTGGATGAATTTCCTCCTTTCTTTAAAAGGGAGATTATTTCAGATATGTTGTTATTCTCATAATCACCACTATCCTTAAAATGGAGAAATAGACTCATAAATTGTAATATATCTCCCTAGAATCCCAGTGTAAGATTAAGCAGGCAATGAAAAAATAATTTCTGGGGAATGTTTTCCCTATTTAAAACAACAATACTTTCACTCTTGTTAAAAAAGAAATTTGACATCAGGGTTCTGCCTTATGATTAATGCCACTCATTTTCTGGTCAGCATAAGATCAGTTATAAAATCTATTTCTGTGAGACAAAGATATATTTATACTAAGAATAAAACAGAGCCATTTCATGTTACAAACATAATGTGGCCAGAACTTTTTGTTCTGCTTTTAGCAACAAAAGCCCCCAAAAGACTAAACATCTTTAGCTATTTGAAGAGATCTTTAAATCTCAGAAGACAAATTCTCATCGGAAACAAGCAGGACTAGCCAGATTTCTCATTTGAAGGAATAAAAAAGCAATAATAAAAAAAAACTGAAGAGAAGCAGGTCATAAATAATTCCCTGCTTGCTTTGCTTTCACTGCATGTCTCCAGGGGTTTCAACCAAACTTCCAAGGCTCTCTGCAAATTCTACATGAGCCTTGGGGTACCTCCAATGTGCCCACCTGTCACAGCGGAGGCCAAATTGTGCGTTTCCTCCCTGCACTCTGCAGACCCTGTGGTGACCTTCCCTCTTCTCAGCAGCTTGAAGCCTTCAAGCCTTCTCTCCAAGGAAGATGAGTGTCAACTCCTTTTAAGGGACAAATTCATGCATGCAAGAAAAGTTAAATTTCTGTATACATTTGTATAAGGAAGCTCTGGGTAAGGGAAATGAAGAGGGGGATTTTCTGGGGGGCTTACTGCAGATCTGAACAGAAAGAGTTAAGCCAGTGATCTCTACATCACAAAATCCAGCAATGTTAATTGTAAAACATAGCACCAGTAAAGCCAAGAAAGCTCAGTGAAGATTAAAGGAAACCATTTTTAAGAAAAGCTATCCATGCTGTCAGTTCTCCAAAGGATCTAATAAACCTCAAGGCAAACAAGCAGTCCAAATTCTGTCCCTCTGGAAAAGTTAGAGCAGCAGATTCTGGGAATTTTGTCACATATGTTGTAAAAAGGCTAGCAGCATGTCTCAGACTTGACTTATGTCTACACAGAAATGGCAACAGGCCTTGTTAGGCAGAGCTTTTGTTCTTGAATCATCATCAAAACTCTCCAGGTCCAACTGAGTGGTGTAGAGCCAGGAGTATTCATTGCTTAGATGAGGTTTTTCCCTCAAAAGCATATGCCTGGCTTATTTAGCCAGACTCCATTCCTCTGGGGGATGGAACAAAAGTATCCTTGTACTAAAGCAAGAAAGAAAGGCAAGCATTTCCATCTTGAAGTAACTCTGCTTGGAAATACATTTGCGTGTGAGGATGAGCACATAGCATGTATAAAATTATCCTTAATAAGCAAGAGTTCAAGAAGCCTGCTTTTACAAACCAAACATGGAATAGCACAGTCCAGAATCAAGGACAGCTGTGCTACTGCTGGCCCAGGGCCACAAGGGACAGACACCCAGCTCTCCACTTTCGCCACCCCAATGATCTGACTCTGGGCACCCATGGTATCCATTGCATCTATACTAAATCTCACTGGGACAAGAACGCTTGTCACTGAGGCAACACAGGCCTTTAACAGCTTTAGTAACAATATCTCGGCATTTCAAACGACAGAGCAACATTCCAACAGTGCTCAACATGAAAACTGTGAGCGCTTGTAAAATTCTGCATTCGGAGCAATGGTGATATCAGCTGGTCCCCAGAGAGCCAGGCCCAGTCAGCCACTAGGGAAGGGAGCATTCACACAAGGAAGTCCACTGCCTTCTGAATGGAAAGGCTTTAACAATTTACTGGCACAAGAAATGCAATACTTAAGTCAAGGGTACTTATTTATAGCCTATTTGATTTAGAGATCACAGAAAACAGAAATTTCTGTTTCTTTCTTTCCTAATATGACCCTTGACCAATCTCCCAACTGCATTTTAAATTTGACAGAGCCCTTCTTTCAATTTGACACCAAAATGAGGCTGTGGTGATTCAAGATTAGCTTGCAGTAAGTGGAAATTCCAGATTAGCTTTCAGTCAAAAATACCGTGGGACTGTGGTTCACAGTTCTACACTCAGCTTGCAAACATACTCTGGAAATATAAGACCCTAAACAACAGATGATATGCCAAAGCTAGTGGATGCCACATGGTGAGATGCAAAACCGTCAAGGAAAGAAGATGTCTCATAAAAAAATAAATAAAAATGTAGTACCAAAAATTGACTATATTTATTTCATACTCCATAGGATTTGGTTCCATTCCCAAATGGTGCTATACCAATAAATCCTCCTTCCCTAGGAAGTTGCAGCAACACAAAAGATAGAGGAAATGACACATAAACAATCTGTGTGTTGACAAGAAGGCAATTTTGTAATATGTTGTTATTTATGGCCAACACTTAAGCAGATGGAAGGCGCATCAAAATGAGAGTTTCATTTAGAACATGCAGGCCAGAGAGAAGTCTCTGCAGGAGATGTGCTCCATGGGAAAACATGAGGCTCCTCACAGCTAGAACTGCATTACAGTGTTTGCGATAACATGCAGCAGACCAGGTTGAATGCAAAAGAGAGAGTCTCTCAAATAGCTGGTAAAAGGAGAAGTAAGAAGTGAAACCTTATTCAAAAGTGCACGTACCCTGAGGAGCTCTCTTGCTTCCTGAAGGAAGTGGCATATCCCATGACCTGTCCTGCTGGAAGTCTGCCCTTTTGCTATTCCTTCCCCCAGGGCTGGTGACATCCCTCACTTTTATGGGCTCAGGTGCTGAACCACAGTCACGATGGCGAAAGCAGCTGCACAACTTGGCCCTTGCTCTGTGCGCTGAGCAGATTTGCATTTGTCACCCCACCACATTCATTACCCTCCCCAGGGGCCTTCTGCCTCGGGCACTGCTGGGAGCACATGGTGACACAGTGCAGGAAAGGAAGAGACTGGCCAGTGAGTGATTTCCAGCCATAACTCACAGCACAGCACGCAGCTCCCAACAAATGCACTTATTTTAGCTGCATCGCTTTCCATCGCATTAGCTCATGCACAAAAGGGGAAAATAAGTTAACAAGGGAAAAATATTTATGCCTCCTCCTCTCCCTCCTTACTATTTCATTGCATTCTAAATCAGTTTGGAAGCCCTGCTGGCATCAGGGCCCTGCAGCACTGACAGCCTTAGGGAGCTTTCACTGTCTGAGTCCAACTCTCTATTTTCCTCTTGACTGGCAAGGCCCCTTAGTCATACCATGGGACAGAAGAGGGAGCAAAGCGGTTTTAGAATAGCAGCCTCTTTCTAATAACTGATTTAATTTCCCAATCAAAGCTGAAGTTTAGGAGTTTCCCACCCACTGAGGCATCCTCATGCATGCAAGGGTAATAACCCCCTCACCTCCCTCCCACATGCGCTGGCAATTCAACTCATCATGTCACATGACTGTGACCTCCAAGGATTAAGTTTGTGGTTTGGCTTCCAAACCAGTTAAATGCTCTGTCTATGCCTTTTTGCCTCCCTCTGCTGACTCTGAGCTCATTAGCCGATTTCCTTTGCCTTTGGCAGGGAGGAAGCGCCCTCAGAAACATTCATGCTTTTTGCAAGAGTTAGCAGGAGAGCAAGTGAAAATACTGTTTAAGACTTTGGCTGGGAGAAGACTGTACCACGAATGCTCAGTCTGACCAAGCTCCAGCAAACCTACCTGGAGCTGCTCCTCAAAATACAAACACATAGGAAATCAGGGTTTATTAGCTCTACTTCTCTCTGAGTTATTTAAATTTTGTTTTTTCTAGACTTATTAGCGTTTCATCCAAACTCTGTGAGGCTCACCACAATTTCTGCCTGCAATGTTTATCAATATTCTCTCTGCCTGGCAAGGTAGTGAGGTCCTCCCTTCCCAGCACCTCACTGCCTGAAACGTGGCTATAAGCACCACGTTCCTGCAAAGATGCACGTAACAGGGAAATGATTCGGCACAAGGGTCAGATGGACAAAACAAGGGGCAACAGGTAGAGGTTGCACCAAGAGAGGTTCCATCTTGATGCAAGAAATTTCTTACAGTGAAACCCTCGGCCAGTCACTGGAACAACCTCCCCAGGGATGTGGTAGTGTGTCCATCACTGGAGGTTTTCAAGGTGCAAGGACAGCACGCTGGTTAGTCTCATCAAGGCTCCCCTTCCCACAAAGGGATGGACCAGATGATCTTTCAAGGTCCTTTCCAAACTTTTGCCGTTCTCTAATGCCAAAAGAAAGGGTCCGTCCATTGCACCAATACCCAATCCCTCACACACCTCCAAACACAACTCGTGCTGGGACAGAAACACCATAAAGAGGTTGGGGAAAAAGCCAGGACTAGGGAGGGACTTCTTTTCTTTCGGTGATGCAGGTGGCTCAAATGCACAACAAGTTTCAGTTTCAGAGGTTATTTCTGGAGGTCATACCTCAGATCTGTTATGCTAACTGTTGCTAGACAACAGTCTTCACATGAATATAAAATCAACTATCAATAAAAAGAAGTCTAAAATATTGTTCTGCTTTATCTAGGAATATCTGAAAATTCAAGTTAAATTTAGCTAACAAGTATGTCCAGGTTAAAGTAGAAATGCAAGTGTTTAAACAAACCACTTTCAAAATTAAGCATTTTGATATTTCTTTCCAAAATGTATCTCTTTCCTCTGAGAAGTATTTTCTTTTGGTTTTGGTAAAGTGCACAATTTTCCCTTTCCTTTCACTGACTGAAAGAAACAATGTTTCACCTAATTCGTTTTCCCAGTTTTGATAGGCAAAAAGGCTGCACTTCCTGCTACACAAAAAATGCAAGAATAAATTTTTCTCCGTTCAGATCAATGAGTGGCTTAGGCTTTCCTTTAAGAGAAAAGAAATCTGCAATTCTCTGAGAGTTTCTGTTTCTTTCCATACAGCTCTTCACAACTTCGCATAGTTAAACTGCAAATTAGGCTTGGAAAAGTTATGACTTTTGCTTTGTAAAAATGCAAGCAGGACATTTTTAGGTCTGAAGCCTCAGCAGGCTTAGCTTCACCTTAACTGGAGTTAGGTCACTGTCAGTATTGAGACTGCAAGGATACACACAGAACCAAATGCACGAGCTACAATAATTGAGCTGAAATGAAAAACTTACAATGTGATGTTAACAGCTAGAGTGGAAAATACAGACATCAGAGCTTGTTAAAAAGATTAGTTAAAAAGGTTAGTTAGAAAGCTTGCCAGAGCTGCTTTGGCAAGGAACACACTGATAAGCACCCTCAAGGTGAATTACAGCAATGCTGCTGAGGTCAGAGGGACATTTTGCAGAGAGCATTGCCTGATGGAGAGCAGGGCACCTCACCTGGGCTGCCTGGAAGAGACAGCAGTAAAATGTGCCTAAGAAGTCAGCATAGAATAGATGGAGCAAAAGATAGGTTGTTTTTTGTTGTTGGGTTGTTCTTGGTTTTTTTTAGAAGTTTCCTTTTCCCTGGAGATGATTATTGAAAGCCTAATTTTGCTAATTAGAAAGGTTAACCTAATTTTAAACCCATGGAAATTATTAGGGATTAAATTTTGTAAGATACCTTGTCTTATTATCCTACACATCTTGATCGCACTGACTGCTTTGGCTTTTGGAAGGATCAGGAACCCAGTCACCACCATGCCAGTGCCCTGGTTTTAGCCAGCCCACACAACCCACTTCTTCCTTGGTTTTCCTGCAGCCACTCCAGAAGCACCTGCTTGGAGGAAAAAAAGCAAGCTAATGTGGTGCCTTCCCCTCTTTTGAGGTGAGGTGCCACCCTCAATCTGTGCCTCTGCAGGAACAGTGGCAGCTGGTGGCACACTCAGGCAGGGTCCCCAAGGTGGTAGGTGCACAGAGCAGAGCAGCCATGGGGGTCTCAGGAAGTTTTCTGGAGTGACAGGAGTCAGAAAGCCTCATTCTTACCCCTCAAAACAGAAGAAATAAATAACTAAATCCTTGCACACATCTCCCCTAAGAACATCCTTTTTTACACAACTTCTCACCAACTCTCTACAACCACCTCCATGATTTTTCATAGCTGCACTTCCCTGCCCTGGGAAATCTTAAGCATTGAGATGTGGACAGGGAAAATGACGACAACCAAAAGAAAGCTCTAAATCATGGCTGAACCCAAACCAATGGGGGAGTTACTCACATTGAGCCTTCAGGCATTGCAGCAGCTTCCATTGCAGAAGCACGAGGAGATACTCATCTATATGTTTAAAAGAAATAAAAATACTTCTGCCAGCTAAACAGCCAGAGAAGCAGACAAACCAATATATTTTAATGCAAACAGAAATTTAGCTGTTTTAGCTATTTACACCTCAAGGATTTATAACATGCCCTGCCTCCCAAGTGCATTTCCTTCTCCTAGGTAAGTATTAGTCAGAATACTATGAAAAGGTTTACGAAAGCTTTTCAGATGAAAAATCAGAGAGGCGAGAAGGTCAGGCTCTGCCCAGGCACCCAGCATCCCACATCAGGCAGCAAGCTGGGTTGCTTCCTCCCCATCCCCTCTCTATTGTTCATCACGCCTGCTGTCCCAATTTTTCACATTTAAAATGCACAAGGCAATTTGTGGAGGCTGAAACCAAGGGCCAGGATGCAGAGAAAGCAAGCTGGTGTAAATCCAGATGTGTCATGGAGCTGTGGTGATTTAGACGAACTGTGCCGAAGGCTCGCTTTGCGTCCTCCGAAGCGCAGCACTACTCGTGTGACCATAAAACAATAAATAACAATAATAAAAATGCTCTGCACGCATTCTAACTTGAATAATTGCTTTCTGTCTCTTTCTATTCCCCTCAAAGTGGCAGCAGGACACAGCTACTCCCATTACTTGCTTTGCTAATCCAAAGAAAATCAAGCTCTTAAAGTTATACATCCCGAGAAACATTAGGAACGTGTTTACATAACAAAGCGCAGGCACCTCGGTAGCAAATGCCAACATCTTTGTGCTGCCTGGAAGGATCCAACAGGGACACAATAGCAGCAAAGTAGGTTTTGGCACATTAGCCAAGTACGAATTTCTGAAGGAAACCAGGAAGGCTTTCAGCACTTGCTCTAAATCACCACCTCTTTCTCCTCCACTTCCAGTGCAGAACCAGTTTGTTGCCTCAGACACCAGTAAGTGTCTTGCTGGCTGGTCACACCAGAATAGCCTCCTTAGCCACCAAAGCAGATATCCAGCTCACTGGAAGCATTTGTACCTTGGCTGTGGGCATCCTGCTTGTGCATCTTCAGTGGCTGCCTTACCTATGTCGGTGCAGTACACCAAACATTTGCTTGGGCTTGCTGTGATCACACTTGGTTTGTTACAAAAAGCCAAAACAAAATTGTCTCAAGGGTGCAGACAGAGAAATCATTGGCAGCCCTGTCACATAACAAGTACTTATTACACGATGACAAATGGTGACAGAGGAGTCTGCTGGTTCGCTGACCTCCAGCTCTTGCTCAAGCCTATCCAGGATCAGCAGGACAGAATTGGTATCTACAGCTCTAGAGCTCTAACTTTGGCCTAGGACATTCACAATTCCTCTAATCCTTTGCCTTCTTCTGACACAGCCTGTGCTTCCTGACCCAACCTCTGCTGTAAGTGCACACATGAACGCAAAGAAAGAAAGAAATCAGTAAAGACCTCTGGGAAGCAGAAGAGGAAAGACAGTCTAAGGGCCAGAGATTCATGAATGTAAACATTGCAGAGATTGGTAAGAAACGGTGCAAGGAGGGAAAAAACTTTGAAATCCATGCAGATTTATACTGGAATGCAGCTGGGAGGTGCAAGGAGGACTGTCAGAAACTCTGTGCGCTGGTCTGGCTCATCTGTTTATCTCTGTGATAGTGCTCTCACCAATATCAACCCTTGGGTTAGTGGTAAAGAGCTTAGGAGCTCTTTGCAGGGAATGTGCCACAGATTAAAATGAGAGTACAGAACTGTAGGAAGAGGGGCTGGAGAAAAGATAAGAGGAAGAACAGAATCCTGCTGCTTCAACAGGCATGTGTCCCTGTGTGATTTTACCTGCTCAGTGACATGCTGTTAAATTTCCTCTCTGCTAAGAATGGGGAATGTTAAGAATGTTAATTCTTCCAGAATGGGAAAGTCCATACCTATGCGACCATGACAACAGCACACAAATACAATTATCTGCACAGTAAAATGTGAAACTTAGGAGACTGATGAAGACATGAAATCCTCTACCAGGTTTACAACATGAGTCTCTTCAGCCACTGGATTACCAGTATGAAGTCAACCAGCAGTGTATGTTTGGAAAAATTTTAGAGGGTCATCCAATATTTTTGGGAACAGCTGAACCTTTTTTGGTATGTCTAAAAGAAACCAGTAAACAGAAAAAAACCACGCAGAAAAAATAAGCTATCACTTCACTCTAAACTTTGAAATATATTGACATTTTTGGTATTGTCATTATAGCTTCAGAGTGGTATAAGTCTTAAGGTCTGGAATAACTGCATTTATCCATTCACCATCACCTGTTGCCAGAAAAAGTTACAAAAATACACTAGTGGCACTTAGCTTTGTTTGAACACTGTAGGAAAAATAAAAGCCACCTTGCCCAAGGTGGGAAACACCACAACAACTCAGAGAGTGCAGTTTTCCCTCTGGCTACAGGAGGACATCTGGCAGTCGAGGTTTTGAGGACCTGAGGTGATTTACAGATTGCTCAAGCCTGCCAGAAACCGGTGTGAAAGTACAGCTCTGCATTAGGCAGAGGTATGTGGAGCCAGTTAAATACACCTCAGAGACCACCCTTCTAGGACTCTTTGTGGGAATATCTTTGCTAGGCTGTCTGTAATGAGTTATTCTTGCTAAGCTTTATATTGCTTTAGCAATCTAGAAGCTCTGAGCAAGATCAGGGCCCCAGTAAATTTTTGCACAGTATTCTCAGGCAGAATCCCTGCTGCAAGTCTCTCTGGCTGAAAGCCTGCCACATTTCAGTGGAGCCAAGATACAACTCTGACCCAAGCAGAGAGCAGAAAGCCACAGAACACTGTAAGCCTCTAGAGGAGCTTGACATAGAGCACAGGACTCCAGATTTTGCACCCTGATGCAGTGCCTGACAGACCACCTTCCCTCACAACACCCACGTGGTGGGTCAATAGAGTAACCCCTGCAATAGCAGCTTTGCAGAAGGGCAGCAGTGGGCAATACAGGTAATTCTCATGAGCACAGAGACATGAAGTCAGGTACCAAACACCATCTGCCCCTGACAACTTTCACATCATAAGTGCTTCCCAGTGGGGCAGCTCCAATGCCAACACACACCTTTTGCATTATCTCACCACAGGGACACTTTACATTTTAGTGTCTCTGTACAGTAAGCGTTACCATGGCTTCCAAGGTCCTATACTGCTGTTTTTAAATATCACCATGTCAACTAAAACTCTAGAAGGGGTTGCTGTGTTTCTCAAGCGGATTGGAAGTCCACGCTTTATGGTACTAATTATGTCTTTTTTCCTGCATTGATGCACAGTGAAATGCAAATCTGAAATGGCACCATGCACAAAATTGCACTTTTGAGTTTTCAAGTCACTGCGATTATTTTTCATGTCTTGCCATCCTTCCAGATAAACCATGTCACATCCTCCTCTGTAAAGTTTAGCTAGCATAGACTGATAATTTTCTACTACACAAAGCAAAGGTGGTTGTTCCTATGACAATAGAATGAAAAAAACTAGAGAGTGACTTCCAATTCCGTGTAAACCCTTCTCATTCATCCCCATATCACTTCACATTTGAGGCACAAGCTTACTAAGAAGGTGCATTTCTTTTAAAGCCAGAGAGGGGCTGAAGGAGTGTACAGGCTTTACTTGCAGGACCAGGAGATTAAAGCTGGGGAACTCAAGGAGGGATTTTCAAAACAGCTCAGCTCAGCTTTGGAATTACTCTGCTTTTAACACAGCAGTGATAAGACTCCCATTGTCTACAAAGTGGGAAAGTGCTACTATTTCACTTGGAGAAAGAGGATCAGCAACATGTGATTTCAAAATGCCCAGCAGTTTTGAAGTCCTTGGTACCAGGAAAACGTGTTACCACTTCTTACACAGCCAGCAGGTTGGGAAATGTGGATTTGGGAGGGCTGCCTTGTTTTAAACACAAAAGCTCAGAGCCTCACCGAAACACCTGCCTTAAGAAGATGGAATACTGAGCCTTCAACTACTGAGACATCATAAAATCCAGAAAGTCAGCAACCATAACAGGGGACTGTGACAGTTCACAGCAACTTGTCCTTTCTCTCAGTCTTCTCTAAGCTAATTCCTATTGCTATGCTCCAGGAATAAGAAAACCTTCTATATGAGAATATTGTGACATAATATTGTCTCTTTTACCTTGTCTTAGGTAGAGACAAACTAAAGGAAAAGACTGGAAACAGCTGTCCTTAACCTCTGTGTCTTTATGTGATAAAGTCTTTCCTCTGCTTCTAGCCCAACAACTTGGGCTGAACCAACTCTATCTGTTGCTGAGTGTCAAAAAAAACCTCTTGGAGAAAAATTGAGAAAGAGCAGGAGAGCACTGTTAGCAGCAAGTGATTTTATACTGTAGCCAACTGCAGGGGTGGAGAAAGTCTTTCAATGGCAGTGTGGTGAAGAGAAGATCAAACAGAAATTGGTAGAAACAATCTTCTATTTCCAGCTCTGTGTCCTATTACACAAAGATGGCAAACCTTGATCAGCATAAAAAGATTTAATAAACAGAGTAGCTTCTGCTCCTGGAAAAGCTCCAGGTTAGCTGACTTGAGAGAAAGGTAATAAAAGAAGCTTATTTGTTTTGATATGATAATTCATCTATCCAGTTTCTGTTGAAGATCAAGGACAAAATTCTGGTCCAGAAAGACTAGTGGACAAGAAGGTTTATCAGAGTACAGCAACTGTAAGACAGAAACAATTCTTTTAAACCACAAACCTAGGGAGTGAGGTGGGGGAACAGATCAAAACATGAGACCAATTTGCATCTGGTGAAGGTGCACTTTTTGCTCATTACCACAAGCCACCCAACCGTACCTGCTATATTTTCTGTCTGGATAGCAAGTACACGGGAAGGGGAAGCACAGGAAAATGGCAAGGGATCACAAAGGTCCCCCCAAGGGGTCCACCAGATGCATGTGCTTCCATCTGAGCTCAAAAATGCCTGAGGGACTGAATCCCCTGGTTCAGCACCAGTAGTGGGAGATCAGTTAACAGTGACAATTAGGGATGCTCTGGGAAATGAGCTTTATTTATCCTTCCTTCTCCAGGATGGATGAACATAGGCACATGGTAAAACCACATCTGCAAACAGCCCTAACAGATGCAACAGAGATTCTTTACAGGCAACCAGCTCTACCCATACCAGTCAATTTGAAAGAGCAGGGCCTGAGCAGACAGCTCTTTATACCATGTTCTGCACCCTCATGCACACAGAGGCTACCTCAGAGCACGGTCCATAACTCGGGTCAAATAATATCCATGTACTGTTGTGGCCACAGAAGTGACTTCTGGGTACCTCAAATTCCTGAATTAAAGCTTTGTTTTCTTCTCTGTGTTGTTTTCCCCTGCCATATCCTTACGGTTTTTTATTTGTTTGCTTAAAAGGAAATGAGCCTAAGGCTGAGCTTTCTTTCTGCGTATTTTATTTGATCATGCTGTACTTCAAGTATTACATCCCTTCAGTGACATCAGGCCTCAGCAGCTCTGCTGGAGTGCTCTCACACAGAGAAGACAGATTCACTGCCTCCTGTATTTTCAAAGGAATTTTTCCTCTCCTTTCACTGAGAATTATGCAGGAAGCTCAGCAGAACCTTCATATATTCTGCAGAGACCTTTAATTATAAGTTTCTAGTAGGTTTCCAGCCACTGTATTGTATCACCCAATGACAAAGTAAGAGAACTTGGTGTCCCTTTGCCCTCCCGCTTATACAAAATCACTTTGAGTACTTAAATTAACATTGTATGTCTGCCCTTAAAGGAGTGCTCCAGCTTTAACCTCGAGGTACGTGCATTCCCAGTCTTGTCTGTGCAAGCCTCTTGTTCTCACCCTAAGTGCAGCCCTGCTTAGCTTTCCCCATTAAATTAACTAGGCATTTTTCACATGTGATATGGGATTCTTTTAGCTTGTCCCCAGTGCCAAGAAAGAAAAGCCCACTGTACCTCATATTACATGGATTTAGCAACTAAATTTTTGCTTTGATCCATTCCATATGAAACCATGGAATTAGAGACTAAATTTTTGTCTTGATCCATTACCATGTGAGATCAAGACCATTCTAGAACAAGGTCAGTGTGAATTCATTGCTAAGGTTAAATCTTGATCTTGCCTTTCCCCCCACCTTTTTTCTGTCAGACTAGGTTCTTTCAGAGTGTCCACACATGGCAGATGAAATATTTAATTTCAAATGTACTTGTTTGGATATAGTTGGTGTCACATGGGATTTCTGATTTAGTGGAGTAACAGAAAAGGTACTGAAAGTATAATACAAATGTACACTACACTTAGTAAATCATAGCAATTGCAATACACAGTCCAGTCACAATTTCAACATGATTCCCACTGCTGATCTCTGTAATATGCCAGCTGGCATGACAACAGGTATCCCTGAACACAAGGAAGGAGAAGGTGGGTTGAAGCCATCTCAAACCCATTGCACACCTCAAAATTATTTTTCTGGTTGTCTAATTTATTTACTGTGTGTTGGGCTGATCTACAGATTCACTCCTCTCCCCACCCCTGCTGGTGAAGGTCCCCTGCAGGGAGAAAATCTCCTTTAATGAGGTCAGGGATAAATTCTGGCAAAATGGACACACAATACCTGCAGCTTTCAAGCAAGCTGATAGGGAGGTCAAAATACAGTGAAAAATAAGCAAAGACATGACAAATAATTCAGGAGAAGACAGAGGTCTAGGGACAAGGGAAAACAAACACAAAACCTTCCTCTTATCTTTTCCAATTTCCAGCCACAGCAAGAAGCAGCCTCTGCCTTGAAGGCACAAACAGTCACTCTAACAGCAAACAGCGGAACAGTTAATACTAAGGAACTCCAAGTTAAAGCAAACTTTCAGGAGCTCTTTGCAAGAACATGCAGCTACAATTGCACTGTCGCACACATACATTAATTTGAGATCTTCAAATCATTTGTGTAGGCCAAAGAAACGAGCTTAAGGGAAACTAAAGAAGAAATTACTGTAGAGACGTAAAAAATCACACTGTAGAATGCCGAAGTTACATTAAAATCCAAAGTATTACTATGGGCAATAAAACTAAGAGCACTGATAGGTAATTGGCTTTTAGAGCAAGCTTGATTCATATGCTAGGTTCAGATTTACCAAGTCAATTCAGACATATCCTCCTTTGCATCAAATAGAAATCTATACCCGCATTTCGCCTTACCTGGTGGTCCCAAACAAGGAGCAAAGATTGGTCCAATCCTCTGGAAGTCCACAGGAAACACAAAGCTGGTTAGGAAGCAGAGTTACACGTTCCAGAGACTGAGGAACATTTGCTTTATGAGACCTTTGTTCTCAGCATCAGTACTGACCTACACTCTGTCATGCACTTGAGTGAGAGCTGTTCAGGGTTTTCTTCTGCTGTTGGAATCACCAGCTGACCACCATCAAGTTCAGGTGAAAGCAACCTACAAGGGCAAGGCCCTTGCTGAATCCTAATGCTTGAGAGGTCTGGAAGGAATCTAGTTTAACTTATTTATAATGCAGGGCAGCCTGACAGGAGGTAAAAAAAAAAAAGGAAATAAGATTTCATCAGTTCTGCTTCTCACAAGTTACACATCCACAAATAAGAATTTCACTGCAAGATCTGATGAGCCTTGTTATCTGGATAACTCTAGGCAAAAGAGCTCTGCTAGAAGGAACCAAATCCTTAAGGGCTGCCCTTGTCTGTTTTTGAGTTGAAATGACTTGAAATTAATTTCCTTGTTACATTATTGAAAAACTTAATTCTGTATTCAAAGAGGAAATACTGTTGGTTTGGGAATGGAATACCTTCCAGGCATAACAATGGGATGAGCTGTAGTCTTTGGGAACTGTGCACACCTGTAAAAGCAGTGTTCCAGCTCCATGTCCATCCCCACCCCCTTTTGGTAGCAGCTCCATGGGGAAGTTTCAGACATGCTCAAAAACTCAGATAAGAGGTGGTTTACTCCCATCTTCCACTTTTAACAGACTAAGATAATTTGACTGTTTAGTCATTTAATTCCTGCTACTCCTCCTTGGGTGAATTTCTTCAAAAAGTTATGCATTAGCAGTGTTCCTTCAGGAAAAGGAAATTTGATCTGTGATCCAGAGACTCTACTGCTCAAAAGCAAGCAGCAGTATATTTTTACTAACAAAAACACTGTTCAATTGAAAAAATTGGCCATTCCAGTAAGAAAAATTAAAACATGATTTTGGTATAACTAGAATGGAACTGTAGCTAAAAAGCTTATTTGTATAAAGAGTGGTAATAGTATGGAATTATATTGTTGCCATCACAGAGCTGAATTTCACACTTTGTTGGCTGCTGCATCCAGAGATTAACTATTCTTTCATTTCATGTATTTTGCAGAGACTCAAGGTACACCTCTTAGAGGTTTTACAAGGAAACAGAAGAAACTTTTATTTCCAGTTTATTAGGGAATATGAAAAAGTCTAGTTTTAACAATAAATGCAACTAGAAATAGTATCATTTGCTGAGAGCAACTAAAATCAGACTAAATTTCTTGATCAAGAATTAGAACTGAAATTCTTCTTGATACCTGAGATAGGCCTAAATTGCAGAATGTGAAAAGAGCATGTAAACCACGGGGAAGATAGAAAAGTGAGAATGACCATGAGATGAAAGGGAGGATAAAAATGGCATCCTAGTAGCAGATGACAGTCACGTACAACACATCACCCTCTTTTTTCCTTCAAGCTGTCCCAATAATACACACAAAAATGACTACAACAGAAACTCATTAGAATTAGAAACATATGTACCATAGCCTTTGTCACTTTGAACACTGCAGTACACAGAGAGCAAAACATAAATGTTTTCTCCTGCCCCCTTGTTACAGAGCCTGCAATGAAGTGTTTTCTGAGCCTGCACACGGCGTTGCTGCATCAATCAGCGTCACACACCGTGGGTTAATGCACAGAAACTCCCAGGTTAAGCCCTCCCCGTCTCAGTTCCTGATGTCAATATACAACAGAGCCATCTCATTGCATCTAAACTTGAGTTGCTCCAGGGGTGGATGAACACCATAAAGCCCTGTGCCGGGTCTGAAGTCAGCCTCACACTTCTGAAATTCTTTGGGGCTTCCCAAACTCTCTGATGGATTTAGATCTCCATCTTTCCTGGATGGTTTCAATAATAGCCATCCAGAGACTAATAGCCAGTCCAGTTCTAAGGCAGCCTACGTTATGTGAGGGCAAACATTTTGGGTAGACTGTAGATTTTAACACCAAAAATTTGCATCACACCTATGTGCATTTGCCAGGTCTACTTAAGTGTACATGGCTCAGAGATGATGTGTTAAAACATCATCGGGGGCGGGGGGCAGGGAAATAATTATTACTTATATTTTAAGATTGAATGATTTTGACTTCAAGGACAAAAATACAGACGTCATAGAAAATCTGTCTCCAAATGCTGCAATGTGACTACAACCTTTGAGGTCAAGTTGGCCCTTCCCAAAATAATTAACTTCCACTCTCGTCTGGAGGGAAAAGTTGACCTATGGCACGAGATAAAGAGGGCTCTAACATATATGCTGTTTTATATTGTGAGCACTTAGCAAACATATATGGCAACTTTGTGCTTAGCAGTGTAACTATCTCTGTACAACCATACAAAATAACACAACTATCTTTGGAGGTAAAGGTGAACTGTCAGCTAAACCAAGGGAGTTGCTATTCATTTTCGTGATAAAAAAGCACTTCTCTCCACCAACATATTTGATTTTTCAATTCAAATTAGAAATTCCTCTTTGGAAACCATTGCTGTAAGTAATCCTTTTAATTAGTAGTGTCCAAAATACAATAATTTCTATATTCTGTACCTTAAATCAACTGAAACCTTACATATTGCATTTATTTCACAACATATTAACTTTCTGGTCAGGTGCTCCAAAAGAATTTAAACATGAGGAGCACTACCCTAAGAAAAGCAACAGATAATGCTTTAAGGTCAATCTTCAAGCCACAGCGTGGAATGAATTTGGCATCCACTGGATGTCAATGGAGGTCTGCATTTTATCTGTATGCAGGAGATAGATGTTTGTTATTTTAAAACTAGATCTCATTACTGATTTTATTAGGATAATTTTGCAGGTTTTTAGAGGGGATGGCTCTTTTCCCAGCATTATTATTCAGAGCCTTCTGGTAGATGATAGAGGGAGCTGTTATCACAAAATGTCAAATGCTGGTAATGCAGAGACAATGTCCATTATCTCTCACTTCCACTGCAGGACAGAGGTAGATTCAACAAGTTTGGTGCTCAGTCAGGACTAGGAAGTGCAGGAAATACTGCAGGTAGTGCAGGGATGGCAGCAGTGAGACTGGCATGATGAAAGAGAGGTTTTGCAGTGAAGTGGAACATGCTGAAGTGATGCTTGGAAACCATGAGAAGTATCATGTTTAATTAGTATGGCTGTGCAAATGATGTAATGAGGCATTTGAGAATGAATTTGAATAGCAGTTGGATAAAAGATTAGTAATCAGGATGTCTGCCATCCATCAGAGGCCCAAGAGAGGGGTGCACAAGACACATTGTCATATGCATCAGAAATGTCCAGATATAGAAGTACACACTGACACAGGATGCTGCAAAGAGATGGTGGAGTAGCCAGCTGTAAGGGAAATCTGGGCAGCTGCAGTGGAAAAGCTGAGAATGGGGCAGGACCCCATAGCACCTAGAAATCCAGTTACCAGTGTGACAGAGCCCAGCTGTGGACAGCAGCTTATGATGGTAAAATTCAAGATTTCACACAGTGTTACAGCAAATGCACAGTTCAAGGAAGTGAGGGATAAAGGATGAGATTTGCACAGAGGTAGCTCGATGAGGAAGTTGCAAACTGCTGCTCTGCAGAAATTTCAAAGTGGTAAAGGTGTCATTATTCACTCACTAGCCAAAAGCAATGGCCAAACGCTGGCAGACAGCACCATCCCATTGCTCTACAAAGTCTGCAAGTCAAAACAGATAGTGAGTTATTTGGTGAGGGAGGGAATATCTTTATTAATATTAAATAAATTACACCACACCTCTGTTAGAATTCAGCCGATGGGCAATGACCAGACCTAGCTACAGTGATTAAAAGACCTCATTCATATCTAATGATCACACAGAGTAATAATCTCATTGTAAAAGGCAATCAGACACTTGTTCACTCTTCTTATCTCTGCTCCACATTTGTAGTTACTAAGAAAGGATCTGCCTTTGATCATCTTTTCCTGTGCTGCTCTTTAAGCCATTTCATTAAAGGGCCAGAGTTTCCTGGATTAATGGCCATTTGTCATTTCCCCAAATCAATCTTGCCTTGACTCTGTTGAGACCTTACAAAC
Source organism: Nicator chloris (assembly GCA_013400495.1). Taxonomy (NCBI): domain Eukaryota; kingdom Metazoa; phylum Chordata; class Aves; order Passeriformes; family Pycnonotidae; genus Nicator; species Nicator chloris. The sequence goes on along the minus strand of WAAE01019436.1, from coordinate 109 downwards.
ATTTCCTCAAATGTTTTTTCAGAATTACAGTAGTTACTAATACTGTGCTCACATGAGGAGGTTTTATTTTAAAAGACAACAAACCCCCAAAACAAATAAACAAACAAAC
>WAAE01019435.1:0-22229 GCA_013400495.1 Nicator chloris | reverse complement strand
TATTATTATTATTATTTCCTCTGAGCTTTTCTTTTGTATTTCTCCTTTGAGCAAACACTCTATGAACCCCAATCTCTGATGCACAGTTACAGGTCCTACCTCTGCACCCGTTAGCAGAGTGGAGGGCTGGTGTATAAATTTTGTCTGGTACACTTATATGGAATCATAAATACCTTCATGATAATAACTTAATAAGATATTAAATCTGTGTGGCACTAGAAAAGGAATCAGAGTTGAGTTTCATTATTATTCTTTTAAAATTTTTTGATGTTTTTTTACTCTTTTCAAAAAGAATCCTCTCCAGTATATTCCCAGCATTCAGAAAATCATTATCATTTCAGACAGTTCTCAAATAAATGGAAAATAAAACGTGGTTTTGCTCTTTATTATTATACTTGTTTAAAATGTTACTAATTTTTTTTAAAAAGCTTATGAAGAATGACACAAACAACAGGGAAGAATTGAAAAAGTATCTTTGATTGAAAAAGCCATTTTTTTTCTTTAGTTTAAAATGCTCACACAAAACCTGTATTATTTTAAAATTACTAACTTGAGAGAGAAATGTAACACAATGTTTTTCTAGTGCTTTGTTATCCTTATGACTTCAACTCCAGCTCGAAAATGCAATTAATTTTGTAACTTACACTCTGTGGTGGATGTCATTCAAGCTGCGACAGCTTATTGGGTAGTTAAAAGGATAAAATCAAGTAGTCATTCTACTAATCCCTTTACAAGGAAACAGCTTTATGCATAAAAACTGGAACTTATGTGGTCATTAGCAGATGCTACATCAAGCAACCAAAAATACACACATTTAAATTCTTAAGCACAATCTATGAACACTACACAGATGGTTTCCAAGAAACTGTACCTAAATTGATTACGATAAAAATGATCTGCTGCAATTGTTTCTGTCAAAAGGGAGAACAGAATTTGTCCCAATGTGTCGCTCTGCCCACTCATGCAGAGAACCCAGCTGCTGAGACAGATGTTGCTCTAAGCACTTTATTTTAGGGTCATTAAAATGGTTACAGGGGTTAGTCATTCATTGTTTTATAAATTGTGCTTACTAGCTGGCTCCATAGATGCTGGAAAACTTCTTTGTGGTTGATCAAAAAAAGTTATATGTCGTATCACATTTACTGTATGCTGGCAGTAAAAATGGGTGAAGCACTTGTGCAAGACATGAAGAGACAAAAACAATTACTTTTTCTGTTTTATTTAGAAGAGCATTTATTTACTCAGATCTGACATGACATTAGTGTAATCATCTGAAATGCAAAACCTCCCTCAAAGGCCTTCTAGCTTTCATTTTAGTTCCTTCCAATCACTAAAGAACAAGATTTTTCAGTAGAGCTCACTCCTGTACAATCTTCCTTCTGTGGTATTATGAGCAAGAAGTGTCAGACAAGCAAAGGTTTAAGATCAGTTGATTAGATCAGTGCAGAATGGGTCCGTCTACCTCCCCGCTGTCTTTGCAAATGCTGCTCTTTGGCAGTTTAAGCATACTCAGGCTTTACTTAGAAATATTTGGCTAAATCTCTTTTCTCTTGGCAGGTTCTATGGTTTTCCATGGCTCATCTAATTCAGGATTGACTTAGCCATGTGCATGTGATGTATTGGTGCAGCAGCTAATGTGTCAATGAGAAACAGAACAGTAAAAAGATGAAGCTCAGTGAAAAACAGCGAGGTTGGCAAATTCAACTCCTTTTCAGATCATACTGTAGCCTTTTATAGCCTCTACTGCAAAATGTAGCCAACTTCCACTCTTTTATTTCATCTTTGTCCCTGTGTACTTGTTATTACATTGATGGTTCGATTCATCTTCCCTAATTGGTTACTGAACTCTGGCAGCCAAATCCTAAACTCTAGGTGGTGTTCATGGACACACTCTAAATTATATTTCCCACCTTTCCTTTCCACATTTAAGATAAAGTCATTCATCTAGGAAAAAATAGTGAAACATTTTAGTGTCATTTTACCTGACTGCTTAAAACGTGGCTGCTTTGGCAGTGGGTTTATTTCCTGCAATTCTGCAGGACATTAATTCATCTCCCTTGGCTTTATTTAGATAATTACGGCCTGCTCAAATGTATATCCTCACAAATAAATAACCTAGCATATCTCTCACTTTGAAAATGCACTAAAGTTACAATTTTAAAATCAAGATATCCTCAGAAAATTCAAGAGCTGGAGGAATAAAGTTACCTTCTGCCCTCAAATATATCCATTTCTGAGGTCAAATACCACAAAAACTCCTCCACTAGGTTAGGAGCGAGACAGATTTCTCAGAAAACCCAGTTCCTAAAAATTCATGAGACTTTCAGGAGCAGGCACATTTCATGAATTTCAACATTCAGTTCAAACAAAGCTATGGATACAAAAAGTAATTCAGTCGAGAGAGCCACATTTTTACCTGACTGTATGTTAAAATATATAAATTCTCTTAGTTTCACATAAATTTGAATTGAATTTTATCCCATCTGTATTTTGATCTTGCAAAAAAGCCCTTAGACAGGAAATCTTTTTTTCCCAGGATTTGATGATATTGTTCACCCATCAACTTTATCTGTATCTGAAGCAAAGAGGTGTCTTTCATAAGTAATACCAGCTTATTACAGTTTCATGACTGGAAATTTCTTATTGCCTAAGTAAGATGTTAATATTTTTTGTAACTGTCAGCTGATTTGCCTGCAAAATAAATGTAATAAGATGAGGGCTGTATTAGAAGCTTGGGGTATCACAGAGTGCACTGATCTTCACAAAAAAGCACTTTCACCTCTGCTTCTGTCTCACAGTGGTGCAAGGTCTTCAGGATAACAACTGTAACTTTGCTTATAAGCAATATTGGCTATAAAGATTCTTCCCTTTTCAGGAAGAGCTTCTAAAGGTAATGTAACATTAAGTACTAAAGGACTCTCCCATTATCTGACATGTTGTGTTTTGAGGTGAGATTTAGCAGACAAACGCAAGGTCACAATAGAGGCAGAGATGAGCTTGCAGGACAAATGTCCTTTTTAGTGTTCATGATTCATTCAGTGCTCACAGAACAGAGAAACATCCTGATGAAAAGCAAGCTTGAGTTCTTAAGAGAATTTTTGATATTCTGCACACCAGGCATGACAACATAAGGCTGTTCACAGCCTGGGTGTCACTCCAAATTCCATTATACTTACATTAGATGCTGTTTGTTCCTCCTGCAAATGCACTGACAGATTTTTGCAGCCCTGTGCATGGGGTTTTTTTTTAGTGTATGAAAGGTTTGTAGTTATTTTAGCCATGGAGTTGCTAAAAAATTATTAAAATCAAAGTTCGCTCTCATCTACCCTGCACAAAGCCAATCAACATGTTCCTCTTTTAGAAACAAATGAATGGGAATTGGCTAGTACACCACTTGCACTAAGATGGCTGGGGCTGAAAAAAGGGTGTGATGGCTTGATACACGTTATAGAAAGGAAAGCATTTCTGCTTGAAAAACCATCATGATACCTAGCTCTAATTCCCCTTTTTTTCTTCCATTCTCTTTTTGTTATGTAGCATCAGAGCAACAGCTCAGATGGAAAACATTATTTGTACTATTGTGAAAGAGCACTTATCTTGAAAATCATACATTTTATACAGAACAGGAAGAAACACCGCACGTGCAATTGGAAAGAAAAAAGGACAAAACCTGACAATAGAAAGTCATTCTGCTGGCACACTACAATTTTTCTCAAGGTGACATTGTCTAATATTAAGATGAACAGTTTTTGCTGGTTTAGAGCATTAATGAATATAATATGAAGCACATTTATACTCGGTCACAATGAGCCCTTCTAATCCAGCCTGCAAACTTCAAAAGTGCATTCTTAGAATGAAGTGTAAGAACAAGAACAACTTTGCCCTTTCTCTGAACACTCACTCGGTCTTCAACAATTTGTGGCTCTTGGGCTTCCTCTGGTCCACACATCCTGCCTCCTGTGGCACCCACAAGCTAGAAACACTCTGCAGCATCAAGGGAGAAAACTTGGACCCAATAACATCCCTGTCATAAGGGCCTTAGTTTGAACAGGACAGGGTTTTACCCAGATGCACACACTTGTATTTGACACTGTCATTCTTCATCCTCACCAGAGGATGAAGTGCCACTTACAGTGGGAAAAGCCAAGGTACAAAGGGGAGATTTGAATCTTGAAACTCCAGTTTGGGCACTGACTCATAGACTTGTCCCCTGAGGCTTCTCTACAGCCTCACAGTCACCATCAGCGCATGTGCCCCTGCCCTCTTGTACTGTCCCCCTACACCCTCTCCAGCATTTTGTGTCTGTATGGCTGACCCACGGGATTTCCCCTCTGCTTCCTACTAAGGGTCTTGACTCTCCTTTTTCTCTCCCCCAATTTACTCTGCTGGGAAACCCTGCCTATGCTACTGTGATCCTCAAGTAAACAGCATTGTGTGAAGATATGGGATGTAACACCTTGACAGTACTACTTAATCCTTCCTTCACCTGATTCAGGCCTGGCACCATTGTTCATCATTCCACTTGACCGATGCCAAGCAGCTGTGCTTTTGACCAGCCATAGGGATACAGTCATTTTAAGTAAGTGACTTACTAAAGTAAGTCTTTGAACTCTTAGGAGAGTGTGAAGAAGCCTAGATGTGCTAATGTATTCAGTGAACTTTCTGAAGAGAGCAGCATTTCAGAAAGAACCCTTTTTTAGGAGCATTGTTTGGGAAAAATAAAGTCAAAGTTGGGTGATCAGTGGGACATAATATATCAAGGTGATTTTCCACGAAACAGAAGGCAGGGTCTTCCTCTGAATATCACCATGGTAAGTAATCTCAAATTTGCCATCTGGAAATAAAGACTATAATAATTAGGACATGTTGATTGATATTTGAAGTTCTCAGACAAAAATAAGAAATCTAAAAGACATTTAGATGGTCTTCAGGAGATCCCATACATACATATCTTTAGTTTGGAGCAACACCAGCATGGAGCTACATAAAGTGTCAGCCTATCATCAAACCATGGAATATCATATTTTTATGCAAGAGAATTAAGTCAGGTGATAGCCAGAATGTGAGAAGTAAGCATCTTCTACTCTAGCTTTTGTATCACAAATATCTTCATCATTGTGCATTCTTTCACTTATAAACCCCCAAAATTAAACAGCTCAAATATCTGTTTAAGCTTAATTCATAGAATAATAGAAAAGTGAGAACATTAATGCATTTGGGCTACTCATTCATCATTGACTGGAGGATCTGAAAGCACCTGTGGCTGCGTAGGTGTGTTTTTCTGCTCTTGTTGATTATCTTCTAAAGGTTTCTGATAGAAACCACATCCTCTTACCCCGTATTGGGTGGTGTTTATTAAAGATGCTGAAAGCATAAAAAGAGCAGCTCCCCCCCCCCCCCCCCCAAATTATCTGGTACAGACATGCATGTCTATAACTTTCCCTGTAACTGAACTGTAAACATGACCTTTGCAAACCAACAGTACTTTCCCAACTGAAAAGGTGTGTCAGCTGCATGACAGTGTGGTATATAATTTTGCAGAGCTTTGCACTTTCATCTGTGGTAAAAGTGAATTCAAAACATGATTGTCTTGATTTAATAATAGACAGACCCTTTTTTTGCCGGTGCGGTTACTTTTAAATAACAGTTTTAATATTCTGCATTGAAGGAGTGATCATCTTCAACATCAGATGGAATCGCCAAGAAAATTAACAGTTAAAATTCCCATTCATTCTGTCATGCTTTTCATTATCTATCTTGTGGGCATGTCATGTCAGTGCTATTAATGTTGAAGATTATGAAATTTGAGGTGAGGGAAGGAGTAAAAAAGCAAATCAGACAAGGCATCTTCTTTTTCCCATTCCATAAAAACTGGACTTTTTAACTCAAGAATTTAATTTTTCTCATTGTTGTCAGTAGAATCAATACTAAAGCTCCATAAATGCAGCAAACTGTGAAGACACACTTTATAAGCAACCCTTAGGAAGTTAAATGTCCAGGAAAAGAACTGCATGCTCAGTTCATTGTAACACATCAGGATTTGCATCATGAGCACAGGACATTTCTGTTTAGTTGCAAATCTACTGGAATGTTTCTTTCTTTTTTTTTTTTTTTTTATTAAACACATGAAACTATTATAAAAGGAGTATGGGAAAGGTGTTTTGTCAAGATCTAATCACTCTCTTGTGGATACTCTTAAGAAGTCCATTGCCTTTTCTTCAGGTTGATCTTGCATAGGTGATATATGTATGAAAAGAGTTATTCTCTGTTGAAGTTGTGTCTAACTGCCTCCAGCTGTCTTCTGACCCTATGCAAGAGTGAGCTGTGCCATAAAATGACAGACAAGACACACAAACCAGAAGGAAGCCATCCGCCAACCTATCCACAAACTTTCCCATTTGCATGGCTGGGGATGAGTCCCTGTGGCCCTGATAGGATATGTACATTCAGTCTACAACCCTGGGGTTGTGGCTGGAATATTCATATCCTAACGAGTTTGTTAAAACATAAGTTATAAAAAACCAAACATGCCTCCTCCCCTTTCTCCCTCTGCAGTTCTTCAGTCTTAATTTGCTAGAATCATTGCTTACTGTGATCTCATCTAAATCCTGAGGTTGAGGCCCAGCTTCACAAAAAACTTCAGCGTTTAAGTCCAAGTAAATGCCAAGTAGCCTTTATATTACTGAATGTCACAGAATCACACAGAATCACAGAATGTCTAGGGTGGAAGAGACCTCCAAGATCATGGAGTCCAACCCATGCCCCAACACCTCAACTAAACCATGGCACTGAGTGCCACATCCAATCTTTTTCTAAACAAATCCAGGGATGGTAACTCCACCACTTCCCCAGGCAGATCATTCCAGTACTTTATTATTCTTTCCATGAAAGGGTTTTTCCTAATATCCAACCTATATTTACCTTGGCACAGCTTAAGACTGTGTCCTCTCGTTCTATCAGTTGCTGCCTGGAGAAAGAGACCAACCCCCACCTGACTACAGCCACCTTTCAGGCAACTGAAGGGAGTGACAAGGTCACCTCTGAGTCTCCTTTTCTCCAGGCTAAACAACCCCAGCTCCCTCAGCCGTTCCTCACAGGGTTTGTGTTCCAAGCCCCTCACCAGCCTTGTTGACTCCTCTGGATGTGCTCAAGCATCTCAACGTCCTTCCTAAACTGAGGGACAGAACTGGACACAGCACTCAGTGTCCTTCCTAAACTGAGGGCCCAGAACTGGACNGGGAAGAATGACCTCCCTGCTCCTGCTGGCCACACTATTCCTGATACAGCCCAGGATGCCGTTGGCCTTCTTGGCCACCAGGGCACACTGCTGGCTCATGTTCAGCTGCTGTCACCAGTACCCCCAGGTCCCTTTCTGCCTGGGCGCATTCCCCAGCCTGTAACGTTGCAGGGGGTTTTTGTGGCCAAAATGCCACATGTCACACAAATGTCTCCTCAACTTGATTTCTGTAGAACTGTTCCACAATTTTGCTGCTTCTATTCAGAAGGATGTTACTTCATGGCAAGTTGGGGTTAGCAACGGCACTCCACCATCCCACCGGGGTGCTCGTCATGTACAGTAAAAGAAAAGACATTTGTTACACTTTGAAAGGTTATGTATCTTGATTTTGCGGAGATGTAGTCATGCAGAGAGACAGCAAAGAGTAGTAAATGCACTGTTAAATCTCAACATATTTTTCAAATGTTTTGTTGAGTTTTATTTTTTTCTGAAAATAATCTTTCAAAGACTTACTGGCTGTTTTGGTCCCTAAGATTTGAACTCATCACATCCAACTTTAAGATCCCAACTGAAGCAGCTAAGGTAGGAGACTGATGGGCCCTTGGCTCACTGGCAGTTGGTGAAGAGGCACTTTCAGAGAACTAATTTCTTTGGGTAGACTGAAGTATGAGCTGAGTAGCCATGCACAGTTTCTTGAGTAGAGATTTTACTCTCCTGACATCCCAGAAGAACAATTTCTTTCACATTATCCTCTCTCATTATTTCTAACAACACACCAGAGAAAGAGATTGTTTGATGAGCTTCTGGATTTGTAATCTGCCTGATTCTAGGAAGATGGTGAAATATTCCAAATATAGTCTTAAAAATTTTACAAGAGGTGTTCCAAACAACTTAAAGATTAATCAAATAAAGCTTCAAATATGTTCGTTGGAAGACAAGCAGTCTAATGTTGGCCCAGGAGTGGGAATTTAGGGTAATAATAATTAGAAAGCTTTCAGATAATGCAAGGATAATAAGGTTACTTTGATCAAGTGCAAAAACAAGGTGGTACAAAGAAGCCTAACCCAGTGCATTATGTGAAATGATGAAGAAGGGGAAAAAGAATACATACTAATATGTACAAACTAAAAAAGTTGAGATGGAACAAAGAATAGAGCAGCAGGTCAGCTTTGGTTATAAGGAGAATACTCAGCTTTGTTCCTACAGGGCTGCAACTCTGTTTCTCTGAGATGCTATGCTGTGACTCAAGCCAGAGTTAAACAGTTCTATAGTTTTACCTGATGAGACAATATACCTGCCAGCTGCCTTTAATCCTCAGCTTGCTGAGTGTGAGTGTGTACTTTTGCACGCTGTTGGAGGAAACTTAAGCACCAAGTTTTTCTCTCAGCTTTTCTATTTTCTCTTAGCATCCAGCGTATGGCACAAGCACTGCACAGAGCCTCCTGTTCCCAGAAAGCACCTCTAAAGTCTAAAGTCTAAAACAAAACAATTCAGTGTAAGAATGGTGTATCCCCTTGTCATCTGAGCTCCACAGCTCTGGATCTTTCCTGCACAATATTTCTCCAGCTGTAGCAGGCACAAGGTTATAGATCAGGTTATTATTGCTTTCATGATATAGTTAACAATGTCTAATGAAAGCTGGTTCCTAATATTTGCTTCATAATGTTATCAGGTTGAAGTTTATTACAGAGAGGAGAATATGCAGGCTGATAAAGAACCTTTGGAATTAAGACTTATAGGTAGGTTGACAGAAGAGATGTGATAATGCTGCCTAAATCTTGCTCTGAACTTTTCAACCAGAGATCTTAAAGCACTTGTAAAACACATATCAAGGTCACATGTGGAGATTTTGGAATTGGCAAAGACTGAAAAGCAGGTGATCTGTATCACTGATGTGATGAGACTGCAGTGCTGAGGCTCCAGATTAGCTTAGCTATGCTGATATATCTGATAGCAATGGGAGGTACCAGGAGTGAACTATGCCCTGAAAACCCCTTCTCTATGCACTTATGGAAGATGGGGCATAGACAAATACTTTTCCTTCAACAGTACTAAATATACCTCTCCCAATCCTTGGTCCTGTGATATGGTGGTCTGACTAGCAACATTCTCTTTCTGAAGTCTATTCAAATTTATGATATGGGGATTACATAGATTTTCCAGCATAAAAATAGTTGATACACAACTTAGATACTAAAGGAGATTTTAGCTGGTCTAAGTGGACAGATCTGTTTGAATCTTAAGTTCTAAAAAGTAAGTCCAGCAAGGAGTTATGAGAGAACTAGCCCATTTTTTAATGTACTCTACCTGGTCTATGTTCCCTGATAACACCATTCAAAGGACAAGTGTTGCCATAACCCAAAAAATTGTATCCAAAGTAATTTGATTCAAATGGATCATCTCTTATAGGATACGGTTTGAACTTTATGTAGAAATACTTGTGGAACAGCTCAGTACATTCTGGACTAGAAGTCTGTATATCCTTTTTCCCTGTGGAGCAGAGGTGATGGCTTTGTAACAGGCTCCACTACTGCAGCATGCAAACTTTGCTATTTGAATATTAATCAGTGAGACAGTACCAGATGGCAAGATGAGCTAAACTAATTGTGTCCCACCAAAGAATCCAAGTAAGTTGCTCCATTTTACAGGAATTTACTTAGTTTTATAGGAATTGTGCAAAAAATTTTTCCATTTTTACCTATTAATTAACATCCTGTATCTTTCCATCTCAGCATTGTTCTGTGGCCCTTTCATTGTTTGTACCTATGGGGTCTGTCCTGTCCTCATGGAATCTGTCTTAAATCACCACTGTGGGAACATGACTGAGATTCAGTGCAAGTTATAAAATATCTGCCATGATATGATTTTCCATGATATTAAAGGAGTTGGCCCTGCAACACTTCCCAGAGACAGAAAGTTTACTAGCACAGCACAACGTGGAAGGTCTTCAGTATTCACACTGCAACTTTACTGTGATGATATTGAAGAGTTGAAAGGCAGCTTAGGTGAAATAATCATCAGTCTATTGGCTTTTCTTCAGGAATTTTTAAAAGGGTTAATATTGATTATTTGGTTTTGCTGTTTTAAATCATAGTAGCATTTGGAGTTTATTCCGCTGCCATGGAAGTCAATGGTGAATCTTGGGCAGAGCTTCCTTCACATCAGCTATCAAACAGCTGCTGGATGGTAATACCTGTCAGAAAACAACAACCTGAGCTGAATGTGAACCAGCAAAATTTCACTCGGTTTCCAATGCCACAAGTTGGTTTTTTACCATGTCAAATTGTGGATTTTAGTGTACAACTCCAGAAAACTGTCCTTTCTACATCCATTTTCCTGAGTAACAAATTTACATGCTTATTGCTGCCATCCTAATATTAGCAAGGGGACTAATGACTAGTAATTTGTTCCCTCCACTTGAGAATAGATATGCCTGTTGGCTGAACCCTCAGCATCTTGTAGGAAAGCATCAGAGAGGAAAACAAACCACTCTATAAAATTATAGAATGAGAAATTTGTCACCCAAAATGTCATGTCTGGCTTCAGTTTTTCTCTCTGTTTGTACTACCAAGATGTTAACACGAGTAGGAGGACTATTAAAACAGTTATTTTCTTCTGAAAGTGAGTTTCTTCTGTTCCTAGGCTATTTATGTGTAATTGGATAATATAGTTTCTGTATATAGATAAACAAAAGAAATCTTACCAAATTGTCTCTATAAATTAAAAAATTAATGGTTATATTAGAACCCTGGAGTAATTTGGAATAGGTAACTGTCCTAATCCAGTTAAAGATATTGAAATCACGTGGATCCAAATGGTAATAAGAGCAGCTCTTGTGTCAACTTGATAAAGTATTTAATATCTAACTTTTGGTAGTGTTTTCCATGATGACTGTCCCCTACAATGGACAGAATTAGGCGCTTTTGAGAAAACTAGTGGACAGCGTTTACTGCTTTGATCACAGCAAAATGACTGCACTGAGTTCAGTGCCCTCAAGTATGTATTAATCAAATATTTTATGTCCTACATTTACAGGGCAATTTTGCCATCAGATAATAAAACATCTAAAGCAAAATAGAGACATGCAGTAACAAGTAGAATGTCAATATATTCACAATCAAGCTGTCTTCCCAGCAAGATTCTCAATGGGAAAAGCATTTATAAAAGGGGTGCCATAGGCAAAGTTCTCATTAATGGGGTTAATTCAGTTCATGTGCTGAAATTTAAATTGTGGAATATTCAGATTAATTTAAACAAACATTAATACAGAAAGAAAAATGCAATATAAATGAAAGTGAGTCAATATTAGTTTCATTTTGATGGAACAAATATCACAAATATTGGAAAATCAAACTGGCAATCCTTGCCTTACAGGGATTTTTTTAAGCAATATGTTGAAAAGACTGCATTGTCTCCACAAGAATCTGTTATACTTTTTAAAGAAAAGCCTGCAATTTGCCACGTAATTTTTGTTGTCTTTTTAAAAATTTGCACATATTCAGTAATCCTCTGACATGTCTCAGCTAAAATTATAACCATATTGTTGTCAAATTGAAAGAAATTAGACGTTATAAATGAGAAATGTCTCTCGCACCAGTTCTCTTCCTAATGGGATTCAGCTGAAGTTTTCATGGAAGATGAAAATGGTGTGTGATGCAGACAGCAAATATGGCTCAGCAGATCTTATTCTGTTCCTCTTTTGCAAGGGTCCAACAGGCCTGATTTCAGGCTGGGTTTGTGGAAGGCTTTGCTATTTGGCATTTTGCAGTTTGTCCTGCGGGGCACTGGGGAATTAAATATACCTCCCCTTTAGGCTAGATGGATTTTAGAGGATGACTGACATCTGGTGTTGAGGGAATGGACACTTGGTTTTCCATGGTCACAGTAAGCTGTTCCAGCTGGAAAGGTTGTTGGGTCGGATGGCAAGGAGCAGCAGATGAATTCCAAGGCAGGCTGATCATTTCACAGCTGAGTGAGCAGTGCGTACTGTGCTGGACAGTTTGAGATCTTTTCGAAGAATGCTAGGGAGGATTTAAATGCTGCAAATGACAAACACCATAAAATATCCACAGGGTATGGACTTGAGAGAATATTGAGTGACTAATAATTACTGATCCTATATTCTATGATTCTATAATCCCAAATATCACAGTATGAGGTGTTAGAGTAAGTCTGGTCTTTCTGGAGGATAACATTGTGAAGCATATTTACTGGTTAGTTATCCTTGTTATTATCCTTGGTATTATTCCCTTCACTACCAGGCCACATAAATCACAGCATCAAGGTGGAATATCAGATGTCAGTCACCAGTAATTAGGTACAGGTTATGGCCATATTGAATCTCATGTCAAACAGCAGGTTTGCTTTGGAGGGTTATGGGCATAGGACAGCAGATGGTGTAGACATAAATGTGTCCAAACTGGCCTTCCAGCTACTGATATCTACCAAAGCACTCTGTTAACAGGGTTGCAACAAGAGTACTCTCTTCTGGTTTATTATTCCTGTGCACTTGTTTAACTCAGCCTTTGTCTTAAAATGTGCATGTAATGATTTGAGGTATTTTCCTTGTTTCCCCTGGAAGAGGAGCACATCATCTCTGAAGACTCTTCATCTGAAGTGTCACTGTAGAAATGCATTTCTTCAACACCACAGCACAGGTCAGACACCTCAGAACTAGCCACTCAAGTGACAGAAATCAGGTAACAGTTCAGAAGGGTGTTTTCATTTTTGGCCTCATAATATGCAGATAAAAAAGTTAGTGATACTACAGAAATCTAATAGTCTAATAGTCCAGTTCATTATATGTATACACACATTGAAAATATATGCAGAATTGTATACAGACATTTGAAAATGTGCCATGTAATAAGCAAATAGCTTAAATACCAGATAGGGAAAAACAGAATAGCGATTCAGAAACAATGACCAAAAGCAATTGTTACAAGTTAAACCAATGAATTGCAGAATAGGGAAGAACCCAGCTACAGATATTTGTTTTTTAAATGAAGATGAAAGTGTAATTTAACTGTAATTTAACACCAAAATTGGAAGGAGAGAAATACAAGAGAAGACTGAAATGTGTCTTTAAGTGTCTTTAAGTGCCCAAGAAGCATTTGAAATGTAGGTTACTTTCAACACATTGTAGAATTCATATCTGGAAGTGAAGAAGAGGAGAATTCATCTAAAATCTGCACATCTGCTCTAAGACAGTCTCCTGGACTTTGTTCTTAAGGCAATGGAGATAAGGACAGGAGCCTTCAGAGGGCTGATTATCCCTTCCTAAGACAGGTTTACCACCAGGTGAAACTGATCTTTCTTCAGGGGTGTCCATATCCATTTATCGATGATAGAAGGAGATTACATATGTACTCAGACTAAAAACTATTATTTCTGTGATATTCGGCTCAAGTCAGAAAATACAAACAGTCAATAATGAAACATAAACATCTAAAAGAAAATCCATGTTTTGGCCATGCCAGATCTTCCAGTCCAACTTTTGACTGAATATTTTAATGATATGTTTACAAGCAAGCTTTCATGTGCTCTTTGAGTCTTCCTCCTGTAATTTCTATATTCTAATTATTGTAATTATAGTCAGTAGGCACACTAATGCAATCCTAAAAGTGCTTTTGATGTGTGTTTATTGCACAGCATTTCTAAGATTTTATACTTCTCTGAGGCAAACGGTTGTGGGACTAACATCAATTTGCATTACTATGGACAATTGAATCAGAACCAAGCTCAATGTCAAATTCTTCTCCTTGTGTCTGAGAAATGACTACTGTTCTTGATGTGTCTAACACCTGCTACCTCCAGCTTGAGGGTAAAAGGATAAGTGAATGGACTTGATTTCATCTCTCAGCCTGCAGTAAACCGAAGCAAAAATTAATGCAGAAGCTGAGGGGGATGTCTGCTGCGACTTTCATTTTCTAAATTAAACTTAGCCAGCCAGCATTTTGGTAATGAGTGATTTAGGAGAGCACACAGGAAGGATAAGCAGCAATAATATGATGAACTGCAGTTTTATATTATCTATCTAAAGAGTGAGATTGACAAAACTTCAATCTTTTAAATACAAAATTGTGAACATGTGGAATTGTGTCCACTGTGCTATAAATATTTTGTCTTGTTACAGGAAGTAGCTCAGTTTGCAGTCGTTCTGGGGACATGAAAACCTCTTGGTGCCTGTATAATCAGTACCTCTTGCTGTTTATTTTCATAGAATCATATGATGATTCAGTTGGAAAGGATTTTTGCTGTTCAAAGCAGAGTAAGCTATGAGACCAGGCCAGGTGGCACAAAGCTTACCTACTCAGGTCTTTAGAACTCCAAAACTTTTTAGACAGCCTACTTGGCTGCTTGATTCTCCTTGTGGTGAAACATTTTCCTTATATCCATACTGCATCTCTTTGATTGCAATTTGGGCTTGCTGTTTTCAGCCTTCCACCATGCAACTCAGGACTTCTTGATAACCTCCCAGTAAGTACTGGGGGGTGCTGTTAGGCACCCTGAAGCTTTGCACAGGTCCCGTGTCTTTGGACAGGTCCAAAATTCACAAATCCAGTACCCACAGCCTCACTCACAGGGTCAGTGCTCCAGCCCTGCCCAGATCGTCTATGTTCACTGAACTCACTGCAGTTTTACAAGATCTTCCTTGTATTCAGGGCCCTAAACTATACACAGTGTCTACATATGGTGTAACAAGTACTGATCAGAGCAGGATAACCCTTTGCTCCAGGCTGTGCTTCTACTCACAGAGCCTGGGATGGTGTTGGAGGTCCTTGCTGCTGGGGTACACCCTGGACAATGTCCACCTTGTGCTCACCAGCATGCCCAGGTCCTGGTTCAAGGGCTTGAATGCATCAAGAGTTTAATTGCCCTGCCCAGCTTCCTGTGGGACCCCCAGCCACTCTTCCTGTCCAAGACCTGATTTCAGCCCAGTCAGGCTCGGTCAGTCCCTGCAGTGAGAGCACAGCAGTGCCAGGCTCCAGCCCTTCCTCTGCTCCTTTGCTGCCTGGCTGGAGCCCCCAGCTGTGCCCTGGGCCCTGTGCATCCCTTTCCCTGTCAGAGTCTCTCAGTGGACCCCATTACCAGCTCCATGGGACTGTTCCACATGAGAGAGGGCACAGCCAGTACTGAAAAACCGCAGCTCCAGCTCCCTGGGCCTGGGGTTGCTGCTGGGCCACACTGCTCCTTTACAAGATACATCCCTGCCAGGCAGCCCGGGCTTGTGCTTCCGCCAAGGTTTCTTCCTTCCCAGATCCAGGACTTTGCGTTTGTCCTCGCTGAATTTCACAAGGCTACTGGTGGCCCACTCCTCCAGCCTGGCTAGATCTCTCTGAATGGCAGCCTTGCCATTTTCCTTCATAATATATGTATGCACACTGTACACATATATACATAAATGCATCACTGCCCTACATTTTAGAGTATCAAAATTGTTTAAAGGATCTGCCACCCTTCATAACTATATACACTTCTAAAAGAAGTGCAGTGCTAATGAAATTCTGTACAATAACTGTGCTGTCTACAGTGTTTGACATGTAAAAAATAACTCTCCTAATTCTCAAGTGAATAATGCCCTCCCCGTTCTCAGTTCTGGAAAGGAGAACAAAAACTACTACAACGTTACATTGGCTCATGTTTTTTAAAGGCAGAATAAATAACGAAGCTGTTGCAATGATTACTGACATTTGTAGATGACTTGTAGGTATGCTAAATTGTTGTGGCTAAATTTAATTTCAGAATTTGGTTAAGAACCCGGGGAATTTTTACTTTATGGCAATGAATTTGCTACACCATTTTGGCAGCATGCTCTTCTACTTGGAAAATTATATGTGACTCCTATGGCAGGAGATGTTTCCCAACAGACAAGTCCTATTTTAGAGTTTCTGGATGAAGCTGAAGCGTTATTTTTAGAAAGATCATATTCTGGGCAGAGACTGTTACTTAACTTTATTTATTCTTTTTTGGTTACCTAGAAAGATCAGATAAAGACATAGAATTGACTTCACTTTGCTAAATATTTATTACTTCTGAAGATGAAGATTTTTTTATATTCTTTGTAAATATCTGAAATGTCAATATTGTATTTGCTTTTTCTTTACTGGATTGTAAAGAAACTTTTTTAAATGGTCATAAGAAGTGGTAAACTTCTCACAAAAGAAATATTATAAAATCACAGAATATGCTGAGCTGGGAAGGACCCAGAAGAAACACTTATGGTGAGACTGTATCTTGATGATGTAAAAGATTCAGGATTAATGCCTTATTTCAAATGAAAAAAACCAAACCAACAAACAAAAAACCAACAAAAAACCAACAGAAAAAAAAAAAAAAAAAAAAAAAGAAGGGCTTAGNACCTGTGGGAGGGAACAAACAAATAGCCAATAGGGAAAACATGGGGGTTACTAAGGGAGTAACAAGCAACTTTGGGAAGGAATAAGGGAACTTTGAGGGAGGAGTCACAGATCCCTAGCCAATCACTCGATGGAATCTGGGGAAGCTTCTAGAACTAGGGGAAGGCAATCTTGGAAATTGACAGGGCTTAGGGGAGGCACTTAGAGGATTGACACAGAACTCCCAGGAAAGAAGGGAGGAGTTGAGGGAGAGTGACAATTGGGAGGGGAGGGTACAAACATTGGGTGAAACCATTACAATGGGGGTCAACAGAACAAACCAAACCACTGCAAAACACACCACAACAGGCTTAAAACAGTCCAAAAGGCTTTTGTATTTTTTTTTTGCACAGTATATAGGATACCAAAGCTATTAATTAGGGAAGGTCAGTTAAGTTCCTGAAATAACTCATGGTGAATTGCATGTTTCTTATCCACAAAATACTTACTTAAATGATATCAAACAGTTGCAGAAGACAAGATAAAATACATTTGAATCTAGGAAAAAATAATTCCCTGCTATGAGACCTCAGTCCAGATCCTTATTTTGCATCAATTAGATGTGAACTCTGCATTCCAGATAAGTGTCCTAAATGGTTTCTGTTCTTTATCTCTCTAGAAATGGGTTCTGACCCTGAGGTATGTTAATAATAACATAAAACATTAAGTTACTACATAATGTTTTGCTTCAGGTGAAAACACATTGTCCAGTTAGCAAACATATAGATGCATTTTTTTTCTCCCAAGTAGTTACTACCCAGCTACTGTTGAGAGGGACACTATGCAAGACCACACGGAAAGAATAGGTCTCTGGCCAAAAGAGAACAAAGGTGCTAAAAAAACACTATTGTCCATCTTTTTACAGAGATAGAAGAGGGGGATAGAAAGTGTAAGCAGCCTGTGGTTGAACCTGGCATTCAGTCCAGTTATTCAGTATGCCCACTCTCTGCAGCAACACCATTGCTGTTCCTAATGTTAACACTTGTTTAACTCTCTTACAACTAGTTTACACAGAGCTTGTCAACTCGATAAAGATTATGGAAATGTATGCCAGCCACACTAAAAACTATGTCCACTCAGTGAAATAAGTGTAGGTATATCTTTGTGGGCATAAAATGACACAAGATGTAAAAATAGTCAGAGGAGTTATAACAGCTTTAAATCCACCGCTCAGTTTTATTTTTAGAAATTCCTCTCTTTGTAAAGTCAGGCTGTAAGCTTGATTTTACATTAGCATTTGATCCCACTCTGGTGTAAATATCTTTAGAAATAAAGGGAAAGGAAAAATGAAAATACAGAGGCACAACAAAAACTCACAAAGTACTTAGGAAAGAATATCACCAAAGTTCTGTACAAGAAATGTAGCATTTTGAGTGGCTTCTCATCCCTTCTCAGTAGGTTTGTGAAAATTATCTAAGGTTTATGCATGCTGCTTCTATATCTTCTGTAACAGTTTGAGAGACTTTATGATGCTGTAATTTAAAAGAAAGTGTCTGTCTTAAAAACATTTTCCCCATTTCCCAACTGTCTTGTTATTTCTAGGGAACACTCAGCAGTACAGGCAACTGCATATAAATTCCTGTTCTTGCAATGGATAAGACCTGTTAAACTGAAAGCAACATTCATGTTTGAGGGATACAAAGAAGCCAAATGTTGTTTGTTGGGTTTGTTTTTTTCCTGTTATTGTTCCTTACAAGCAGCTCTTTAAAAATTCAGTGATTTTGTAGTTGTCCAAAGCTCTTCAGTAATTGTAAGCCTAGTGTGGCAGCATTGCATGGAATAGGTCAGTAAAGTTTTCCAGTAAAGTGGCTTTCATGTTGGATGGACATGCAGTAATGTCAACAAGCTTCCAACTGGCTTGTCCCAGAAACATGACTGGTCTATTTCCAGTTTACTTTTACCTGCAGATGTCCAAGACTTTGTGGGGACTGTCCTGGGTTAAAACACTTTGTAGTGTCCCAGCTTTGTAGCCCCAGGCATCCTTGGCATTGAGACAGGTTCCAGGCTTGCTGGACCTAAAGCTTCCCATTGTCAGTGAGACACAAACTGCACGGGAGGCTGTATCTGATGGATTAACGTGACTTATCTTTAGACACTTACATGAGGTACCTAAATTAGAAACTGTCAGTATGAGAGATACAGACTGCAGCTGAAATTGTTGCTGGATTAGATCTCCAGATTTCAATTTAATGGAAAGTGTATAATCCATGTACATATACATATTGTCATCTACAATAAGATTTCTTGGCGTTCTGCTCCAGATTTTGTATTTTACTTTCTGAAAAGAAATACATCCTCCCTCCCAAATTTCCAGGAAAACATTTCTAAATGACAACCCCTTTCTTTCCCTTTCCATGACTTAAGTAGGTAAATTTTGAGATTCTAGATTAAAGCATTTAGTTTCATTTAAAAGAAAAATGGGACAGAACTGTGCCAACCCCAGACAGAGAGAGAAGGGACAGGTAGTTATTTTCACTACTTAAAGGCAACATTATCTTAAAATGCAAGTGTGTAAGAGGATAGTAAGGACAACTTTCACTGCTATTTTCATATTGTTCCTTCTACTGGCTTTTTTTGTGGTGGATCACAAGTCCTTATGGATTTATTCAAGAAACAATTTCTCTCTTCCCCTTAATAGCTGGAAGAACTTTAAAATGGCATATGTTTCTGATGGATTTTTCCCTTTTGTTGATGCCTTGGATGTTTGATTCAGAAAATTAATCCAAACTACAAAAGCACAGAAGTACAGACCATGGATATTGATTTTAATCTGTGGTTTGCTGTTGTCCAGAATTGAGGATTATTATTTTGGGTTTATCCATAACATACTTAGCTAGCCTGGGAAGTCTAGAAATTTGACTACAAGTCTTGAGAGTACGAAATGTGTTCTGCTATTTCCAGAATTTTGAGGTATGGTAAGACCACAAATACTGCACAACTTACCACATCTCTGAATTTTGATCCTTCTGTTTTTCAACATAAGTGAAGGACATTGAAAGCATAGTCACAACAATAAAATCTCAGTTGCTTAAACAGCATTTTCTAGCCTTTGAGAATTTTCTAGTCATGCATTAAGTGGCAAAAAAGTGTTTGCTTTCAGCTGATGTTTAATTCAAATATTACAACAGTTTTCTTTCTCCAAGTTTAACCAGGGTGTATAAGTCTTAGTCAATATCTTTTGAATCTGCACTCTCAGAGCCAGATTCCCTGGTAGATTTTTTTCTTCTTTGTGCCACTTCAACAATGAAAAGCATTTGGAAATCTGGTTAAATTTGCAGTCCAGCTCAGATTCATAATTCTTCTGCACAGACAGCATAGCTCAAGATATCTGGACAACTACAGTGTGTGTGACCTCTCTGCTCTCTGCTGCTCTTGTGCATTGACAATTCAGACCCTGCTTAGGCTTTGAAGAGAGAAGTATGAGCTTTAAGTAAATGATGACTCCAAATAAAAAGGGCTTAAATCTCTTCTTTTGAGAACTTGGCCAAAGCACGCCTAAGAGGCTAACCTATAATTTAAAAAATAAGGAAAACTCTGGAATGGGTCAGCAGGGCCCCTTTATAGTTTAAATATTATGCTGGTTTGGATTTTGGCATTCTTTGGGATTTCATATATCACTCAGTGCCAACTGATAGCCTGCGAGTTGAATGAGCATGCAGCTGACTTGTGGTCCCATCCTTTTTTCCACCAGATTGCTGTGGAACTTATGGTTCTCATTTGAGTTTGTTTTTATACTTTTGCCAGTTGTTGAATATTTCCCCATCTCCTTTGTCAATAGGATTTAATATATTTTATGTTTGGGGTTTTTTAAATGAATATCTCTTTTGTTCAGCAATTTTCCAACACTGTAGGCATATTTCCTTACTCCTTCTAATGTTTCTGAAATAGAGTGGTACTTTGAAGTAAGATGTTTTAAACTGATTACTAGTGTTCATCTTTTTTTTTATAAATATCTTACTGGTTTAGTCTTCATGGGTTTTCCTGATTTCTTAGACAAATATACCATACCTATTACACAGGCATTCAATCACAGATTCTTTACTCCTCCATTGGCTTTCTGTATGTTTTATCCTATTGGTCTAAACCATGCAAAGCTGAAAACCAGAGATTATTGTTATTGAATATTATTCCTGCAACATAAGTAACTCATTCCACATCTATATCTTAACATGTGTTGTGGTTTATCCCTGGCAGGGAGGTCACCAACACATAGTTACTTACTTGTTCCACTCAATGGGGTGGGGGAAGGAATCAGAAGAGTAAAGGTGAGACAACTCATGGGGTGAGTGAAAAGCAATTTAATAGATTAAGTGAAAGCCATGCATGCAAGGCAAGAAAAAAGTTAATTCACTATTTCCCATCAGCAGGCAGGAAAACAGGGCTCCAGCACAAGTAACCCTAACCCTAATCCTAACCATAATTTGGGAAGACAAATGTTATAGCTTTGAACAGTGTCCCCATTTTCTTCCTTTTTTCCCAGCAGCATGCTGAGCATGTTGCCATATGGTATGGGATATCAGCTGAGGTCAGCTGTCCTCACTTTGTCCCCTCCCAACTCCTTGTGCACCAAAACCTCCTTCCTCGTGAGGTGGGGTGAGAAGCAGAAAAGGCCTTGGCTCTGTGCAAGAACTGCTCAGCAATAACTAAAGCATCCCTGGGTTTTCAATATTGTTTCCAGAACAAATATAAAACACAGTCCCAAGACCAGCTACTGTGAAAAAACTTATCTTAGCCAAACCCAGTACAATCTGTCACCTATTTTCATAAGCAGTGGTGTGATCCTGTCCTAAGAAGCATAAGGTTTAAGTGGGAAGTAAAGCATGTACAACTTTGATAACTATGAATAAAAAAGTTTTATCCTCACACGTCACATTTCAACTTCTCTGCCTCATTGTTGCGAATGAATGTTTTAAGATCGTTTAAGGAATCACAAGCAAAAGTATCGGCAAAACCAGGTTTAATATAAAAACAAAAGCACAACAAAGTTTGTGCTGCTTACTCGATTGTTGAAGTACACAGAGAAAAAGCCAAAAAAAAATCCAGAATAAATCAATCTAAACCAAAATAACCCCACAACTATCTAGGTGGAAGCTGGGGAGAAGTGAGCAGGGCAGGGGAAGGGTTGAGAGGTGCAGAAATGGATAGGAAAAGTTAAAGACAAAAGGAATATGGAAGATCCTCCTGCTGAGTCATAAGGTTCAGAGTACACCCCTCTGCTAAACTGAGCCTTAATTGACCAAGAGTTTATGCTTAAAGGCCCAACTGCACTTAAGAGCACTTAATTGATAGTTTAAGTTAAATGAATTTACTGTATCACAACAGTATCTTACTTACAGGTCTGACTTGCTACAAAGTTAAACTACTTAAGAATCTATGAGAACAATATTCCTAAGTATATTTGCTATAGCATATTCACACTCACATGCACACAGACATGAAGAGTCTGTACACATGTGAAAAATTCCCCTTCAATTCAGTGAAATTTGGATGCCCTTGCATCTTCTCAAGGAGCAAAGTGCTGGCCCTTGAGGAGTGGGGGTATGAGGATCTGTTGTCATTTAGCAATCCTCTGAGCAAACTTGAGAGTTCTCTGG
>WAAE01019431.1:0-55866 GCA_013400495.1 Nicator chloris | reverse complement strand
AAGGAAGGAAGGAAGGAAGATGATGGGGCATTATGTAAATCACACACAGAAATTGCTTTAGCCCTCACCAGTAGATACAAATGGAAAGAATTAATCTGACTTTCTGGCAGTGCTTTCTCAGGGTACTCAGTTTGTACCCCACATCTCTGTGAGCCTTCCTCAACCCAGACATCTCCCGACTCATTGTGGATTGGCAGTTGGACTAGATGGTCATTGTAGGTCACTTCCAACTGAAATATTCTACTATTCTATTCTATTCTATTCTATTCTATTCTATTCTATTCTATTCTATTCTATTCTATTCTATTCTATTCTATTCTTTCCATTATGTGTGACAGGTTGTGACTGTGGACTGCTGCTCCTCCCCTCTTTGGGGATCATTCCTAGAACCTCTTAATTTCTGACTCTGCAAGATGAATACATGTTCTGGGTTCTCCTCAAACACGTCCTGTTTCCAGAGGCTGGAGATGATGCTCATGCTCCTCAGGGAGTGTGGGACTGAGCAGAATGTCCTGAGGATGCAGCCCCTCCTCTGCAGCTGTGTGGTCCCTCTAGAGGAGCAGCATCCTGCCAGCACTGAGCTAAAACAGAATGGACCTAAATTTCTCAGCTGCTGTCCACTACTGGACTTACTCCTGCAGGAAATGAATCAGCCAAGCCTCGTCACCAAACGCCTCATAATTTAAAAAATTTCTGGTGCCAACAAACCCCTTCCAGACTGCTGGCCACCACGACATTATCGTGGTTTAACCACAACGTCTTCTCATTCTCCTTCTGTTGTCTCTTGCTATTGTAAAGCTCCTGCTTTTGTTTGTGCAACCCCAGGCTCTGGGATGCGAGTCCTGGTCTTTGCCTCTGGCTTCCAAGAATGACAGTAGCAGTGAGAATAGCTTAGCAGCAGTGAGGAAAAAGTGCATCAAAATAATTCCTGGCTGCTTCAGCTGAAAGGCGATGATCACCTGGGGAGATGCTCAGGGTCTGTTGTGATGGGCACCGTGTCAACTCACAGAGTGTGGCTCAGCACTGACCTCTCTGTAACCCTTGTGGCCTGGGGGGAAGGAGGCTCCCACCCAGAGCTGCTTGGAAAATAGTAGTTCGTTAAGCCAAATAATTCTAAGGAAATATTCCTAGTTTTGATGAGCTTTTCACTGGGAAAGATTTCAGAGTCCCAGGTGGAATTTCTGGATATTGTAGAAAGTAATAAATAATAAACCAGGGTGAAATAGATAGTAATCCACTTTAAAAGACATGGAAGCTCGAGAGTTACAGCACTTGTAGGGATGTTGGAGGCTTTACCTCAGCAGCTGGTATGAGGGGGGCAATGCCTGTGGAGATAGTGGCTGTTCTTGGAGGTGTCTTTGGCTCTCTTCCTCTCTCTCTGGCTCAATTCCTATGTGATTTCCTAAAGGTCTCAATTCAGTCCAAAAGCAGAAGAGGAATGTTTTTGAAATTATGGGTGTTTTTATAGGAAATAGAAAAACGTTCCACTCAGCTGTAGTCACAAGCTCTTTGCAGGTGGGTGCTGGGTGGCTGAGTCTGGTTCCTTCTTCAGCACCAGACATGGTGAGTCAGAGCAGAGTCATGAAATGTGGAGGTAGAAGGTACATGAGAGGAGTCAAGCTTCTTTTAGTAGCAAAAAGCTAAAATCAGAATGATATATAAATTAAGATTCACAAATATTTAAAGGTCTGAAGCCTGCTGATGCATTCACGGAAGGATTAGACAGGTTTTACAGCAGCAGCATCGAATTTGAGAGGTTTCCACACCCATGCATCCACCAAGGAGACACTTTCAATGCTGTTTCTATACAAGAAGAGCATCTCAAACCTGGATTATGGTCAGTGTCTTCTACAGGAGCTCAGCATCACTGACAGAAAGGACTTCAAGGAGACTGAAGTCAGAAGACTTCTGCAAGATAATATTCATTAATACCTCATTTTCCCTGTCTTTAAAATTAGCATGTAGACACCTGTTTTCCTTGCAGAAATGGCCACACAATTAAAGAGCAGAGCACTAAAGGAAAAGGGAAAACCCTTCATCATCACACCACCTCTTTAAAAACCCGTAGAGGTACAGTAACTCTGGTGCGAGCGGTTCTGCAGATAACAAGGAAAACTAACAACAGCCTTTTTCATGAACAGTGCTGCCAACATTGCATCCCTCATCCTCCCACGGATGACCTGCCGTGCAAACAGCAGCAGAGAGAGAGTTTTGCGGCCCAGGACAGGGTACCTCTGCTGATATGAGTGGCTGCAGGAGGGATTTGTACAGTGCTCCTGTGGCTAAGGTTGCATTCTGTTGCGTTCACATTGCTGGGAAGGCACAAGTGGAACGCTTGGCCACTCCTGTCAGGGGAAAATTGTGACTCCTGGGCTTGTGAAGTGTTTGGTGAAAACAATGGCATACCAATCAGAGTTAAAGATGCTCCTATTAAGAATTCCTCATTTGAACAAGCTACAGAGTGATGTCATGGCTTTAGGTCAGATAGTCAGTGTCAGGGAGTGCCTTTAGAAACCTGAGAGTGTTCTACCCACTCTCCATTCTTCCTGCCTGGTTCTTCAAATTCTGTGTCCAGTTCTGGGCCCTTCACTTCAGGAAGGCCATTGAGGTGCTGAAGTATGTCCAGAGAAGGGCAATGAAGCTGGTGAAATTCTAGTGATTAAGTCCCATGAGGAGCAGCTGAGGGAGCTGGGGTTGTTTAGTCTGGGGAAAAGGAAGCTGGGGAGGGAACACCTTATCATTCTTGACTGTTCCCTGAAAGGAAGGTGGATCCAGATGAGCATCAGTCTTTCCTCCCAGGCAATCAGTGACAAGATGAGCGGACACAGCCTAAAGCTGCAACAGGGAAGTTTAAGGTTGGACATCCGGAAAAATTTCTTCATGAAAGGATTATTAAGCATTGGAATGGGTATTAAGCATTGGAATGGGCTGACAAGGAAGGTGGTGGAGTCATACCCTGGAGGTATTCAAGAAATAGATAGACATAGCACTTAATGGCATGGTCTAGTCTACAAGGTGGTGATTGGTCAAAGGTTGGACTCAATGATCTTAGAGGTCTTTTTCCAGCCTAAATAATTCTGTGATTCTGTGATTCCTTTCTCTGAGGAAAGAGGGAGTAGGATTTACAGGACAGGAGGAGGAGAGAGAAAGGCATCTCTCTCTCTCTGTATTTTTTTTGTTATAAAACAGTTACTATTTTCAATTACAAAACACAGGCAGTATAATCCAATGGAATTGATGCTAGTTTCCCACATGGCTCCTTCTGCCTAGTTTGTTTCTGGGATGACAGAGGAGGAGAGGTAGCAAACAAGCTGAGAGAGGGAAGGGCTGCTTGGATGGCAGCAGCCTCGGAGTGTGCTGAGCTGGGGCAAAGGCCTGGGAAGGACCCCCAGATCAGAGGGGTTGCAGAGCTGACTGCACCCCAAGAGGTCTGAGAGTCTGGAGAGGCAGCTCTCCAGTGAAATATCCTCCTGGGTTAATCCTTGTATCACCCTGTGCCTGCTCAGCCCTGGAACTCTTGGTTCGTCATCATCCCATCACACCACAATTATTTTATGCTTAGTGCTTGCTGCAGAGCGGGGACATATTATTTCTGTGGCACAGTTTCTGCTCTGGATGTTTTTGTTCTGAGAGTGTCAAACTGGGGTGAGAACAGGCCGTGGTATCTTTGTTTCACAGCCACTCCTTACCCCACAAAGTTTTGCCTCCCCTCCTCAGCCTTTCAAATACATCCCCTCTATGAACACACTTTATAGGACCAATACTTCATACCACTGTGTAGGTTTGTTTGCTTACAGAAGAGGCTAATCTCCACCAGGTTATGAAATCAGCTCACATGCTTCAGTGGTCTTACCCACTATTGATATCCCATTCGATCCCCTTTGAGCTGTCTTTGTTGGAGGTAACCCCTTCTCCTACTCCTTCTAAGCTGATTTCTTAAGCCACCTCATTCAAGTCCCACATCCCCATGGTATTTAGATGTAGTAAAAATGACTGGGGGGAAAATAAATGGCGAGCCCACTAAACTGTCTGACTATTAATGGTCCTGTTAGTTGCAAATTTACTTTACCACAAAGCCCCCAGCATGTAATCCTTAGATGAATGCCTTTGATTGTGAGGGAATATTTACAGCTGACCCTGCCAGCAGTCTGCAAACCTGCAATGGGCCTCCTGTCCCACATTAAATCCGCTGGCATCTGTTCCTGGGTTCTTATCAAACACATGCTCTGTTGGTGCAGTGTTTGGGCTGTAGTGCTCACGGATACGGTGGGCCTTGAAGAATAAATCCCCACATTCCTGAGAAATGCTAATTCTTGTGAACGTTGTCACAGAGGGTTACAGTTTGTACCTGTCTCCAGGCATCGCCATCCACTGGGAGGTTTCCAGGAGGCTTTGATCCCTGCTGGCTGCCCCCTCCCCATGGCAGGACCCAGTCCTGCCTCTGGACCACCCTTCACCACAGATGAAATTCTTCTTCTTTCTTCAAACTTCTGCCATTTTCCTGGACATATGTGAGCAACAGGAATGATTTTTATGATGGTTTCTATCTCTTTTCGCTCCTGCCTGTGTCTTGCATGAGTCCCTGGGTTGCTGCGAGACCCTTAAGTGATCTTGCCCTCCTTTAGCCCCAACAAGGCTGTGAGGGAGCTCAGGCTGGAAGCCAGAGAGAGCTCCGTGCATCCTGACGCCTGTTTGCTGTGCTCAAGCAGACAAGTGGAATTCAGCTTGTCATTCCCAGCATGTCTCATGCTCCATGAGACGGATCCAGGCTGCTTGGCTGCTTTGTGTCAGACACAAGGCCTGGTGGTGTGTGGTGAGCCTGCTCCATCCATGCTGCAGACAAGGATGCCTTTAGGTCTGGGCTGAGGAATTACGTGTATTCTCTCTCTTCTTATGCTTTTACACAAAATTCACAGTTTTCTATCCAAACTGGATGAATGCTGAGTATGTCTGGGCTTGAACATGGACTTGGAGCCAAGACCATTGGCAGTACAGAGGTGTTGTGGGTGGCCAGAGGGGTATTTGCTTCTGCTTCTTTCTGAGGTCCCGTTTTCGTGGGATTGGAGAAACATCTCAGAAGTTTGGGATTACTTGATCCTTCAGTGAGGCCTCAATAGAGCTTCTGCTTTAAGTCCCCTGCATCCAATAAAGAAAAAATACCAAAATAAGAGGAGCCTGGCAGAGAGTCCAGAGAGGAGTTGGTAGGGCAGCTGTCAGATTTAGGGATTGCTTTAGAGTGCACATCCTTATCCAAATGCTTTTTCTTCAAATCTGCAGGAATGTTTGGCCCAAGTGTGGAGTGGATGTGGTAGCACCACCAGTGAGGTGTACCCAACAGCTGGGTGCAGTGCCAGCAGAGACTGTAAGAACCGGCAGAGCAGGCAGTGGTTCTCCTGCCCACTGAGATGGGTCTGTTGGACTGGGCAGAGCTCTGGCTTTAGGATTATTTCTGGTAATTAGCAGATGAAAAATCTTGGAGTTTGGTATTTTGGCAGAATAATGAATAAGCTGACATCTCCTTCTTTTCTGAAAAGAAAACTCCTCACACTAACGCCCAAACCAGTTGTCTGGAGGCAGGTTGGAGAGGGCTTGGAGCAACCTCATCTAGTGGAAGGTGTCCCTGCAGCTGGCAGGGGCTTTGAAAACAGATGGATCTTTAACTTACATTCAGACCCATTCCATTATTCTATTACTAATTTTCAGCACTCCTAAATCCACTTTAAATCTGCCTCAGGCTTTCAAAACTGATCCTGTAAATCCGGATGGACACCAAACCCATGAAACGGAGCATGCCACTCCACTTCCAGTGTCTACTGGAAAGAAAACGAGTTTTTTATTAAAACCTATTAATTAGTTGCTTACTTTAGCAAAGCCCTGTAAAAACATACATTAGTTCTCACCATTATTGTTCATTTGTACCCAAGCTTTATGGTTGCAAATCTTGGGTAATTGTTTTTTCCTGGGTGGTTGTTGTGTCAGCTCACACAAGTTCATCTATTTCTGGTCCTGATTGCTGATTCAACGGGTGTTTAGGAGACCCTGTGGCAGTATTTCACTGTGATTCACACACTGAAGAGCAATCGTATTTTAAACCACAAACACAGATTTTACGCATTAGCTTTTGTGTGAAGTAAAGGGTGACAAACAGCTTGAGGACAGGAATAAGCTGCACAAGATGTGGCTGTGTCATCGAGGTCAGTGTCATTTGTTCTCCAGCACCCTGTTCTTCCTTTACCCTCCCCTTTGAAGCATTTGTCTTCTCCAATCCATGCAGAGTGTAGAGATGGGATCTGCCTGAGTTAGAGGAAAGCCTCAAGTCACCTTTGGAAATACAGGGAGTCTCCTGCTTTTCTCAGAAGTTGGCTTTACTTATACCAACAGTATTAATCATTTTGGTTTTCATCAGGTTGCACATTTTACTTTGACAACTCATCGGTTATCCCATCCCTGAATCCGGTCTTATTACTTAATGTCTCAATGAAAAGGACACCTACCACATCTGTTTGCAGAGTCTGCAATGGGATGATGGCATGCTGGTCCTCATCAGGCACTCTTTCACCTTCTGGCCATTTATTCCTAATTGCCTAACTTCTCTCATTTATTGTGTTTATTGAGCGTGTGGAGCTTATTAGGAAGAGTCAAAGGCTCTGTAATTAATTAGGAAGAGTTTGGGGCATTTCTTAGTGCCCTGAACTTATGTTCCTGTCTGTAATGTACAGATGCTGCTGATATTCATCCCAGGACTTCCCAGTCCACGGCCAGATGGGCAGAAGGATTGCAGTGAGGGCATAGGGAAACCAAAAGGGCTTCCCAATAGAGGCCAGGTATACCCTGGGCTGCATCACCCGCAGTGTGACAGGCAGGTCAGGGTGGCGCATTCTGCCCCTCTGCCCCTGTGCCCAGCTGAGACCCCACCTGCGGAGCTCCCCCAGCCTTGGCTCCAACAGCACAAGGACGTGCAGCTGCTGCAGCCAGTGCAGGGGAGGCCACGGAGATGCTCCCAGGGCTGGAGCCCCTCTGCTCTGCAGCCAGCCTGGGACACCTGGGGCTCTTCAGCTGCACAAGAGAAGCTCCAGGGACACCTGCGAGCCCCTGCCAGGGCCTGAAGGGGCTCCAGGAGAGCTGCAGAGGGGCTGGGGACAAGGCCTGCAGGGCCAGCACCCAGGGAATGGCTTGCCAGTGCCAGAGGGCAGGGCCAGATGGGATCTTGGGAAGGAATTGCTGCTGGGAGGGTGGGCAGGCCCTGGCACAGGGTGCCCAGAGCAGCTGGGGCTGCCCCTGGATCCCTGGAAATGTCCAAGGCCACGTTGGAGCAGCCTGGGACAGTGGAAGGTGTCCCTGCCCAGGGCAGGGGGTTGAAATGAGAGAATTTTAAGATCCCTTCCAACCCAAATCATTCTAGGATTCCATTCTATGATATACTTTACAAAGTACGGGTGGCATCTTCTAAGCAGAGGCCTCTGGGCAGGTAGGACAGGCAGCAGTAGCAGCTGGGATATGGGTGCAGGACTCATCCCATTAATCAGCTCTCTGAAGAGAGCTCTCCTTGTGCAACTCCATGTGCCTCCCCTTCCCTGCCCATGCAGGATGCAGGTCCAGCACCTGAGTGAGTCACAGAGCAGCTGATGTCCGAGGGGTGGGGGGTAATTGGAGATGTGCTGCCTCTGGGGGCCCCCTGCCACAGCCTTGCCCGGCAGTCCCTACCCATCATATGACCTTCCCAAGCACCACATGTGACTGGGCCACAACGCTGGAAAAGACCGGGCAGAGCGGAGGGGAGGGGCTGGAGAGGGGGAGGGCAGCGCAGCTAGAGCAGATTAATAAGCTGGACAGATAGGGAAAGCTTTGAAAGACGGGGCTCGTGTCAGAGTTGTTGCAATAGCAGAGGGGGAAGTAGCTGGATGACTGGAAGACAGGCATGGAGCAAGCTGGGAGGGAGGGATGACCTCAGAGGTGACATTTGGACTCAAAGTATTTTGCGTCTTGTGGAGAGGAACACACTGCAATCGTCAGAGCAGGAGGGATTAGAAACTTAGGAAGAATCTCTGACCATAAGAATAGTAAGGAATGACCACAAAAAGCCATGCACGGAGATGAAAAATGAAGATGCTGCAAAGATTGCTATGGACATGAAGTTCAGCTGTTGAGGGCTGTTGCTTCTTGCTGTGCCATGAACAGAAAGTTGTCTTCTGGCTGAAACTTTGGCACAGGCTGTGTTAATAGGCATCGTCCAAGCTCATCTCCCAGCTCTGAGCAGAACTCTGCAAAGCCAGGTCCTGTCTAAAAGGATGCTCCTGTCCCAGGTTCCCTGCATGCTTTACCTGCCAGCAGGAGGTGGAGAAGCCCCTGGAAGAGGAAAACGAATTTGTGGTTTATCAGCTGATCCAGAGGAGCTCTTGAGCAGGGCAGCTGCAAAAACAGTCTACAGAGTTATAGAATCATGGAATCATTTAAGGGTGGAAAATATCTCTCAGGTGATTGAGTCCAACTGCCAACCCAGCACAGCCACATTAATAATCACAACTGTAACAGAGGAGAGGAGGATTCTTTGATCCATTTTGTTTAGGAGATGTAGTGCAAGAAAGGGAGTTTGAGGCTGTGTTTCACAGCATTTCTGTGCTGAGTGCACACTCAGCTTTAGAAGTGTTGACAGGATTCACAGATCAAGAGAAGCTGAGGCTGGGAAGAGCCAGTGGAGGCTTCCCACAGCAACCCCCCTGCAGCTCAAGGCAGAGTCAGCCAGAGCTGGTTGCCCAGGATATTGTCTCTGGCTCACCTGCTTCAGGATTCAACCATTCTCTTTTGTTTAAACAGAATTCCCCATAGTTTAATTTGTGACTAAATTGTGGGCAATATCCTTGATTCTAGGGGTAATTTATGTTTCATTAATCAAAAGCACATTTAAAGCAGTACTTCTTGGTTATGAGTTAGACAGGTTAGGGCAAATGCAACCCCAGGATTTAATTTATCCCAGAAAGTGTTTGTGATCAGGCACTTACATGATGCATTTATTCACTCATCACAGTGATTGTCCCTTCCTGGCCATTGAAGAGAGGAATGAGCAGTCATAGACCTCTACAACCTGCGTAAATGGGTTTGCTGTCAAAAACTACACTGAATAAACACAAACTTTAGCTACAAGGTTATTTAATCACACAGGAGGTTTGTTTTACCAGTGATTCCCTCCGAGCTGGGTGTGTAGGGGGTGGATGAACCCCTAGCGCTGGATAATATGCCAAAACAGTTGAGTATTAAGACAACATCACCGATTGCTGTGGTTTGTTTTTTTCTTTTTGTTTTGACTATGATCCTGGCAGGCAGGTCACCAGCAGCTGGGGAAGGTGCTGTGGCTGCTGCGTCACGCTTCAGCAGCGGTGATGGCGAGCACAGATATTTGGCTGTCCTGACGGTGAGCTCCCCAGCTCTTTCCTCACTCCTGCTCTGGGTATAACATACACAAATTATTTAAATAGGATGTGCAGCTACTCTCCCCTTGTAAAGAATTGCCTGTGTTTTAGGAGGACTCATAGGGAATCAAAAGCCTTTTGGTTGTTCCCATGTTTTAGATGATACACTTACAATGAGTTATATCTGTACATGTATGTACAGATATATGCGCATAAATATATGCATATAAATAACTTATCTGCTTAAGTAAGGATCTTCTGGCTCCCTATGGAAGCATCTCTTCTTGAAAGTCACAAGGTGGAATACATAACATAATTAAGCTCTCCAAGTGACCAAGACAGAATTACTGATGCAGAGCAAATCTCTGATGAAGGTCAGTCCATCTTTTGGAGGTGCATTTGTCCCTTTTCCATGGAGTGACAGGAAGGAATGGCTTCCCACTGCCAGAAAGCTGTGGTAGACAGCATACTGAGAAGGAATTCTTCCCTGTGAGGGTGTGCAGGCCCTGGCACAGGGTGCCCAGAGCAGCTGTGGCTGCCCCTGGATCCCTGGCAGTGCCCACGGCCAGGCTGGAGGGGGATTGGAGCAATCTGGGACAGTGGAAAGTGTCCCTGCCCACGGCAGGGGATGGGACTGGGTGATCTTTCAAGTCCCTTGCAACCCAAACCATTCCATGACTCTGTGATTCTATGATCTTGCTCCTGTGACTCACTGCCTGGGTCAGTAGATTTTAAGATGCTTGTGGAGAGCCCTTTAGCCAGAGAACAAGCCTACCATGTGTCCAGGTGCTACTGTTTTGCTGACTGTGGGAGGAAAAGGCAAACAGTGGGGGTGAGCTGTGCCTCTGGAGGAGACATGCATCTGGGATGAGGAGGGCAGGAGGCCGTAGCCCGGTCAGCAGAGAGGGTTTCACAGAAAGAAGGTGCAAGCAGCTGTCTGATGGCAGGAAAACCTCAGTGTTTGCAGCATTCAAGCTGGTTTCAATTTAAAATGTCTTTGTCTTCAAGATTTTCTGCTTAAACATTAGGACAAGGAATCATTTGTGTGCAATTTCATGAATGACAGTTTAATATCCCCACATAACCCTTGGACTCCAAAAGCTGCGTCTCCAAGAGAAATGCCAAGATATCTACAAAAAGATTTGAGGAATTGGGTTCCATTCCTATGCAA
The DNA here is from genome assembly GCA_013400495.1 of Nicator chloris. Taxonomy (NCBI): domain Eukaryota; kingdom Metazoa; phylum Chordata; class Aves; order Passeriformes; family Pycnonotidae; genus Nicator; species Nicator chloris. The sequence continues at coordinate 45,288 of WAAE01019431.1, read as the reverse complement.
AGAACAGGTCAGGCCCTCTCCTGCACAGGAACAGATACAAGGTGTGTTTTAGCGAGCCAGAGCTAGGCTTGGTCAATCAGCCTCAGTGTTTCTGTGTGTCACAGAGGGTTTAGCACAGCCCCTCCTGTGGCTGTTAGAAGAAGCCCCTCTGTTAAAAGTGACTGCCCCAAGACAGATGTGTGTTTGAGCTGAGTGTCAGGCTGGAAAGTGAGCAGGAAGGTCCCCTGGCTGGAAATGAACTCCATGTGGTTTTAGAGCTGCCACAAAGACATAACCCCAGACAGTGAAAACATAACTCCAACCAGTCTTGGAGCTCACCTGTGCCTCTTGTCAGGAGGGATGATGACTGTCAGGGACATTGGCTAATTGTCACATTTGGCTCCCAGTAGCACTGATAAGGCTGCTTGTTTACTCACAGCTAAAGACACAAAATGGCTTAGGTAAGGCAACAGTCCTGTACCTGAACACTGCCCACTGCCTGCTGGGCCTTTCCACAGCAGGATAAGGGGTGCAGCCCCATTCCAGCCCCAGGAGCACAGCCAGAGAAGAGAGTCATGGGATCGCAGAATGGTTTGGGTTGGAAGGGACCTTAAATCTCATCCAGTTTCAGCCCTGCCATGGACAGGGAACTTTCCACTGTCCCAGGCTGCTCTAAGCCCTGTCCAGCCTGGCCCTGGCCCCTGCCAGGGATCCAGGGGCAGCCACAGCTGCTCTGGGCACCCTGTGCCAGGGCCTGCCCCCCCTCCCAGCAGCAATTCCTTCCCAAGATCCCATCTGTCCCTGCCCTCTGGCACTGGCAAGCCATTCCCTGTGTGCTGGCCCTGCAGGCCTTGTCCCCAGCCCCTCTGCAGCTCTCCTGGAGCCCTTCAGGCCCTGGCAGGGGCTCGGAGGTGTCCCTGGAGCTTCTCTTGTGCAGCTGAAGAGCCCCAGGTGTCCCAGGCTGGCTCCAGAGCAGAGGAGATGGCAGAAACCTCTGCTTCCCATCATGATCAACCCTTCACAGGAGGATGTGCTCAGCAGGAGCTCCCAGAGCACAAAGCAGAGGCTCTGCTCAGGTCAAAGCACAGCTGGGTGTTTGTTGTCCATACTTGCTGGGACAGTAACATCTCCCTGGGCATCCACAGCACAGGCACAGAACTGGGGCTGGGCAGCAAGAGGGGACAAGAGGGATGGCAGCAGTGGAGTCTGAGGTAAAATCCTGTGGATTTGAGGTTCCAGTACAATTAGCAGGCAGCTCCTTCCAACACAGGAGTTTTCAAGAATACAGTTTTGGACTTACCTGCCTGGACTTTCTGCTTAGGATCCAAAAGCTCTCTTAGGAGTCAGCTCATACAACCCAAAAATCCCAGGCAGGTGGTGTGGTGGGGGAATAATTTGGTGAAATCCCAACTAGGGCACAAGCTCAGCTGCCTCAGCCCTGATCCCAGCACCAGGGATGTGCTAGGCTGCCCGTGAGAGCTCTTGTCAAGCTCCCAACAAAGCTGAAAACGTGCATCTCAGGGAAGGGGTCACAGCCCTGAGGCTGCCAGAACTCCAGGAGCATTTGGACAATGCTCTCAGGGATGCACAGGGTGGAATTGTTGGGGTGCCTGTATAGGGCCAACAGCTGGTGAGCCTTTTCCAGCTCAGGATATTCTGTGATTCTCTGCTAACCTTCCACCACTGCAAACCCTTAGAAGCTGAGCAAAACATTTCCACATGTAGGGAAACAGACACTGTATTTATTTGGGGTTTGATTGATGAACACTGGTGATAATCTCCATCATGTGTCAAGTACTTGCCTTTCACACCTCTCCTCCAGCTTTCCTTGAAAGTCTCTTTGCTTTCATGCTCTGCTGCCAAGAAGCAGCTGTGTCTAAAGGTGCTTCCCATGGAAAGACCGGGTTCCTGCCCCAGCAGAAAACAGAGAAAGGTGCAGAGGGAAGGGCAGACAGGATGAAGAAGAGTTGCATTCAGGTGAGCTTGGAGAGGGGATTCCCACAGTACGGTGGGCAAGGCTGTGGAAGCGTTTGAGGACCTCAGCTTTATCCAGTTTTAATTTATTGTACCTGGAAACTTAGTGCTATATACTGTTACCCACAGAATCGGTGGCTGCCCCTGGCAGTGTCCAAGGCCAGGTTGGACAGGGCTTGAAGCAACCTGGGATAGTGCAAGGTGTCCCTGCCCATGGCAGGGGGTGGGATTGATCTTTAGGGTTTCTTCCAAACAATTCTGTGATTCTATGATAAAGAGAAGAAATAATTTCTGCCCACACCCCAGCATGTCTCAGTCTTTGAGACAAGTGCTTGAAAGTTGCTTGGAGACTTTGCAGAGAGCTGCCCCGAAACCAAAGACCAAGGCACATTTTAAGGCAGGTAAATGGAGAGCTGCAGTAACAACTAGTTATTAGGGTTTTTAGCCATGTAAATATTTGTGATAGCTCAGATATTTTCCTCTTCTCATCTGGGTGAAATCCTAGCTGCAGAGCTTGGGGGCTTTTTAGCCCTAAACAAGACATCTAAAAACAACCTCCTGCTCATAGCATTTACATGGGCAGTAAACTCTTCCTCCGCTCATTTCTAAACTCAGTGGTAAATCTAGATTCTCATGCTGGGGAGGTGCCTACACACCAGATTTCTGCCCTCTCAGGAATATGTTTTTTCTTTTTTTTCCCCTATTCTCTCACTTTTTTTCCTCAATGAGAGTTTTGCTGCAGCTGGGCACCACTTTCAGGAAATATTTTGCTTTTATTGAGCTGCTTCCCAAGCAGTTCTAGTCACAAATGCTGCCTCAGATGGGAAAGAAAAATCTTTTATTTTAATGAGTCAGTCTGTGATTATTTTATTATGGTGCAGTAAATACCAGTTGAGGTTTATAAATATGAATTTGAGTGAATCTCTTCGTTCTGGTCTCCTGGATACCTCTGTGAGCAACGTGCTGCTCTATTCCCATCCTGAGCTGCCATCTAATGGTGAACACGGTGGTGGTTGCTGGGATGAGAGTTAGACACGATTATCTTAAAGGTCTTTTACAATTCTGCGCTCTCAGGGGGGAGGTCGGGTTCTGCTCCCTAAGAACAAGGGACAGGACAAGAGGAAACGGCCTCAGGTTATGCCAGGGGAGGTTCAGGTTGAACATCAGGAGGAATTTCCTTATGGAAAGGACTTGGAAGGGGCTGCCCAGAGAGCTGTTGGGGTCCCCATCCCTGGAGGTGCCAAGGAATGCCTGGATGTGGCACTGAGTGCTCTGGGCTGGTGACATGGTGGGGATTGGGCACAGGTTGGACTTGATCTCGGAAGTCTTTTCCAACCGGAATTACTCTGATTGACTGAATCACAGAACCATAGAATATCCTGAGTGGGAAAATACCCACAAGCAGCTCCTCAACAACCCCACCCTGGGCATCCCTGGCAGCGCTGTCCAAAGGCTCCTGGAGCTCTGGCAGCCTCGGGGCCGTGCCCATTCCCTGGGGAGCCTGGGCAGTGCCAGCACCCTCTGGGGAAGAACCTTTCCCTGATATCCCACCTACCCCTCCCTGGCACAGCTCCAGCCATTCCCTGAGTCCTGTCAGTGGTCACCAGAGAGTAAAGATCAATGCCTGACCCTTCTCCTCCCTCACGAGGAAGTTTTAACGGCGATTAGTCTCCCCTTCCTCCAGCTGAACAAGCCAAGTGCCCTCCGCCGCCGATCATATGGCTTCCCATCAAAGCCTTTCACCATTTCCGTAGCCATCCTTTTGGCGCTAGCAGTTTAATATCTTTCTTTTATTGCAGTGACCAACACTGCTCACAACGTTCACGGTAAGGCCGCACCGGAGCGGAGCGGGGCAACCTTCTCCCTTGGGCGGCTGGTGGTGCTGTGCCACGTGCACGCTGATTGCCTCATTAAAAGCACCTACACCATGAGCTGAGGGTGAATACCGCGGTGTCTTTCCCCATGGTAGCGTGAATACCGCGATGTCTTTCCCCAAAGCAAGCTTTATTCACAGGGACAGCGACGGAACCACTCCGTGCACACCCTGCCCTCACAGCGAGACCCCGCCGCCATGTTGGGGGCGGAGCGGTCCCGGGGCCGCCCTCGTCCCAAATCTCGCGAGACGTGCGCGCGCTGTCGGCGCGCCCCGCCCTTCCCCTTCCTCTGCGGCCGCCGCCCCGAGGTGAGGAACCATGGTCAGCCCTGTCCCGCGCCATCCACCGCCATCCGCCCCCTTCCCGCCCCATCCGCGCCGGCACCGGCGTCCCGGACACCGGGATCGCTGCGACATGCCCTGTGCCTGCGGTATTCCCCGGGATGGCGCGCGGGAGGGCGGGCGTAGATGCGGGGAAGGGGCAGGCCTGAGAAAATTCATGGCTGCGATGATGACTTTCTTAGGACACCTTTGGATGTAACTGTGAAAAGAACGCGTAATTCCTGAGCAGCTGCGGCGGTAAGGGGAGCAGTCCAGGTCCTGCGTGCCAGTGTTGGAAGTTTAATATGTTTTAATTCGTCTTTTTCAGCTGAGCTCTCAAGATGGTGCGCTACTCCCTGGATCCGGAGAACCCCACGAAATGTGAGTTGCTTTTTTAGGAGAGTTCGTGTGGGATTTCACGGAAGCCAGTGAGGTTTTAATTCTACAACTTGGTCTTTTTTCCCTCTTGCAGCATGCAAGTCGCGGGGATCTAACCTGCGTGTGCATTTCAAGGTAAGGAGAGTATGATTAGCAGGAATTGCAAAAATTTGCTGTTCTACTTTTTTTTTTTTTTTTTTTTTTTTTTTTTTTTTTTTTTTTTTNTTTTTTTTTTTTTTTTTTTTTTTGGTGGTTTGTTTGTTTGTTTGTTTTTGTTATATTTTAAAAGAAGCCCAGACTGGCTTGGAATGGAAGAGATTGTAAGGATAATCTCCTTTCATCCTCTGCCGTGGTTAGGGACTGAGCTCCGGTCCAGCATGGCCCTGGAAACTTCCAGGGATCCAGGGGCAGCCACAGCTGCTCTGGGCACCCTGTGCCAGGGCCTGCCCACCCTCACAGCCAAAGATTCCTTCCCAAAATCCCTTCTAACCCCTCTTTTTAAGGAAGTGTCTTTTAATCTTTAATCATTAAAGGATTGCTATTAGTTGCTTCTAATGGTCTCCATCCACAAAAAAAAAAAAATAGTCTGGATCCTAAAATTGTCCTTGTCTAATTCAGGTAACAAAACACAGCAGCAAAATAGTTGGAGTGAATTTATCAGGCATTGGGCTAGTGTTTGGTGTGAAATTTGCCTCATTTCTCCTACTCTCTTTTGTTGTGTTCTGTTTGACACAAGGACCGAAGTTCCTCTGGAAAAGGCTTAGGTGCAGAAAAGAATTCAGAAGTTATTTTAATCAGGAAACCAGAACTTCGCAGATAATTTTCCACTTAGTGTAATACAAAGTTTTCACTTTGGTTTCCTTTTTTTATTATGAACACATAGGATTATTGTTAGAGCTGGCTTACATAATTAGTAAATGCTGTTTAGAAGACTGAAATTTCATCCCTAACTTTTATTTTTGAGCCTTTTCTTCTCTTATAATTCCTTTAGAGAAAATAACATTGTTAACAATTGTCTCGTTGTTTCTTCCTCAGTTCATGTGAAGTGCTGTATTTTATTAAGAGCTACAAATTTCCTTGTTGGATTTAGCCACTAGGTAAAAAAAAAGAAAAGGTGTGCTAGAGCCACAAATTCAGTAGTGCCAATCATAGCAAGGGTTAGAGAAGTGGGTAACAAAGAAAAAAAGTGATAATTATTTTTCATTCTTTGACGTGGGTATTTTTTGATTAGTGCTTCCTTTGTAGCCAAAAGAATTGTATCCAGGGAGGACAGAGGAGTGGTTGTGCTCATGCTATCTCTAGGAAAGATTTGATGAGAGGATCCTTTCTGTGCCCTGTGTTTGCAGAACACCCGAGAGACGGCGCAGGCCATCAAGGGCATGCACATCCGCAAGGCCACCAAGTACCTGAAGGATGTCACCCTGAAGAAGCAGTGTGTCCCCTTCCGGCGCTACAACGGCGGCGTCGGCAGGTGTGCCCAGGTGAGCTCCTGGGAAACGCGGCAAGGAGCCTTTGCCTGTGGGTGCTTGAGACAAAAAGGTGATGTAGAGATGGTGTGGACTTCGTTGCTGATGGTAAACTTGCATTAAAACACAGAATCACAGGGTGGTTTGTGTTGGAAGGGACCCCAGAGCTCATCTCACTCCAGTCCCCTGCCATGGGCAGGGACACCTTCCACCAGACCAGGTTGCTCAAGGGAGAGAAAACAGTGGCTATTAATTCCAAAAGATGCAGTTGCTTGGAGTGTCTGAATCTAGTTGGCAAAATCAAGTCAAGGGATGCAATTTTGTTAGGATTGGTGCACAGCAAAATAGAATAGATTATAATCCATTCTAGTCCATAAAATACGGGGTCCCTGGCACAGGAAGGACATGTATCTGTTGGAACCAGTCCAGAGGAAGCCATGGAGATGCTCCCAGGGCTGGAGCCTCTCTGCTCTGGAGCCAGCCTGGGACACCTGGGGCTCTTCAGCTGCACAAGAGAAGGCTCCAGGGACACCTCCAAGCCCCTGCCAGGGCCTGAAGGGGCTCCAGGAGAGCTGCATAGGGGCTGGGGACAAGGCCTGCAGGGCCAGCACACAGGGAATGGCTTGCCAGTGCCAGAGGGCAGGGCCAGATGGGATCTTGGGAAGGAATTGCTGCTGGGAGGGTGGGCAGGCCCTGGCACAGGGTGCCCAGAGCAGCTGTGGCTGCCCCTGGATCCCTGGCAGTGCCCAAGGCCAGGCTGGATGGGGCTTGGAGCAACCTGGGACAGTGGGAGGTGTCCCTGCACATGGCAGGGGTGGGACTGGATGAACTTCAGGATCTCCTCCAGCCCAGACCTTTCTGTGATAATGGCAAGTCAGAGGTGTGTAAAAGGTAACTTAAGTTGGACCAGGCCAAAAGCACAACTCTCATTGTTGCCCTCTCATTCCAGGCCAAGCAGTGGGGCTGGACACAGGGCCGCTGGCCCAAGAAGAGCGCAGAGTTCTTGCTGCATATGCTGAAGAATGCAGAGAGCAACGCTGAGCTCAAGGTGGGTGTTACTGAGCACAAAGTGGTGGTGTCATACTCTCTGTCAGCACCCCTGGCCTGGGTGTCACTGACCTGGACAGCTACTTGCCACCTGCTTTGTCCACTAAACTGAATTGTGTGGAGCCTTTGGTGTAGCTCCCTGTTTAAAGCAGGCTATGTGTGTTCTTCAAATTAAAATGGCAGCAACAATTTTCCACAGGGAAAAACTTTATTGGAAATTTTTCACACAGTAGGGCTGTTCATATCTCTTGAAATCTGTGAAACTGAAATCTGCAGACTTGTGATCAGTCGTTATCTTTGTTACAGTGCTTAATTTGGTGGCTTTGTTGGCAGTGGTGGAGTAATTGGTGACACCTTTGAGTAACCACGAAATAACCATAGACATTGAGCCATCAGCACAACTTTAAATTATTTGTGATATGTGAGGGGTGGTCTCTGTGATTTTAAAGGACGCTTGCTTTGCTAAGTCGTCACCTCCATGATACTGCCAAACTCAGCAGTTCCCTTGGCAGATTCTTGGACAACCCTCAGCTCTATGACACCACCAAGCCTGGCTGTGTTAGTGGTAAATCCTTGGACAACCCTCAGCTCTATGACACCACCAAGCCTGGCTGTTTCACTGATGAGCAGTTGTGTCTGTGGTGATCACTCACGTTTTTGCTGCAGAGATGAACCATTTGAAGATGAAAATAGGTCACAGATTTTCTTCCTTGCCAGGGTCTCGATGTGGACTCCCTGGTCATCGAGCACATCCAGGTGAACAAGGCTCCCAAGATGCGCCGGCGCACGTACCGAGCACATGGCAGGATCAACCCCTACATGAGCTCCCCATGCCACATCGAGATGATCCTCACGGAGAAGGAGCAGATCGTGCCCAAGCCAGAGGAGGAAGTTGCCCAGAAGAAAAAGGTACTGAGTGTTGTGTGCTCTGTTCCTGTACCACTGAGGAGAGCCAGGGGTCTGGCAGAGAGAGAGGTTGCTGTGATGACTGTCTTAGGACACCTTTGGAATGCCCATGAAAAAAAATTACTTCTTTCTGAGCAACCCTGTGTTTTAAATTTCCACACAAGTATTAAGTACTTAAAAACCTTGAGAACCATTTTTTAATTGCACAGAATATTTGTTCTTTCCTCCCTCAAAGCTGCTACGGCATTCCCAGGGTGTGTGCAATAAAATAAGTTGAATTTAGAGTCTGCAAGCAATGTAGTGGTTGTAGGGATTCCTGTTCACGTGCAGGTGTGATGAGTGTATCATTTGTGAGGGAATTCCTAAGTTTCGATACTTCTAAAAGATAACTTTAGGATGTTTTGGGAAGTCTCATTTCACCGTTTTCTTTCTTTCTTTGTTTCCCAGATCTCCCAGAAGAAGCTGAAAAAGCAAAAGCTAATGGCTCGGGAGTAAATCTGCATGGACAGATGTACATAAATAAAATTTTGAAGTTTAGATTGATTGTGTTGCTCTGCCAAAAGTTATGACCTGGGAGTTGCTGTGGGGCAGGGGCAGTGCATATTATAGAGCCATAGAGCAGTTTGGGTGGGAATGGGTTTTCAAGGGCATCCACCCCCAGCCCCTCACACTCACACTGTCCCAGGCTGCTCCAAGCCCCGTCCAACCTGGCCTTGGGCACTGCCAGGGATCCAGGGGCAGCCCCAGCTGCTCTGGGCACCCTGTGCCAGGGCCTGCCCACCCTCCCAGCAGCAATTCCTTCCCAATATCGGGCCTTCAAGCCGGGCTGCGTGTTCCCGCGGGGCTGCCGGGGCCACCCCACAGTTCCCCCCTCCCAAATCGGGGATAATCGGGAATCCTGTCCTTGTCCCTGTTACCGTCACCGTTCCCGTCACTGTCCCCGCGGGTGGGGGCGGTGCCTGGTGCGTCACGTGATGCGTGCTGCCGCCTGCCATTGGCCGGAAGCACCGCCCCGGAAGTGCCGGTCCGTTCCGGTACGGTCGCAGGTGGGTGCGGAGCGCCGGGAGCATCGGGAGCAGGGAATGATCCCTTCCCCACGTCCCACGTCGCCCTGCCCCCCGCATCCCACCTCGCCCTACCCCGCACGGCCCGGGCGTGCCCGGCGGCGCCGGTAACCTGGGGCTCACGGGCTGCACCGGCCCCAACAGCTCTCGGAGAGCAGAAAGGCAACGCCTGATATTCGCCAGCCTCCTTAGGCTGGCTCGTCCTTTATGGAAAACGGGGAAAACCCGGCGGGTTTGCGCTTATAGCGTGTTGCCGCCGCTGGGAACAAAGCGGTGCCGTGCCGAGGTTTGCCGGTCAGCGCTCGCCCCGCGGGCCCCGCCGTGGGGGCTCACGGAGACCACAGCACCGCCGGTCACGGAAAGTAACCTGCCGGCTGTAGTCTGACCACCTTCCGCTCTTCTTCCTTTCCTTTTTTGTTCTTTTTTTTCCGTGCTAACCAGGTGGCGGAGCATCACCAGGTCACCGAGGGAGTTCATCAGGACGGTGTTTCACCCTGATCCCAGGGATCGCTGGTGCATCAGGTGCAGGTACGGATGTTTTTTTGGTCAGGAATCTTGACACGAAGCGGCTGCAGAGGCAACTCAACACGTGCTGTCTCCCTAGGAGGGAGCATGGAGGGACAGGACACAGGGAATGGCTTCCCAGTGCCAGAGGGCAGGGACAGATGGGATCTTGGGAAGGAATTGCTGCTGGGAGGGTGGGCAGGCCCTGGCACAGGGTGCCCAGAGCAGCTGGGGCTGCCCCTGGATCCCTGGCAGTGCCCAAGGCCAGTCTGGACAGGGCTTGGAGCAGCCTGGGACAGTGGGAGGTGTCCCTGCCCATGGCAGGGGATAGAAGGAAATTACTTTGATGTTCTCTTCCTACCCAAATAATTCCCTAATTCTGTAATGATTCTACAGCCTGAGGTGTTCCCTCCAGCCACTTTCTTCAGCTGCTGGATGAATCCACATTTTACTGGAGATTTATTATTTAGGAAGTTCTGGTTGAGACAGTATCTGAACTATTTTTCTAAAAAATAAGTTTAAAGGATTAACTAATTTGTGTTGTCTCAATATAAGATTTGTCTCAGACTTCAGAGAGTAGATTTAAACTGTATTTGAAGCAGCCAGAACAGAACCTGGAAGTAGTCAGCTGCAAACTGATACTCTGTTTTTCCACAGGGCTAAAAATCTTCAGGATAGCTTAAAGAAAAAAAGCAAAGCTAGTCCCTAGTGGTGTGTGTACATATGCCTCTTCATTCTCCATCTTGGAAAGCTTTTATTTGCTTCTTGCTGTGAGAATTGAGATGTCAGCAGCCTAGAGAGGGGGACTGTGAAGGGCAGAGTTGTGTGGCAGCAGAGTGTGTCTAATATATTGCTTGTCAGCACTGGCAGGGGCAGGTCTAGCCCTACTTAACTGCTTCGTCTCCCAGTTGGAACTCTCTGCCTCCTTGCTTTGCTTTTCTGTTTGGCTTTTTTTTTAGCATAGACTCCAAGGTGTGAATTTTGAATACCTGTGGGGTTTCTGAGAGAGGGTATGGTTCATTTTCTAATAGTTAATTGTATGGGATTGGTGTGGGATCAAGTGAGGGCAGGAGGAAGAAAGTCACCTGTATTTTAATTCTCTCAAATCCTGACTGGAATTTTTTTCCCCTTTCCCGCTGTCCGGCCCTTCAGTGGTAGCAACCCATTGGATGGATTGGCTTTCTGCTGTCTAATTTCTCCTTAATTAAATGCATTGAGCAAAACAAAACCTTTGGACTCTTAATACAGAGAGAACTGGGCTAATATTGGCAGCTTGCTGCTTAAGCTGTTTCTGTGTGGTTTAAGCAAAACCTCTTAGTTCCTGGATTTCTTTTTCTTAGTTGCATCTATAGGACTAATGAATTAATAGCAAATTGGTTTGGTTTTTTTTGTTAAAAATGGCAAGAATGTCCCCTTTGTTGGAGGCTTTATAGCATTGGAACACACAGCATTTTTTAAACTTTAGCAGCTAATTTAGAATTAAAGAATAATCTACGTTTGAATATCAAACATGGTTTTTATTGACTGTGTAAATACTGTTTTCTCAACTTGTGGCATACAAACGCCGCCACCCTAAGCTGTTTTTTCCCCATCTGTGTGCCAGCGCAGGAGGAAGCCATGGTGTGCATTCCCTGCATCGTGATCCCTGTTCTGCTCTGGGTCTACAAGAAGTTTGTGGAGCCCTACATCTACCCCGTGATCGCGCCCTTCATCAAGCGCATCTGGCCCAAGAGGGCTGTGCAGGAGCCACCAGACACCAGGCAGGGGCCAGGAGGCGGTGCTGGGGACCCTCAGGGACCTGCAGCCACCAAAAGAGGCCAGGAGGCTGGATCTGGAAACCATAAAGTAAGATTAATTCACCCAGCTGAGCTGGGAAGCTCCAGGATGAGCCACCCAGTGGTAGCTCAGGGCAGGCACCACAGGAGGGTGGATAGTTGGGTGTGTTTACAGATATTTTGGTGGCTGTTTTCTTAGAAGCAGCAATTACCACTAATATACCAGCTAGAAATAGTTGCTTCAAGACAGCTGGTCTCGGAGGAATAGGAGTTGTGTCCATATCCTGAAACAGCTTAATTAGTTGTTTTTTTTTTTTAACAACTGTCTGTTCTTTCAGAGAAAAAGAAAAGTCAAATATTTGGTAAATCACAATAGATGCATGAAGCAGAAATTAAAAAAAGCCCCTCCCTTCACCCAGCTCTGCCACTTGTAATGGGGGAGGATGCTTAGTGCATATAAATTATGCTTTTATTATTTGTCTATCACAATGCAAGGGTTTGTAAATGTTGTTGCTGCCCTCATTCCTCCCTTCCCCCTGAGGCAATAATTATTTGTCAGTCTACACAGACACCACCACTTTTGGCTCTTGCTCCATATTTCTTCATAGATCATTACTGGCCTTGCTTCTAAAAGCCATTTTTGTCACCAGCTGTTCCTGTTTTAGGTGTGAAGTTCTAATTCGACATCTCATTAATGACACTGTTTTTTATTTGCAGTCTGAAAGCAATGGCATTGCAAATGGAAGTGCTGCACAGAGATCCATGGCAGTTTATGACAAGAAAACGGCTTAAAGGAGTGAATTCCTAAGGATTTTATTCCCTCATGTCCAATATGAACTGCTGATATTCCTCTCACTTTGAGACCTTTTTCTTTGCACATTATAGCTGAATAAAAAAAAAAAATTATTGCTTGCAGGAGAGAGTCTCTTGCCCCTAAAATGGCAGCTGGCTCATTTGTTTATTTAGAATATTTGAAAGCTGAAGTTCTTGTATTTTTCTCGCTGGAACTACTTTGCATCTACCATCTGTTTGATGTGATTAGAGTTTAGGGTAAGTAACTTAAAAATTAATCTATCTATGGAAGGTAAATGTATCTTAGCATCTTGATGTCACTAAGTGCCAGTGCAGTACTTGAGGCTTTCACCTTAAAGGCTTTATCTGTTCTTGGTGAAGAACTGTGGACTGCGTTGTGAACAACAAAAGCTCATAATTGTTAGATTTTTCATGTCAAATCTATAGATGAGCTAAAGGTGTTATGCTACATACAAAATTTACTTGGCTTACTAAAAGCAGAAAGTCTTGATGTGATACTTCCCTTAATTATTTTCCTTGAAATATTGTGCATTTTTTTTCCTGAAGAGGAGCAGCAGAAGCATGATGCAAGAGAATGTTGCTTTATGTTCTGTTGTAGTGATTTAAAATGGTGCAGTTCTGGCTTTTAAAAAAAACCCATCAACCCAACATCCAACTAAAATGTCTTTAACACGCTTGTGGAATTTTAATAATAATAAACTAGGATTTTACTTTAAAATAAGTCGCTTCATGCAATTATTACTCAGAATCACGGAATTCTTAGTGTTCAGAGCTATGAACACTTCAAGTGGTGACAAAATCTTTGAAAACCTGGAGACAGGCCCCTGGCAGAAGGAGGTCCTAAAATAACTGAGTTCATGATAAAGTAAACTGGACAAGCTTTGCCTCCTCCTGGGAAGATGGATTCTGCTGCTGACTTGCATCCCATCTGTGAAGGGTTTTAAGTGTCCCTGTGCTTAGTAAGGAATAAAAGTGGTAATTTTCCTTCTTTTTCCTGTCTGCCAAGCCAGAGAGCTCTTTAAAAGGTTCAAAATAAAACCATTCTAGCAGTTTTCATGATTTAATTTCCCTAAAGTCCTCCGTCAGGCAGGCCTAAAACTGCACCTTTTTATTCAGGCAGTCCCTGAACTGTCACTGTGGTCCAGTCTGATTCTTGTTACTGTGATTTCTCCCACCAGTTAATTAATTACTCCAGGATCTAATTTTGCCCAGTGCCCCTGGTGAGGTGCTTCATTCCCCACCAGTGCCTGTTGTGAATCCATCTGCAGCATTCACAGATGTGCCCCTGTAGCCACAGCCATGACTTTGCAGTGAGCTCAGGCACAGCCACCTCCGTGTGAGACCTTGATTAATGCTGTTTGCTCTTCCTTAATGAGCAACTCTGTTCGGACCTGAGTTTGGAATTTCTGTATAATCAGCTCTTACCTCATCTTTGGAACATAACCCCCCCACTGGATCACTGTATCACAGCTTCCTCCTAGATCAGTGAATCCCAGCATCATTTAGGTTGGAAAAGACCAGAGTCCACCCTGTGCCCAATCTCTACCGTGTCAACAGCCCAGAGTACTGAGTGCCATGTCCAATCTTTCCTTGGATACCTCCAGGGATGGGAACTCCACCACCTCCCTGGGCAGCCCCTGCCCATTCCTGACCATCCTTTCCATGGGGAAATTCCTCCTGATGTCCAGCCTGCCCCTCCCCTGGCCCAGCCTGAGGCCGTTCCCTCTCCTCCTGTCCCTGTTCCCTGGAGCAGAGCCCGACCCCCCCGGCTGTCCCCTCCTGGCAGGGAGTTGTGCAGAGCCACAAGGTCCCCCCTGAGCCTCCTTTTCTCCAGGCTGAGCCCCTTTCCCAGCTCCCTCAGCCTCTCCTGGGGCTCCAGCCCCTTCCCCAGCTCCGTTCCCTGCCCTGGACACGCTCCAGCCCCTCAGTGTCCTTGTTGTCATGAAGGGCCCAGAACTGGACACAGGACTGGAAATGCCTCAGTCATGCCCAGTCCAAGCTGCAGCTCTGGAGCTAAACAAGAATATGTGTTCTGACATCCTGAGCATTGCTGAAGAGATTGTCCCTCCCATGCTGCTTTAACATGCTGGGCATCTTATGAACAGGCCATAGTTTTAAAGTATATACACCTCTAAACAGCTGTGAACACAACAAGAAGTAGAGCAAGAGCTTTACTGGGGCTCCTTTGATCTGTAAATGTATTCAGTCAATTTATGAAGTCTGCATAATTAGTTTTTTTAAAGTTATTTAGGATATTATCACAGCAGAAAATGCATTGAACAATAAGATAGAAAATAAAGTAATAAATTAGACTGCAGGCTGCACCAGGTTTCCAGTTGTGTGCCAGCACCGTATTTAAACTCCAGGCCTTCTGAAAAAACTGCAAAAATGAAAACAGGCAGATAATGCAAGTAAGGTTACACATTTATGGTCTCTGGAATGGTATTCCACTGCTTTTACTAGCTGCAGTTAAACCCTAAAGTGAGCAATCTACATCACAAAACTTTCTGTATGAGGTGTTTCACTGGAAGTCCTGTCAGGAGATTTGTGTTATAACTCTTCTGCCTCTACTATTTTTCAAGAACAGGTCAATAATCCTGTTGTGTTGTGAATAGTTAAATAAAAATCAAGTGAAAGCAAAGGCCCAAGTCTGGGCTGGAGTGCATGAGATCATCTGCTGGGTTGCAAAGCCTTCTTTAAGAAAAATATGCAGGCAGAAATTAAGGAAATCCTCATGTGAGGGAATAATATTGAGTGAGTTGAATTTAACTGAGAAAATTCCCTTGTCCTTATTACTCGCTATAAACAAGATTTACAAAAGGTTTAGGCACCTGATGGTGGCATATGGACATCTACCAGAATTCTCTAGACCAAGAAGCAGCTTCATTTACACTGAAGAAAATTCTAGAAAATTTCAGAGTTGGCATCTTTAAGGGACCATAGTACTGTAAATCTAGCCCTAAGTTCTTCAGCATTAAACCAGTCTGGCTTTATTTAAATACTATTGAGGAAAGATCAATAAATCAACATTTGGAAAAACATCGTTCAAACAAACTAATTTCAAGTATTTTTTCTTAATGGGAAGGTATTAATGGGATGTGGCACCTTCTGTGTGTTGGTTTGCACAAGTTGCTGGATGCCAAGAAGTTAATTGAACAACACAATTTAAAAATGCAAGTATATGCCAAAAATTCTTAGATAAACATGAATTAATTTTTTGTTGCTGATTATTTTGATGGGCCTGATCCTGAAAGGAAAGGAAATTCTGGCGTGTTAAACTGCACATGATCAGCTGCTGAGAATGTCTAAACTGAAAATAAAGTTGCTGATCTAATGACAGTAACACATTACACTGTTTTTACCCAGACGTAGCAATCATGTCCCAGCTGATTTCTGCGAGCTCTTGGACATGCTGCTGAGGTTCAGTCCTCAGGGTCATTGCTTCATGATTTCTGTTCAACGGAGAACGTTTTTGCCAAAAGAACAGTGGCTTCAGAGGTTGCAGGTAAAGGAAATTAATAGAAATTTAATTTACTCTTAGGTTAACTAAAATCTCCTTCAGTGAGAAATAATTGTGTTTAATTAAACTGCCTAAGACATGAAAGAAGGGATTATCTTCTTTGTGCAGTTTTCTGATTGTTAGAGCATGCTTGCTGAACCAAATCATATTTTTGGTTGTAACAGATTGCCATTATCCACGTTTTCAGTGAGCCTGGCTGCAGTAACTTAACTGAAAAGGTCTAGAAGGCCGTGTTTGCCATGGTGATTCTTTTGCTTTAGAAAAGCTTGTAGATAGTAGTGCTGTATCTTTCTTTCACTGTTGTTTTAGAATTATAGGATTGTCTGGGTTGGATGGGGCCTTAAATCTCATCCTGTCACACCCTCTGCCATGAGCAGGGACACCTTCCACAATCCCTAGTTGCTCCAAGCCCTGCCCAACCTGGCCTTGGGAGGACAGTGATACACAAATTGACATATTGTGACTAGATGTGTTTATACACTCAGCAATGCCTGTTTTTGGCATGGCTCTACAACCCCCTTTTTTTTGGCATACAGTGTTTTATATCTGTGCTGTTGACCACACACCTCCTCTGGGGCTGCAGCCATTCCCACCATGTGCTGTGTGAACACGAGGCCAAGCCCACAGCAGGACTGTTGCTGTAACATGGCAATATTTACTCAGGGTCACACCCCACCTGTGCTGTTTGCAGACGTGCTGTTGGCATGCACAGCCCAGGGAAAGGGGTGTGTAACAGCCCGCCTAGGGATTTGCTGTCACACACCACACGGAATGTGGGAATAAACTCACGGCTACACTGCGAATGGTTTCCCTTTTAATGAGCCAATGGGTACCTTGGAACCTGCTGTTGATGGCACAAACCCCACTATAGCCTTTACCCTTGGAAAAGCAATGATTTAAAGCAGCACAAGGGCAGGATGGGGCCTGGTACATCCTCCTGCCCTTAGACATTCACTGTTGGTCCCATTTGCTGGGCTTACCTGATATCCCACTGAAAATGTGAGAATGGAGAATCAGATTGAATCCCAGAATGGTTTGGACTGGAAAGTACCTTAAAGCCCATCCAGTCCCACCCCTGCCATAGGCAGGGACATTTTCCACTATCCCAGGCTGCTCCAAGCCCCATCCAGCCTGGCCCTGGGCACTGCCAGGGATCCAGTGGCAGCCCCAGCTGCTCTGGGCACCCTGTGCCAGGGCCTGCCCACCCTCCCAAGCAGCAATTCCTTCCCAAGATCCCATCTGTCCCTGCCCTCTGGCACTGGCAAGCCATTCCCTGTGTGCTGGCCCTGCAGGCCTTGTCCCCAGCAGCTCTCCTCTGCAGCTCTCCTGGAGCCCCTTCAGGCCCTGGCAGGGGCTCGCAGGTGTCCCTGGAGCTTCTCTTGTGCAGCTGAAGAGCCCCAGGTGTCCCAGGCTGGCTCCAGAGCAGAGGGGCTCCAGCCCTGGGAGCATCTCCGTGGCCTCCCCTGCACTGGCTGCAGCAGCTGCACATCCTTGTGCTGTTGGAGCCGGGGCTGGGGCAGCTCTGCAGCTGGGGTCTCAGCTGGCACAGGGGCAGAGGGGCAGAATCCCCCTGCCCTGCTGCCCACGCTGGGGGATCAGCCCAGGGCACGGGGGTGTCATGGCCGCCCCACTCGTCACGAACTACAACTCCCGTGGTGCCCCGCGCGCCGCTCCCCTCGGGCCTCGCGCACGCGCAGGGGGGCCGCGCCGGCGACGTGGAGGCGGGCGGGGACCGTGAGGGGCCGTGAGGGGGCCCGGGAGCGGCACCGGCCGAGGCATCCCGCCACCGACCCCGCCACCGACGTCGGGCCCAGGGCACAGACGGTAAGCGCGGCCTCGGTGGTGCCTTCGAGGGGCACGGGCGACGGGTGGACCTGTCGGCCGGCGACTCCGAAAGGGGCCCCGAGATCCCCCGGTTGCCCCGACGTCACCGTCCCCTCGTGGCGCGGGCCTGTGTCGCGATAGATGGAGGGATGCCTTGCGTAATTCGACACTGGCGCTGTGGAGTGTTGCCGGGGCACCAGCACTCTCCGTGTCCCTCTGGGCTGGGGCATCTCCAGGAGTCACTCACAGGGTTCCCGGATTCTACCTGTGTCCCTTCGGGATCCAGGAATCAATCCCTCGCTGGGTCCCCTGGATGTCCTTGTGTTCCTTAGGGATCCAAGGACCCCTGCCAGAATTCCCAGAATGTGTTTGTGTCCCTTTACCCAGACCTTGAGTGCTTCCTTACAGGGATCCTGTGATCCCTCAGGGTCCCTGGGATGTCTGTGTGTCCCTTTAAATGCGCCCAGGACTGGAAAGCCAGAGATTTATACTCGTATTTTTCTTATGTGCTCTTAATGAAATTTATTGTTCATGGGTAGATGATAAATTGATTTATTTTCTGTCCAGTTCTTAAGAAGCAGATGTTTTTCTATTCCTCTGCAGCATCTCAGATCTGCTGGCGCTCACTCTGCCTCCTCACTCCTATCACATTGTTTTCATACTTATGAATGATAGTATTTATCAAAAGTGAGGCGTATTTTAGTATAGAATTGAATTGGTATCTCATCTTAGTTGCCAGGATTTGTATTACCTCATATGTCTTCATGCCAAGCACTGTTTATTTATTTATTTATTTATGTATTCTTTTTAATCTCTTGTGCTGGGCATAGGGAGTTTGTGGGGCCGTAGTCTGATTTTTTCCCACTCCTGTGCCAAGGGTTAATGTGCTAGGCTGCAGTTCTAATCATTGTAGGTATTTTCAGAAGTAAGTAAGCTGTTGATACTTCCATCATGGATCACTTTTGAAGTGCAGGGGAGTGGAAAGAGGCTCCTGGCTGGTTGGGTCCAGTGTCCCAATGCAGGGTTGTGTAATCCCACATTGTGTCAATTCCCAACTGAAAAACGTTCAAGGTGCTCCAGCTGGGTCGACTAGAAATTTGCCATTGCTTCTTAGATTGCCAGGAGCTTGGGAGGGCCTCCTGCTGTCATTTCCATGGGCTGTTTTCTCTTTCCACTGCTGCTGCATCAGCAGAGGCCCGTGGACAGCCCGGGGAATGATGGACCCAGCTCAGCACTGTCACCTAGCTGAAGCATCCCTCAGCTCCTCCTCTTACAGGCCCGTGCTGATGTTTTACTAGCAGAGCTTCTAATCTCTCATATTTCCTGCTAAATCAGTAAAAAAAGTACTTAGAGCAAACTACTGCTAAATTCAGATGGAGCTCGTGCTTCCTTCCAGTGATTTTATCAGATTAAGAGGAAGATTCCGAGGTCATAGAATCCCAGACTGGTTTGGGTGGGAAAGGACCTTAAGAATCATCTTGTTCCACCCCTTCCCATAGGCAGGGACACATTACACTATCCCAGGCTGCTCCAAGCCCTATCCAGTCTGGCCTTGGGCACTGCCAGGGATCCAGGGGCAGCCCCAGCTGCTCTGGGCACCCTGTGCCAGGCTCTCCCAGCCAGCAATTCCTTCCCAATATCTAATCCAAACCTGCCCTCTGGCATTTTCTGACATGCTGTGATTTTAAGATGTTAAGATGTTTTTAACATGCTGATGACTGACAAAAGTCTCTAAAAGCAAGAAATTCTGTTTGGTGGCTGCTGAACTGAGGCCACAGCAGATGATTAATGATTTTAACAGTATTTTTTAAAGTGTATTCTCTGGGTTGGAAAGTCTGTTGCACCTTGAAGTAATCCCACAGCCTGGCAAGTGTAATTTAATTTGCAGTAGATCCTGAAGACAGGTGATATAAATCTTAATGTATAATATAATATAAAATTATTACATATACAGAGCAGATTTGTCTTTCTGCATAACATGCTTTTTAGTACTGTAGTTAGATCTTCAGCTGTGAGAAACTTCAAAAGCAGAGACAGATAATCCTGTTGCAAAAATGTGGTTAATCCCCAAACTGTGGAAGAGCACAGATACCAAAATAGTTGTATAAGCTTTGAAATACAGCAAAATATACCAATATTGAAACAAATGCAGATCTTTTGATGAATATCTGAGCATCTGTTTGAAACTTAACTTGTGTTTGAATTATTTTTTTGAAACATTACTTTGGCCTTTAGGTAGGTGGTACTTACGTCTGATAGTGAAATAGGAAGGAAATACTTGTGTGTAACTATAATCCCAATATCACTTCCATATAGAGATTATTAAATCAGGCTAGGTTTAGTCTGACTTGTGTCATATCCAACCCAGCTCTCAATTTCAATTATGGTAGAAACAATGAATTACTATAAATTGATTTTTTAGGTAGGTATACTGAGGTTCTGGTTTTTTTTTAACTAGATGTGAGGGACAAAGTCATCAAAGCATTCTCATATTGAACAAAATTTCCAACACTATAATCCATCATAGATTATGAGGGAGTTGGTGTAAAACTGTTTTTGAAAACCATTGCTGTATTTGTGGCAGTAAAAGTCTCTGGCCACTGGAAGAAGATAAGGTCAAACCAGCAGTGTTGGTTCTGATGTGCTGTTTGTTCTTAATCTGTGAATGCAGGTCTCAGTATGGTTTGTGCATATTCTTGATTTGTCTTGTTTTTTAAGCTCCATATCCCTTTGATATTCTTGTTTAAAGTTCAGTTTGTTTTTCTCATTTTATAGTTCCAGCACACCTGTCCTGGCTGGCAGCAGGAATCTCACTGGTGAGAGCAAACAAAACCTTTACAGAAATACCTGCTCACTGCAGAGAGCGGAGATAGCATTTGAATTTTCACTTCTTGAAACTTTTGAAAAATGTGTTACTTACCTGTAACAGTTTTGTAACAGGTGTAGAGCCTTTTACACAGAAATTACAAGGTGTGCTTGACCCAGCCTTCTTCCCTTCTGACAGTGTTTGCTAATTGGATTAAAGAATTTATTTCTGCATGTACTCCAAAAAACACTAGCTGTGTTTGAGTGCTGACCTTTTCTTGGGGTGTTGGAATGTAAGAGCAAGGATAGAGGTAGCTTTTTCATAATGAAATTTTTTCATAATTGCTTCCACACCACCTCTCCTCCCTTATGTGACAAGTTGTTTTTGTAAAACTGATGCTGTTGTTCTCAGATTGGTAAGCTTGGTGCGGTACCTATTTCATAACTTACTATGTAGGAATTTCAACAGAAAAGTGATCTTTATAGTTTTTGTAGCTTTAAATTTTGTTAACTCTTGTTAAAATTTATATGTAGAGAGGCTTTTGACCCCTCAGGAAGATTTGGCCACAAGTATCATGTTTTAGTGTAACTGCCAGCACTAAAAATGAAGGAAATTGAGGACTCCCTAATTGATCTTGTGGGATTTTGTATTAATGGACTAGAGATATGTTTTGTTGCATGAATTGCTTTGTTTGTAAATTGGACAAATAGGTCCTTAAACGCTATAAATGCTTATTTATCTGTAAAAGTTAGATAGGAACTCTCTGAACTTCTTAACAGGAAGATGTTTCACATGCAGGATTCAGCAAAAGCTTCCTCAAGAGGTCTGACATATACCTGCTGCCCTGCTTTGAAAGAACATGACTGAAGGGATAGAGGATAAAAAGCTTCATATAGATTAGTTGTGTCACTAATGAGTATGTGCTAATGGAAAGTCCAATAAATGTTGGGTGGAAAAATGATAATTTTGGGGTTTAGTTTGCCACAAGTCTGTATTTACTTATTGGTGTTTGAGGCCATCACATAACATGTAATATTTTTTAGAGCACTCTGTATCAGAAGTGTCTGTTGTGAGGTGAAAGGTTGGAATGGCATTTTTGAGTAAATTATTTTTGATCTCTTAGAACTTTAGAGAAAAGCAACTTGATCAATGTTGTTTTTGTCCTTCCATGAGTCAGTAGTTCCAGTTCAGAACATGGCTTTGAAGGTGGCTAGTAGTTCACTTGAAGTAAGGTATTTTGAGATTAGTAAGTGGGCATCTGCTTATCAAAAGTATTAGATTTGGTGATCAGAAATTAGCAGAGTGGATCACCAGTAACCTGGAGGTTAGAGATTATAGAATGTATGAAAGTGTGTTAGTTTTCTGAGATGGCGCTGAGAAGCATGATCAGTACAGCTCCGTCTCTTTTGTAGAACTTAGGTTTTCATTTCTCTGTCATCTCCTTTCAGAATACTTTATTAAAATATGACAGACTATGTAGGGTGAGCTGTCAAAGACAATAGCATCCCTTGTTGAGCAGTTTGGGAAGCACCACAATATCCGGGCTCACTCACATCCGAATTCTTGTGCTTGAAATACTCTGCCACACCGTGAAGGTTTTGAAAAATCCCTTTCAGCTGTGAGCAGAACAACTGTCCCGTAGGTGGGACGTGAAGGAAGCAGATTGTGCTCTTCAGAATTAGGCTTTTATTGATGACTGACACCTACGAAAATGTTGTGGAAAAGGAACTGGAGCAGAAAACACAGCATCGTCACTCGTTTTTTCAGCTGCTTACCTTCCCTGTGAGGGGCCGCCTTTACCTGCAGTAAATCTATCAAGATTAATCACTTCTGCTATGTGCAAGACTCTTCAGGCTTCAGTGGAACCCAGAAGGACCATACTGATGTCACTGTACTGCTGCTCGATTCAGGTTCTTACTGTGGAAGGGGAAGGCAGTAAAATAGAGCAGGAGAACCGAAAGAGATGCTGTGCTTGTTCATCCAGCTGAGTAAACAGTGAGCAAGTCAGATAATTTATGTTGAGAGCTGCCTAAAGACCTTAAGATTTTTTTTTTTTGGTATTGTTCTTGTTCTTAGGCATTGTGGGGACCACTTCGTAATTCTGTTGCATTTCTTGCTGCCGTCCAAAAGTGCTTCTCCTGATGTGCTGAGCTTTACAGGAAGACGTTTTGGTGCCTGATGAATAGTTAGTGTGCTGGGCTGCTGCAAAGATAGATTAGAAGGTTGTATCATGATCCCTGACAGTAGGCATCGAACTTGACAGTGTCTGAAAAATAGTGGGTAAAGGAGAAACAGTATTATCTGGAAAACTATGAGAGATGATATTGGCCTCAAAGCTGCAAAGATAGACCCTGTCATGGTCAACCAGGTTCTCTAAAAGAGCACCTATTTTGTGTTTTTCACAAAAGCAGCTTGCCTGTCTGCTACTTCCCACAAAAAGGTGTTTTCTGTGGTTTTGATGGTTTTTTCTCTGGGGAAGAGGGGATTTGGTATGTGTCTGAACAGTTTCAGCATGCAAAAGTAAAAGGGGTTGGTAAAGGGAAATGAAGAAAGCGGTGAAAGGAGTGGTTGCCAAAAAGGCAGTAGAAAAGAAGAGAAAAATTACAAATCAGTGTAAAGTTAGCAGAAACAGTTTTTCCTGCATAACTCATTAATTTAAAAACAGCAGGAAGCTTTTTTAATTGGTCGTGAAGGATGCATTTATTTCATTCTGAAATCTCCCAGGCCGCCTGGTTGTGGCTAATTGGTGTATCAGAGAAGGTGAATATTTAATAGTGGTTTGATAGTGTTTGAAGATTGCTAATCATTAAGTTATACCTGGAATATTCTGACTCGTTAACGTGCTTTAGAAAAAAAGACTATTTCAATGCTCGTCTCTGATTTGAAATGGCAAAAATTCCTAAAGTCTGAGGATTGTAAAGATTTTTTTTTCATGACAATCCCTTTTACTGGCAGGAATTGTTATTGGCAGGTATTTCTGCATCATTAGTTTTGCTTAGCAAAATCTTACCAACTAAATTGGTAAAAACAAAATTCTTTCAGTTTTGGACCTCCTTGTGTGAAAATTAGCGAATGATCTCTGAGTATGAATAAAGTATTTGTGTAACTGTTTTTTGTCTTTATAGAAAGATAGAATCTCATTCCTTGGGTTTTTTTTTTTTTCAGCCTTTATAACAGCACCAAAACTTCCCCAAAACAATTCCCCAGGCACTGCAGGTAAATAAACACCTAATGTGCCTGGAAAGCTGCAAAGTTGCTCAGAGAAGCTGTGGCTGCCCCATCTGTGGAAGTGTTCCAGGCCAGATTAGATGCGGCTTGGAGCAACCTGGGATAGTGGAAGGTGTTGCTGCCCATGGAAGGGGTGGAATGAGATGGCCTTTAAAGGTGCCTTCCAACACAAACCATTCTGTGAATCTATGAAATATTACTGTAACATGAGTGAGTAGTCAGAATTCAAATATATTGTATGGACAGTAAAATTCAAATATTGGATCTGAACAATACATACTGTTTATCTAACTTCTGTGTTTTCTTTTGTATGGAGAATTATGTATAAATATATCGCAGTAGTCTTGTAACTCTGTGGCAAACTTTGTGTTAGGATTTTGTGGGATGCTTTAATGTCTCATAGGTGAAAGATGGTCTGAAACCTGCTATTCTTGGATACAAATAGGAATCAGCCAAAAACCTCAGTGCAGTGCTTTGGTAATACTGAATGAGCAGCATTACATCTAATGTTCTCATCTTTACAGTGATTGTGGCTGCTTTGCTTGGAAGGGAAATGATGTCCCTTTGCTTTAGTTCATAAAGATGTGAACTGTAAAGGTAACTGGAGTCCTGGTATGTATAGAAATGAAATTTTTGTTAGGTTTTAAGATGTTTTCAGTATTTTCATGTGGTTGTGTTAAAGACTCAACCTTGTGACCAGATCTCAGATGACATTGTAAAATTATGTGCATGACCATCGCAAATTCTTATACTTTAAAGCAGTCATTTAAAAAAATCCCACAGCTATATGTAATCTGTATTATTCAAGATGTCTGCAGACTCAGCCAGATGATCATGACAAGCATAGTTTTGGAAGGGGGCAGCTGGCTGTACTGGACAGATAAAATTCCAGCATTAGCAATTAAGTTGTGAGACCAGTAGGAGATATAATCCTAAAAGGAACTCTTAATTACTTGTCTAAAATTATTTAAGTAGAAGATATATAGAATATGACATGTTTTTTCCCAAGTTCAACAGTACACACCTCTACCTTGAGTTACACTTAGGGGCTCATGCATGCCATCTATGTATTGCTGAATTGCTTTTAACTTCCAGAGGAAAAATTATGTTCTTGTAAGCCTTGTTAATTGTTAATGCTGAAATCTTCTAGAAGAAGCAGTAAACTTGGGATTTACACCTATCCCTAGCAATTTGAGATTGGAATGAGTCCTGATGTGCAAAGCAAACTCCCTTGTGTTGCTCTAAAGCCTCAACTGCTGAATCATGGAGCCAAGTTCTGGGACTAAACAGATGCTGGATTTAATAAAGAATGGCAGTTGTAGATCAGGCTGTGGTTCTTTGGGGGTGTAATAGTCCTGAGTTTAACTAAATGAGTTGCTAATAAGTTGTGTCTGTTTTTTTTGGTTTTTTTTTTGGGGGGGGGGGGGTTTGCAAGTAAGTAGATTGGCTTTTTGTAGAATCTTATTTTAATGAATCACACATTTATTTATTTAGTGTATTTCAAGGAAAAGGAAATTAGATTTCATTGGTAATTTACTGCTAGAGTAAGGACTGACTTTTCCTGGAGTGAAAGGGAATTTCCTGTGATTTGGTGTTTGTTGGGGGTGTCCCACTTCAGCATGTGAGTAAGCAGAAGCTGTTTAACCATGTATTTTGCAGTTTCTTTGGGATCCCCTGGAGCAGCCTTTCTGTGCGTTGGGGGGTGTTAAAAAATTCAAGTGTTGGAAAAATCGTGGATAAAGAAATAAATGTTTTAAATTCTGATTAAAGCATACTGTTGTAAATCTGTTCCAAGTACTGACATACCTTTTATATTATCTAGTGACTTGAACCTCTACTGTCTTAACCAGCACACAGGCACAGAGGCAGTGCCTCTTAATCAAAAGCAGTGTGGACATCTAAGTGGTTTGCGTGTTTTATTTGAGTGATCTTTTCAGCTAAAGGCAGCTGTTTCTAAAAGAAACATTTGATAGCATGTTTGAAAATGATTTAAGGTGGTGACTGCCATTTAATTTAATATTATTTAGTAGCAGCTGTCTTGGAAATGTATTTGCGATCGTGACTAGTGTGTAATCAGCTAAGTTTAAGGCATTGAGGTTAATCTGTTACTCTTGTTAAAATGCTTGGAAATTAAATGGTGATTTTTTTTTTTTTTTTTTGTATTTTAAATAATTTTTAGACATTTTCCCTGTAGGATATTCATGAACTCTGAAGGAGAGACTTGTTTCCTGGGTCACTTGATGGCTGGAGTTCCTCAGAAATGTCTTGCTTATGTAAAGCGGGGCCTGTAGTTCTGATTGTAGGAGCTGAGGGTGCTCAGGCTGCATCATGAAGTCACTGCAGAGCACTTCCCCAAGCTTTGGGATAACACAGGTTCCTGATGGAAGGAGTTAGCTTTGTTTGTGTGTAAGTGTAGTCATCTATGGGAAGGATCAGTAGAACTTGGCTGAGATTTTTACTTCAGAGGGGTGTAGTGAGTGTAATGTACTTAGGAGAGGAAAGGTTCTATCTGGGGTATAAGAGAGAGAAAAAATCTGTATGTTTGCTTGATTGCTCCAAGATTTGTTGGCTCTTGAATGAGTGGAATTAAAAGCTCACCAAGTCCCTTTATCTACAAACTTATATCAGGTATTTAAAGCTCAAGCTGGCAGGTAGATTATTTTGACAGGTCTGGATGGCTTGATATTTATTTCATTTAGAAGAGAAAACCATCAGCCAGTGCCTTGTTTTCCTGTTGCTTTGGGGAAGATCTGTGGAATGAAACATGTCTTCTGCAGTTTGGAAGGAGCCAGCTGGGCATTAGGGCTGGAGGGCTCACAAGGGGCTCCATAGCTTGTCGTGCTGTGGCAGTGGAACTGGGCACGTTCTTGGGCACTGTGATTTGATACTGACTCTGAAAACAGACGATAAAATTGTGCCCAGACTTGCTGTTGAAGCTCTCTTTGTTTTGGATTTTGTCTTAATGGTATTGAACCTGCTGGCATGCCATAGGAAATCAGGAAAACAAGCATGACTCCTTTTCAAGAATTTGCTTGAAACCTGTTCCAGTTGCTGTCATATTTCTGGGAAAGTGGTTTAAATATGGGATGCTTTGGGAGCTGCTGCATGCTGTAAGAGTAGCTTGTAAATAGAGAATATGGTGGCTCATCTTAGGAGAACAGACTAAGTAAGGATTTTGGGCACTGTCAGCACTCTGGCATGGAGAACTCAAGAGTTCCAGGTGAAGGTGGGGGGATTTGAAGGTAGGGCTCCAGCTACCTCTTGGTTCTCTTCACCATTAGTTCTTTGTCTTGGAGCAAGTGAGCTGGAAAACATGAGCAGCAAATGGGAACTTGAAGCAGACAGAGGCTAGACTTGTCTTTTCTCCAAGAAATAAAGGTTTAAATGTAAGGCCTTTAAGTAATTTAAAGGCACTGGAATGGGGCTTGCGTCAAAATATAGGTCTAGGGCCAACAGCATCATTGCTGGCTTTTGCCATAGTTGAACATGTTGCAAACAGATCAGGTTGGATGGGGCTTGGAGCAACCTGGTCCCGTGCAAGGTGTCCCTGCCTGTGGAGTCTCCTACAAATAAAATTTAGAAAATAGTCACCAATTTCCTTTTTTTGTAGGATTTCACATTTTAAAGATCTCTTTATTACTCATATATTTTATATTCTGCTCTATGACTTGGCTGGCCCTTTGTTGTTTCTGACATATTTGGGTACTGTGCAGTTGCTCTAAATCTCAAATATGAATTCTTCAGAGAACTTTCACTATGGCTGCTAATGTTGCACCATTTTGTTGCATGTCTTGTTTGTTTTTAGTAAGCTTTCTTCATATTTACACAGTTCTTTATTAATATTAACTGCTATGAGAAGTGTCTTTTCTGGAGGTAATTGCTTCTGTGAGATTGATGAGTTTAAGACTATCCGTACAGTCAGGATTCTTGTATCTGATATCTTGTATCTGATGCTTTGCATCTGTATCTTTGTAGAAACCAAGAGAAAGGTTGCTGCTGGCTAGTAGCTTACATCTTCTGGTACAGCTGTGCCTGTTCGTATGTCTTGTGCCAGTTCAGGAGTGCATATTTAGGTTACAGTAAATGTTGCACAACATTTTATGTTGACTGGGATGCCTTTTTTTATACAAACTTTTAAACTTACCAGTCACAGTTATTTCGTCTCCAAAGGTGAAATTCTATTGAAGTTGATGCCCTGGAAAGATGTGAGATGCTTGGGATCATACCTGGCACATAGTCGATAGCATTGTGGTGGTTCTCTTCCTTTAATTGAATTCTTTATAAAGATGAGAATCTGCATGAAGAATTTAAAGCTTCTCATTCTTCGCAAGGATCTAGTACATAGTAAGAGGGTTTGGAGTGCCAGCTTCTACAGTGTTCCATCTGTCCTGGTTTAGGGCAAATTTGGGAGGAAACCTCCGAATAGGATCTTCTGGGAAGCAAGCCCAAACAGCCCCTCCCCCCTCAGCTGGTTTGGGAATAAACTTCCTCTGAGAAAAAGTGGAAAAAACTATTTATTTAACAAACAAAAGCCCACAAGCACCAACAACTGAATAATATGAAACAATAAAACCTCTCGCTGCTCCAAAAGGGATGGCCAGAATGAAAATGTCCTTGCTGTGGGTGTAACTCTGCTCTCTCTCAATGTCTCTCAGGGGGGGCAGGCCAGGCCCCGGTGGGCCGCAGGTGCGAGCTCCCGGTGTCTCTCTGGTCTTTTCAGTCCAGGACAGATTTATTAAAAACCACCTTGAAAGCACTGTGTGGGGGATCTTTCAAAAATTNTGTCATTGTTTGTATATAGCTGTATATTGTTGTTAGATAGATACATGTATGTGTGTGTAGAGTTAGAATATATATATATATACATATATATATATGTATATAAGTTTTAGTAGTAAGTTGACAGTATGGGGATACGGGGTGGAATGTCCTCGGTTGACTTTATGGTGCTTGTATCCCCACATTGTCAGTTCTGTTTGTGTTGGATATTATGTCCTGTACCTTTAAGGCTTGTTTCAAGAGCGAAGCAGAAGCGTGCAGTTTGTTTGGAGAAACTGCTGGAACTCCCACTCCTTCTTCTGGGACTGTGCTGCCTTCAGGCAGACGGACAGAGGGTTTTTTTTTTTTTCCTTTTTCCTTTTTAATTGGTTTTTGCCTAGCTGAAGCAGAGAAGGTTCCTGGACATACATTTTAACTGGTGCCCAATGTGGGGCTTCAGAGAGTGGGAAAAAAAGCAGATTGTATTTCTGATGAGTTCATTTTATGGCTTTTTCCCATTCAAGTAGTTGCCTGGAAGGAACCATGTTATTTTACAGAGGTCAAGAGATTCATGTATGGTCAGTAGTACCTTTGCTTGCTTGATAACAGCGTGATAAGAGCTTTGCTTACTCTGGAAAGGAGGAAGGTAGACTTTAAAGATGTAGATCATTGGTGGCACACAGGAATTAGCTGCATCTTTACAGAAGTAGTAATTTTCTAGCTGTGTATGTTCAGTTTGAAAACATATTTCTGAATAGCATGTCAGCTTGACAGCCCCATTAAAATAGTGAATTCTGTGTAGTTTTCCCCACTGCTAGCAGCCTTGTAACTGATAAAACTGTGCTGCAGTGTTCTTGCTGAGTATAATTTATTAAAATACAAGTGAGATGATGACTGAAGTAATAGCACAGGAACTTTTATCTTTCTTGACCAAAGATGTTACTGTCCAAAGTTTGTTGAAAGGAAATCTTTCTAATATATTCCTATGTGCCTGATTCCTATATCTCAGTAATTTTTCAGGGAGGTGATCTAAAGCTTTGCTGTGGCTAACTCAGGATTTGCATATACCTTATTTGTGAAAAAGACTTAAAATGTTTCTTTCTTCTCTTTTTTCCGCAAAGAAATGAAAATTTAGGAAGACATTTGCCAAATAAAGAAGATGGGAGCAAATAGCAGCATCAGTGAGCTTCCAGAAAATGAGTACTTACAGAAACTGTCAGGCTCAGAGCCCATCTCTGAGAATGATCCATTCTGGAATCAGCTTCTGTCTTTTAGCTTCACCACTCCAACAAACAGGTAAGAGGATGTTGAAGTGCTGGCTTCGATAGTATGTTTATAAAAGTGACCAGTCTGAAAGCAGATGAATGCTTATGTTATTTATTCTGGTTTTAGGTAGCAGAGAAATAAATGCCTGTGTAAAATAGGCTGTTGTTTCTAAGTCTGGATGCGTTTTCCACCACCTCTTCCATTCCTGTGGGTTTCTTTCTTCTTCATAATAGTTGTAATTGCTATTCTTTCTCCTGGTAAAGATCAGAAATAGGGTCTGTAGTGTTGGTGAGAAACTTTTTTCCTTGTTGCTTTAGGAAGCTTTCTTTTCCTTTGGTATAACCTTTGGACTGACTGGATTTGCTGAGGATTCCAACATTTGATGTTTCCCCTCAATTTAGAGTGAATTGTACTTCTTGCATGATTTAATTGTAGGTTAGCTTTTGAGTTGCTTAGTTTGTATGGCTCTTTTTTCACCCTCTTTGCATTTTAAAAAGAAATTTGGTGTGTATTCTCCATAAGGATATTTTCTAAATACCTAAAATTCAAACTTTGAATGCCTTTTCATTCCAGAAAGTGATGTGGGTATAAATAAAATCAGTATTTTTTGGAGGATCCATAGCACATCTCCAGAAAAAGAGATTTTAAGTTCTTGTAACTTCTATTAACCCATCTCCATTGCTAAATTCCTTGGCCTGTGTGTTGATTATCAGTCTTAAAAGAAGAATCTGATATTAATACCTTCAGGGGTTACTTAAACTATTTTTATATCTTTCAGCATAAAACTGGTGCTTCTCTGTAAGTGAAAGTTCAGGCAACTGGAATGGAAAATGGTTAAGGTAAATAACTGGGAGGCATTTACTAGGTGCTATTTTTGTAAAGAGTGAGGAGGAGGAGGAGGAAGTATTTTGGCTTCTGCATGGAGAGAATAACCGAGGTTAGGAAGAACGGCTGGTGTTGAGGGGCGTTGTAAAGCTGGTAAAGGACAGTACGGAATTGGGAGTGTGCGAGTGAGCAGTTGTTTTTCCTCTAAGATCCCTGAAGACAAGAATTATTTACAGCCTAGCCATGACTGATAAGATTGACAGTAGTCTAAGAACTTATATAATACTCTGTTGTTTGGGTTTTTTTTAAGGGGGAGTAATTAAATATAAAACCCCACCAATTTCTTTTGGTTGTTCTATTTTTCTTCATTCCTCCATGAAAGTTAAGGAGTTTTTCTTAGCTTGTTTTGCATCTTTTCTATGCCTGTTTCATAGAATTCAGATCCAGTACAGAGTAAATTTGCTAAAAAAACCACCCCAAATCAACAAAGCAAACACATAACCAAACAAAAAAACCTCAAGCAAGATACATAATTAAAAAGACAAGCAGTCCAATAAAATGATCCAAATGCAGGTTGAAAGCTTTAATTAGCTGAACACCAGATGGTGCTCTTGCCTGGGAGCTA
The DNA here is from genome assembly GCA_013400495.1 of Nicator chloris. Classification (NCBI taxonomy): domain Eukaryota; kingdom Metazoa; phylum Chordata; class Aves; order Passeriformes; family Pycnonotidae; genus Nicator; species Nicator chloris. The sequence continues at coordinate 14,336 of WAAE01019431.1, read as the reverse complement.
GAGGAGAAATATTTTTAGAGGCATCTTTTCTGCAGCTTAGTATTGGAAGGAAACAGAAATTTCTCATTTAGTTGCATCTACCTGCGACAACCATTGGCAAGTAAAATCAGACGATGTTGGCTGCACTGCACCCTCAGCATTTGTTGATATCAGATAACCTTGCCTGCAAGAATGGAACAATAGACGTCAATGTCAATTTCTGAGATTGAAATCTTCCAAATTACCAAGTTAACTCTTCTTTTAGCGAGGCTTAAGTGTCAGGAGCAAGATGCTTGTTTGTGATTTGTGGAAAGGAGCCAGTTTTCACCTGTCATACAGGACAGAGTTTTGTAGTTTTCTTCTCTTTTTAAATTAACTTTTTCTGATTGTCAGTTGCAAAACTAGTGTTAGGAACTTGTGACTAGTGCTTTGCTTTACAGAAGCTGTTCCAAGTTAGTCAAGGTACCGTAGATTCCAGGTGCCAAACAGAGCTGGATCTTCTGTAGAACAGTAGTCTTTGTGCCTTGGCTTGAGAGATGCGCAATTACTGTCTTGATACTCTGAGAAACATGAAGACATGATACCAGATCTAAAATAGCACCACTTTCTGTGCTCTGCTGTCTTCATTTTCTTATGCTTTGTGAGTCTTGGCACTTCGTATTTCTTTATTTGTCCTTGTTTTGCTTTTCTCTCTTTCTCCTTCAGTTTGGTTGATACTTCCCCCTTTTATCTATGTCTCATCTCTGTGGTTCTCTCTTTTGGTTTTTTCTCTGCCCTCTACCTGACTGAATCTGTTAATCTCTCTTTTTCTGGTTCCATTTGACATTGTTTAGCATTGCTCATTTCCTCATCCATGTCTTCTTTACTGGGTTTTATTTTTTCAGTCCTGTTGACTTTCTGGTCTGTTTCTGTGAAGAACACAAGGTGGTTTTCTGTATGGAATAAAATTTGCCAAATGCCAGTGCTGCTGGCTGCAAAGTTGCTGTGTCTCTGTCAGCAACACTGGTGCAAGATGCTCTTGCCCTTTCACTATCTCTTCCAGTGTTTATTTTGTTCTTCTTTGGGTTTAATCAGGAACTAATCTATCTGGAAAACACAGCAGAAGTGTTTATTTTTTCAGCCAAGATAATTCCCTATGGTGATTCATAGCTTGGCACCACAAAACAATTCTGACACAATGAGAGATTGATTTTTTGGGGCATAGCAGGTTATTAAAAGGTGGGATAGCTTAAACCTGCTCTGCTATCCAAAAATGAACAGGAGAGTGTGTGCTCAAAGCAGACCTGCTTGTAAGGAGTCGAATTTTTTGCCTTTCTGGGCTGCTTGTTCTTCCTCTCATACTGCTGATTTTCTCAATAATTAGGCAAATATTAAGAGGGAATGTCAGCTGTCAGTAATGAGAAATGAGCTGATGGTGAATCCCTGCTCACTGTCTGTGACTCCCATGGCATGAGTGAATAGTAACAAGCAGAGCCAGCCTGGGTATCTGGCAGGTAAAGAAAGCCACCAGGGCCTTTCACAGTCTGGGACTGGGAGCAGATACATGGTGCAGACATAAATGACAGTCAAAGGAACAGCTTCTAGAGTTTAGTTTTAGGTTGCCTCATGCTTTTCACTGTAAAAGGTTTATTGAGATATCCTCTTCCATAAAGCACATAATGCGTGCTAAGCAGGTACTGTTGAAGTGTCTGCTGAGACATTTCTGGTTTCAGCCCTTAGGAAGTACTTGGTACACTAATTTCACACTCCTGCATGTTCATTTTATTTTTTTTTTTCCTTCACGAGTCCTTATTTGTTGCACAGAATGGACTTGTGGGAGCTGAATTAAAATTGAATAAAACCTCTTAAATCTGCCACTTCTATACTTTAGGTGGCTGACCTATCAATCTAGTAGTGTTTGGATATTGGAAAAATTAAATACAGCTTTTCTGGATGATTTTTTTAGTTACTGTCAGGATTAAGAGCTATGAGGTTTGCTTTGGAGTATTAGTTCTCAGTCTAGGCAGACTTTGTGTTTGTCTGGCTTTTCTGTGATTTGCTACCAAGAATGCAACTTCCTCTTTAGTGGTGGTATTAGTTACAATTATTTTCTGATGGAAAAGTTAACTAAAGCAGAACTTGCTGAAAATCATGTGCTTAATATTTACTGTTCTGCTTTGTTCCTTCCCTAGAGTTATTAATTAGTTGCTGATTCAAGAATAATGTGCATGGGCCTTTAATGGAAAGACATAAAAATGAGAAGCTTTTATGTTGCCTTAACATGGTACATTTTTTAAATGGTACAATAAATCATATGCTGCCTTGTATTCTTTGAAATCTGTCCTCCAACTAGTCCATTAAAATCAGCATTCCCACAGTATGAGTTTAGTAAATGGGCTGGTTCTTCTGTTTTGTGTTCAATGGCAAAGAAAAAAGGCCTTACGATGAGGAAAAAACTATCAGGAAAACTGCTAGATTTAGTTTTTTCCCCCTCCTTTTTTAGAGGGGTACTTGTGTGCTTTGGTTTGGGTCATTTTCTTACCATACTAGGGACAGGTGTTGTGATGTATGTTTGTAATTGCAGCTTCTAGGGAGAATGATTTCTCTTGTTATGTGGAGATACTTTAACAGACGCCACTGCAACTTTGAAACATATTGTGGTGCTATTGAAAGAAAAGGGGATAAAACCACTTTCTTGGCTGCTGTCAGGAAACAACCTTCACTGTCTTAATAATTACGGTTTTGTGGAAGACTAACTGTTGTAAAGTAAGGCAGCTGAATTCAACCATTTAAAAGTAATCCTATTTGTAATGCCACTGTTTTTGTTTGTTAGTTTTTGTTTGTTTTTGTTTTTTTTTTAAACTTTTTTTCCTATCCTCTTCTTTTTGGAAGTAATGTTTTTTACAATATGTGCCAGAATAGGTGACTGCAGGATCCTGCTTTTTGGTTGTAAGAAGCCTGAAATAAAAATTTGCAGTCAATGAAAATGATGAAATTTTATTGACTGATAGACTGCTCAATTTGCCATTCTTTCCCACCTCTACTGAAAAGAGGTTTTCTTGCAGAAAACTAACTTTCTGATGAAGATGGACTGTGATGGGTGATTGCAAACACAAAGTGGTTAAATCCCAATGAAATAATGATTATCCTTGATTACTCTTTACTTTCGCCACAGACGTGTGATAGCTGCAGTCACACAGATGCTGCCTGTGTATAGAGCAGTTTTTAGTGACAATTGGTATGCAAAATATTCTTATTACGTGGTGTCAAGATGTTACAGAAAATAATCACTGCCACCGTAAAACCTCTCCTGTTTGGATACCTTTAAAATAAACAAAGACAAACCAATTTTCTTAAACATGGCTGTGCTGTCAAGGAAGCAAATTTAACTATTATTAATTTTAGTTTTGCTGAAGTCTGTGGACTTATCCTCTACATAAAAGAAAAGCAAATAAAATAATTTCTTTCTTTTATGAAGTACTTTGAAAATGCTGGAATGCTGGCCATCACATCAGAGGATGAGGGAGAAACTCCTGTGAAGCCTGGATTTTTTTTCCTAAAGTGTGTGGGAAGCAACCATACATCTCACAAATTTGCTTGAATCCAAGTGAGCCAGTAAAGTCTGTATAGTTAAGAGTATTCTGCTTTGAATCTATTCTGTTTGCCCCATATGTTCACATATCCCCACATCAGGTGATACCTTTTGTTCATTTCTTGGAAAACAGTAGAACTGGTGAATATGTAAATATGTACTGCTCTCTGAAAGTGAGGTGGTTCAGTGCACGTTGTGCCAGTTGAAGTACATGTGCAGACTCACCCAGGTCACTGTGATCGTGCTGTTAAAGGTCTGTGCCTTGAAGCTGGTGTCACAGAAGCCCAGAACAGTTTGAGTTGGAAGGGATCTTAAAAATCATCCCGTTCCACACCCCTGCCATGGGCAGGGACACCTTCCACTATCCCAGGCTGCTCCAAGCTTCATCCAGCCTGGCCTTGGACACTTCCAGGGATCCAGGGGCAGCCACACCTCCTGTGAGCAACCTGTGTGAGGGCCCCACCACCCTCAGAGTTTGTTCCCTATGTGACCAGTTTCCATAGAGGTGTCTCATCCAGGGCAGAACTTCCTGGATGTTACTGGAATGCCTGAGTTTCTCCTGCTGATGCTCAGCAGAGTCATCAAGAAGCAGGCAGAGCTGACTTGTCATACTTGCTGCCTTTAAAATACTAGCAACAGATAATCTGTTCATGTTGCGAATATACCAAATGTTTCTCATAGAACAGGGAATATTTTACACTCCATCCTTAACAAATCTGTCCTTTACTTTTATGTGTTCTAACCCATGTCACCAAGAGCCACCTCCACATGGCTTTTAAATCCCTCCTGTGATGGCAACTCTACCACTGCCCTGGGCAGCTCTACCAGGGCTGGACAGCCCTTTCCATGAAGAAATTTTCCGCAACTTCCAACCTGTTCCTCCCCTGGCCCAGCCTGAGGCCGTTCCCTCTCCTCCTGTCCCTGTTCCCTGCGAGCAGAGCCCGACCCCCCCCGGCTGTCCCCTCCTGGCAGGGAGTTGTGCAGAGCCACAAGGGCCCCCCTGAGCCTCCTTTTCTCCAGGCTGAGCCCCTTTCCCAGCTCCCTCAACTGCTCCTTATCAGACTTGTGCTCCAGACATGTATTTGACAGATATTTGAGAACAGGTCCATATTCCTCAGGTGAGGGTTTTCAGAGAGAATTGGAACTTTTATTTGTGATCAGTGCAGTGAAGGAGCTTCACTTTATCAGTCCTTGCTCTTGTTAGAAGTGAAATACAATTCAAGTACTTATTAGCAGTGTTCTGTGTGGCTTAATGAACGGACAGATGTTTCAGTGCTGAGTTTCCATTCTTACATTTGTCATTAACCAGATGTCATTTCCACAGGGACTGTAAAGTCTGTGCTGCAGTTGGTTTTACTGTTCTTTTTGTGCCACCTCGCAAATCTTGGCTCTGGCATCTTCTACCCAAATCTTAGTGTAATTTACCTTCTGTCTCTTCACTGCACAAGAAAACACCGAGACAGCTTTTTCCATGTCTCTCACTTCTCTTTCTTTCCCAATCAAAGGAAAGAAAGTCACTGCTACGTCTGGCCCAAGGTATTTAGGAACAAGCTGCTATTTTTTGTACCCCTCCACAATATTGTCTCCATGAATCCATCCTTGGGGATGTAACAGTATTGAGTATTTCACTGGTGTGTGTCTATTGGGGTGGTATTTCTGCTGTAATTCCCCCTCACTAGTAGTTTCTTTTGAGTGAACTGAAATTTTGCAGTAGCTGTTGCCTAGTCTTAAGTGTGGCAGTATTCACTTTTTTGTTCTTGTATGAATAAGAGGCAGTGGGCTGTAGTTAATTTTTAAGCGCTAAACTTCATTTTAGTATGAAAAAGTATTACCTGAGTGTTAAAAGCTTTGCTGAAGATCTGAAAGCCTTGCTTACTTTGCCACTGGTTTTGATCCTGGCAACTTGTAGAAATTGAACAACTCTGGAATTTTTTTGAGGACTTTGTGTGGGTTTTAATAACTCAAAGAGAAGAAAAAAAAATCTGTAAGAATGCTATACTTTGAAATATAACCTTAGAAATTAGGGAGAAAATGAACCATAATTCAAAGCTGAATGTCTGCATTTATTTTAAATAAATAAATGTTTAAAGGTTTAAATCCTGGAGCAATTACAATAACCACTCTGACTGTGTCCTCAGGATCTGTGGATAGTGGGAGGGGTCATGCTGTGTTAGATTATGATTTTTCAGAATTTAAGAACTCTCTACTGAGTTGTTGTCCATTGTAATATTCACCTTCCCTGCCTGCCAAGTCCTAGGAAGGAATAAATCCTGATGACAAGCAGCCAGCTGGGCAAATTTAGAAGTTTTTGTTGTTTTAAAAAAGTGTAGGGTCACATAGACCTAGAAAACTGTGTTGTCCCTAGTTGGTGGCATGTTCTTGCTCAATACCATTTGTTTTTAATTACTCTGCATGTTTGTAGTGCTGGAACAAGAGACCACCTTTGAGACCAAGCCTAATGTTTTTCAAGTATGTATCAAAGTGTAAGTTTGTTCTTTCTGAATCTTGTGTTTCAAAGCAGTTTTTAAGAGGAGAATGAACGCTGGTAATTGATATCAGGACAAGCCAATCTGTGTAATCTAAAGTTGTCTTAGGATATTCAGCTGTAGATGAAAAGCTATCTCAGCTGTCAGCTCACTACACAGTAAATTAGTGTGATATACAAGAAAATTTGCAGGCATCTTAAAACTTAATTTGTTTGATGTCTCTATCTTGAATAGTTTCCTATTGAAGGGTTTTGAAATAATTCTTTTGACTGCTATTTCTACAGTATCTTCTAGTCCTCATGAGTTGGGGAACAGCTCAAACTCCACAGCTTTCAAGAACATGGGTCCAGAGGGTTTTCAGCACTGGAGGTGGTTTAGCAGCTTCCCACACAGCACTGCTGATAATGTCAAGTTGATGCAATAGCATGCTGTAAACTAGATTACCATGTAAATTTAAAAAGACTTCACTGGACTTCAAAAAGAGAGGAGGACTGTGTTATGGCTGCAAGCATTGAACAAAATTTTTTTGACTGCCCTTTAATTTGTTGAACTTCAGAAGTCCCTGAAGGTCAGACTATATGTTCAGTCTGTATAGAGGCTCTACCATCTCTTCCAAAACACTGAGCAGTAGGGCCTTCATGATATGACAAGAGGTGATAGTTTTAAACTGGAAGAGGGTGGGTTCAGACAAGACAGAAGGAAAAATTTTTAATTATGAGATTGGTGGAACAGGGTGCCCTTTGGTTATTAGTATTTGTATTGCTCAGTGTGGCACTGGGCACAGAATCTGATGATATGTCGTTTTCCCATCTGTTAAGGATGTTTTTGGGAATCAGTTGGCCTGCACTGGTAGGTCAGAAGTATGTGTTTGACACAGCTGGTGTGGTTTCAGTGGTTGCTGTCAGATTTTGCTTTACTGCTTTATTGTTCTTTTCAGATGATGTTTTTTGGAGGTGTATCACGAGGCAATTAATGAAGTTATGAACAATTTGCTGTATGTGATGTGATTGCTGCTGTACTATAATAAAATGAGTTAAAAGGAAAGAACTGCTTAGCTTGAGGTTAAATGTCAGATTGAGGTTTCTTTTATTCATGTTTTTAAAAGTGTGTCATTTCATGAGAAATTTCTTGTAAAAAAAGCTCAAGTTCTTTCTGTGGGCTGCTGTTCTATTTGTATTTTCAGTAACACCAAACTGAGCATGGCAGCACTGAATGTGCAAAACTAGCAGTATTAAAATGCTCATGGAATCACAGAATCCTTGAGGTTGGAAAAGCCCTCTAAGACCATTGAGTCCAACCATTCCCCAGCACTGCCCAGGCCACCACTGACCCACGTCCCCAAGTGCAACATCCACATGGCTTTTAAATCGCTCTGGGGATGGGGACTCCACCACTCCTGTGGGCAGCTGTGCCAGGGCTGGACAGCCCTTTCCGTGAAGGAATTTTCCCAATATCCAACCTAAAACTCCCTCGGCACAGCTTGAGGCTGTTTTCTCTCATCTGTTCCCTGGGAGAAGGCATTGACATAATTTCACTCTGATGAACAATTCACTTTTGAATATTAGTTTCCTGTTTCATAGTTGCTGTACTTCAAAAGAATATTGCACTGCCTGATGTTAGGATGATGCAGCATTGGAATGAGTTGCTCAGAGAGCTTGTGGGGATACTCAAAAGCCACCTGGACATACCAGTCTGGGGCTTCTGGCTTTAGGAGATTCTGCTTGAGCAGAGAGATTGGACAAACTGACCTCAGCGAGCTAATGGATAGCTAAAATTAAGTGCTTCATAGGAAGATTTTATTACTGTTTTGTAAAGAATTTTCACTTCAAGTACAAGAACTCAATTGCTTGTGTAACTATTTTTGTTTTCTTTCCCTCCTACCTAGTGCTGATTTAAAGCTCTTGGAAGAAGCCACAATCTCAGTTTGCAAGTCTTTAGGTGAGACATTGCACCATCTTTTTTTCCATGTACTTTACCAGAAAAATTGGGGAACAGCATCCCAGTGCACATTCATGCCTTTAGCATTCTGTTTGCATATGTTGCTTTGTAAGGTTAAAGCAGTGTAAAGAGTGTGTTTATGTATATCCTAAACCTTTACTTCCATTGTTAACTCTTTTACAGAACTTGATATGACTGCAAGGTTTAAAACAAATAATTCCGTCTCTACTGTATCTTTTTCCCATTGCCCTTTAAGCTTATCAGTAAGGGGAAAGAATTAGAGGATGAACGGAAGGGATGATATAAATGTGATCAGTGGTATTGTGAGAAGGTAAAAGGTGGTTGTGAATGCCTGCCCGGTTTTCTGATCGGAGGCTGTTGTGCTACAGACAAGTCTGGGAAAGGAAGCAGTATGAGTATCCCACGTTTGGGATATTTTAAATCTAGGATTAATAGTATTTAAAAACATTAATGGACTAGTAAACCATGTATGGGAGAATCTTGAAAGAAGAATGCCTGTACAGAAAAACAAGACATACTGTGCTTTATTTAGAAATATTGAAGATATCGAAATTTGTTTTTTTTTTCTATATATTATTTGAGCTAGATAGTGTCAACTTATGCATGCTTTGTAATTGTATCTTATTTTTCCTCATCTAGTTGAGAAGAATCCTCGAACAGGAAACCTTGGATCATTGATTAAAGTCTTTCTTTCTAGAACCAAAGAGTTAAAAATTTCAGCAGAATGTCAGAAGTAAGTTCCCAGAAAAGAGCTGTTTATGCCATTTAATTTTTGAATGTTCTTTTTGTTGCTAGCTCTTGAATTTTTTACTGTGTTAATTAGCGTGCTCACACCTGCTCAAACCCTAGAATTCTCTTAAACTGTTGTTTGAAACAGAACAAGTGTCTAGTACTTTTCTAAACACAGAAATTAAGTGTAATAGGTAAGTAGATTACTGGGGGAAAATACATATTTCTGTGTTAGATGAACACATTTTCATATAAATGGTGTAAGCTATGAGTACTACTGGCTTAGAGATGTTTAAAAATTATTTGAACTTTTTAGCTGAACTTAATGTATGAGCCAGTATTCTATCTTGGAAATACTTTAAATATCTATAAATATCTAAGTATATATCAAAATACTGCTTTCAAGTTATGTCATGCAGCTGCTATTGGTTTTGTTTGCCCCTTTCAGCAATAGGAGGGATCTCCAAGAGGTTACTTGTGCAGCACTATGGGGTTTTTTTGCAGGAGGCTTTCTGTAGTTGTTCCCTCACACTCACAGATGAATGTCCCATTTTCATCAGATCGGGGGCTGGAATTCCTCCTTGTTCCCTGGACTGCCATCAAGTTTTTGGTTGCAACAAAAGTAAGAAGTTACTTGTGCCCGGATAGCTGTTGCTGTTTTAATCCTAAGATACCTTGAAAGTACAGCTTTGGGCAATAGTTCCAGCGCTTGCTTACTGGAACTCAAAAAAATTTTATGCAGCTGTATTCCCTTTCATTCAGAAAGCTTGGAAAATATTTGTGTGTGTTGCATAAGAAAATCCTGTTGTATGGTGCTCATGAAGTCCATAAATGCCTACTGTCACCTGAAGGCTATTTACCTGGAAAAAAGGCTAAGGTTCAGGGACCCAGGAAGCTTTCAGGTCTGAACCTGGTTGGAAATTTTCAAATGTCTGTGTGCCTTGAGTCCATAGCATCTAGAGATTTCTAGAAGTTTGCTGAACTGTTTGGTGAGTTCCTCAAAGAGTTCTGTCTATTGTGGTGTTTTTAATGGTACAAATGTAGTCAGGGATAAGGTTGTATTTTCTAAACTACTTTTGAATAGATTCCCATTATGTTTTCTGTAATATCAGCTGCAGATGCCCTGCTTAAACACTTTGGCTTTTCCTTGCTTCAACTGTAGAACTTTGTCTATTGTGATATTTAGTTTCTTGTGGTTTTTGATGCATGTTTGCTAGTGAAGCATTACTGATTCTTATTTGTTCCTGCTTCTTTTCTAGCCACCTCTTTATCTGGCAGGCTCACAATGCACTGTTCATAATTTGCTGTTTGCTGAAAGTATTCATCAGTCGAATGTCGGAAGAGGAGCTGCAACTTCATTTTACTTATGAAGAGAAAGCAGGGCCAAGCTCATATGGTGGGTACACACCAGTGCTAGTGAAACAAACATCCCATGAGAAGCATAAATGTTCTGATATTTGTAGATGTGGCATGTATGGACATGGTTTAGTGCTGCACTAGTGAGTTAGGTTAATGGTTGTACTTGGTCTTAAGGGTCTTTTCCCTCAGATGCTTTTAGGTCTGAATAATTCTATGATTCTATGGTTTTTTTGGACTCAGAATCCCAAACTTCGCTTTAAAACCAGAAATTAAGTACTAGAAAGTTTGGTTTAGCTTAATCTGGATTTTTTTGAACAGTTGTTGAGATATGGTGCTGTAGACCTACCTGAGCTTTAGTGATTTTCATACAGTTTGAAAAGTGGTAGTGATCCTCTTCAGAGGAACAGAACAGAATTGGGGTGAAGATGGCCACATAGGAACATTGGAGCATTGATATGCCAATTTAATCCATCTTTTCACATATTTTTCATAAAGCAACAGCAGCCACAGAGTGGAATTAATGCTATTTTTAGGGATCTAGTGAATGAAAGTAACAGTCCTATGGTTAGAATTGACCCCTCGAGAAAGCAACTGATAAAATTTAATTTGGGGGCAATAGCTTATACAAGAGTACAGGAACAGTCACAGAATTTAGGCAGAATTACTAAAATGGGCTCATGGAAATGGAGTATGTATTACTACGAGATGGAAGATGGCAGGAGAGATGCTCAAGGAAGAAGCTGTGGTCTTTGAGTAAGAACAATACAGATGTTCTTACTGATTCAAAATCAAAACTGATTCAAAATCAGTTACGTTACAGCAAAAAGACAGTCTGAACACTGTCTGCCACAAATCTTTGTGTAGCCCTATATTAAGGTGCTCTCACTAAGAGTGTGATTGATAATACTGCCATGGGAGCCTTGATTTCTTTTACTTTGGTGTAAATTGTGGAATCATTTAGGCCAGAAAAGCCCTCTAAGATCATCAAGTCAGACTGCTAATCCAGCACTGCCAAGTCCAAGTCAAAGTACTGTTCAGCGTGTAATTGCATGTTTTTGTTGCATGAAGCCTAAAAAGTCTCAGAGTGCTAGAGCAGTGTGAGTGGATGGTGTGAGAACAACTGAGAAGGTCTGACTGTGGATTTCCTGCAACGAGGACACGTGTTGAGAACACAGAATTGCTGCTTGCTCATCCAACAGTGAAAACTGTTCATTAAAATCTGTTTAACTCCTTGGCGCCTACCAGTGCTCTGGGGAAATCAGAACTGTGGTGCCAAAGGATTAAGTGCTACATGTTGAGATGGTTTAATGTATTTAAGCTGTGGTAAGTGATCTCCAGGAGGGATGTCAGCTCGCTGATGCATTGGAAAAGAATATCTACTTGTGTATAAGCTATCCCTGCAGACTGCCTGTGGGTTTACTCCTGGATTAAGAAAATGGCTCACCTCTGGCTTCAGTGTACAGCATGCCACTGTGGGATGGGTGGAACAGCTGAGACTTCTGTCAGCTGGAACCCCTGCAATCTTTATTCCTTGTACTGGGAGTTCCTCACAGTGTGATATGGAAAGTGATTCTTGTCACCAGGGTAGACCCATGTTTATACCATGTCTAGTAGCACTTGACTGTAATTCACAGTGACATTTATTAGCAATAATTCTGTGCATATTGATGGCAAATGTACTTAGCAATTACCTCCGAGCAAATTGTTCATGGGATGTTGTTGATTAAGAAGGTAATTGTGTGTGGTCTGCTGGTGAGGCAGGAAATGAGCTGCTCCTCGGCTCCTCTTTCGGTTTCCAGTTTGAGATGCTTCTTTTAAACTTCCTCAGGGTGTTGAGATTCATAACACAGTGAGGTTACATAGCCATTGGGTTTGCTTCTTAAAACTCTTACTTTTAAATACCTACAGAAGGTGATGATAAGGCATATACCTTCCTATAGCTCTTATGCTCAGCTGTAGAAAGGTGGAGTATCATGAATGAATTATAAAAAACTGTAGTTGTGCTAGGGCCTTTTAAAAGTAAGCAGAAAAAAATGAAGTGTTTTGTTGTTTGTATTTTTATAATTAAGTGTAGCTTCTTGAATTTTTTGTTTCTACTTTTTGGAAAATAGAATATTCCTGTTATTATTATATATTTGTTATAATATTACTGATCTGTTATTATAAGATTAATATTCCCATATTGCTCTTAATTTTACATAGACTTATTAGTACTTTTATGGAAATTTTACTATCATTGATGAACATGCTTTTTAAAAATTAAGTTCTTAATCATCCTTACTGTTTTTTCATTTACCAGAGCTTGACATTATTTATAATTCTTTAGTTGTGAGCATGATAAAACAAGCCTTATAAAAGACATTATTATACGAGCTGTACGATGTAAATAAAATATCCATATTAAAAAAAATTTTAATACAATGTCTGAATTTTGAAGTTTCTGTATTTCCTTACTGCCTGGTCAGTAGTTATTGGAAAGAACAGTGCAACCACGCAACAACACAAACAACCTCTCTACCCTGTGGTCCATTTTCATATGCTTTGTTCAGTCTCTTAGTCTTCTGAGAAAAGGTTATTGTTCTTTTCAGGATCATCTCACAAGTCCTTTGGAAATCACTCTGTAGTGGTGTTTGTTTCCCTATGAACATCACATTTTTATATTTCTGGTTGGACAATATCTTCTGGTGCCATGCTCTCTGATTTAGGTACAGCACCTGGGAGCTCAGAGCGCATAACTGCAGTGTCAGCACGTCAGGATGCTCACACTGCAATCAGGCACTGCATCAGCAGCTGCTCCAGGATATTTGGTGTGTCAGGGAGAAGTGTATAATTATAATCTGTGAGAGTTCTGTGTATGGCAGATATCCCTGTCACTGCTCAGAAATATAAACCGTATACGACATAGCCATGATTTTTCAGGTAGCATTTTTTATAGTTGTCTTATCTGGAAGAATTCTCCTTCCAGATTTTGCAGTTCATATGCTTTCACTTTTTCTGAGTGTCCCGCTCGTACTTTTTATTGATAGACTGTGCTTGAGGCTCAGAAGAAAGCTGTGCAATTGTGCTTTGTGTCATAAAAAGGGATTTTTTTGAGGTTTGAGTGCATGGGTATGCTTTAGCCTAATGAATAAATTGCCCTGGATTGAGTCCCTCCTAATAGTGCTGTTATTGATTTTCTTCAAGAGAAGGCCTACCATTAATGGAAATGTATTCTTTTTGAGGAGTTTCAGATGGTGCTATAGCCCGAGAAGTGCAGCCTTTGCCTCTTCATCCATAATTGGAATTTGCTTATAATTTTGGAGAATGTTACAGAATTTTGATTGCAGGACAATCCACAGAGAGACTAAACCAATATACTTTAGGATTCAGCTGAAGATTTCTTGATATCAATGAATTCCAAACTGGAGTCAGCATCTGCTCAGCTGAAGCTGGGGTTGTGTCACTAACACAAATCATTCATCTTTCCACTGTCTGTATCCCATAATTTCTGCACAGTCTTTAATGGTATTGTGACTCAAAGGTCTAAGAGAGCACATGCTGGGTATTGTATTTTAAATCAGACCATTAATTAATTTAACCTGTTCCCTGAGCTGTGGTAGGAAGTTTTATTCATTATCTGTAGAGAAGTTTTTAAGCACCAGGCTACTAAGGGCTGTTTGTGACATATTAAAGCAAATATGAGGACATAGAAAAGGTTATAAATAACATCACATTTACTGCAAGCCTTAAATGATTTCACGAGTGTTAAGCTAACACATAAAGGAAATAAGGGAAGGCAATCAATTTATGTACTCATTATTATCACTCTAAGTAGAAGTTGTAAGTTTTTGAGAGTAATTAGAGTTGAAGATAAAACCACAAAACCTATGGAACCTCTAAGTCTGTTTTGCAAGGAATTACTTATTTCGTTGCTTGTGTCCAGGTTCTGTATGAGCAACAGGGCAGAAAAACAAGTAGCATCTAAGATGAGGATATACCTTGCTATACCTGAATATCTTGTTGATATTGATACTAAGCACAGCTCATCCACCAGATCAAGTCTTATTAATGTTGTAATTAGGTTCTTGAGAAGATTGAGCTGGACTGGTTTTAGAAGTTGGGCCTCCTGGCATCTCTGCTTTCCTCTGCATAAGCCATTTTACCTGTGTAGTATGCACTAATCCAGTGTCTGTAATGTGTGTAACTTTGAAAAAGTAAAACCAAAAAAAATTGTAGTGCAAAAAAACTTCTGGAAGTGTGTATATATATATATA